>CM053596.1:116119415-116200580 GCA_028646575.1 Pseudocheirus occidentalis
TTAATAAGAACCTTAGACATAGATTTTACATAAAACAGTAAACAGTCTGTCTTTATGAATCACTTATAACCAGTCTTTGTTATGTACCTTATTCTCTTATTAGCTCTTATGTGTCAAATCATCTATTAAGTTCAAACTTTTTTTTTTAACAAAGTCTTGAAAGTCTGAGAGTTTATCAAATGTCCTCTTTTTTCATTCAGGATAATACTTAACTTTGGGGGGTATGATATTTTTGGCAGAAGTCCCATTCCTTTTGCCCTTTGATATATTGTGTTCTAAGACCTGTGGTCCCTTAAAGTCTCTGCTGCTAGGCCTTGTATAATTCTAATTGTGGTACCATCATATTTAAATTGTTTTATTCTTCATGATTTTAATATTTTTTCCTTGAGCTTGGGGTTTTGGATTTTGATTATATTACTATAAGTTTTCCTCATAGGATCACTTTTAAGTGGCGATCAATGGATTTTTTTCTATTCCTAACTGCACCCCTCCCCCGCCGTGTTCTAATGCTTCAGAACAATTCTCTTTCATTATTTCTTATATTATTGTATCAGGATTCTCTTTTAGGGGTGGCTATGTGGCACAGTGAATAGACCACTGGCCCTGCAGTCAGGAGGACCTGAGTTCAAATCCAGCCTCAGACATTAACAGAATAGCTATGTGAACTTGGGCAAGTCACTTAACCCCAATTGCTCTGCCCCCAAAAAAAAGTTTCTCTTTTTGATCATAACTTTGAGTTAGACCAATTAATTTTATGTTTTCTCTTCTTGATCCATTCTACCAATCTGTTGCTTTTTTGATAAAACACATTACTTTATTTTCTATTTTTTTATTATTCATATATTGTTTAATCATTTCCTGATCTCTTATTTCACTGACTTCACTTTGCCCAATTCTAGTTTTCAAGGTGTCATTGTCTTCCTTAAGAAGCTGAATATCTTTTTCTTGTTGGTTGACTTTTCTTTTATATTCTTCTTGTTTTTCTTGGATTATTCTTTTCTTTGTTTAGTTTTTTTCCCCATCTCTATCATTTGATTTTTAAGTCTTTTTAAAGATCTTCTATGAATTCTTTTTGGGGAGGTGACCATTTGACATTACTCTTTGGGGGATTCTTTACTTCAATATCTTCATCTGAAGATGAAACTTAGTCATCTCTATTGCCAGGTTTCTATCATTGGATTCTTTCTCCTTTGCCTGCACATTTTCTGTGGAGATAGCTTAAGTATTCGTAGTCACCTCTAGCCCTGGGGTATGCGAAATGGTGCCTCTTGTCCCAAATCTTCCATTCTTTTCTCTATCCTGAAATCAAAGCTTAACCTCCAACTTCCAGTCAATGCCCACAGTCAGGGGCTTTCTGCTGTACTGTTTCTGCACCCACCAGGCTGTGCTGGTTGATTCTCACCCCCTCTAATGGCAAGCAAACAATTACTTAACACCTTGTTTCAGTGGCAATATTTCAGAATGTTGGGGAAGCATGGGGCTTGTCAGTGTTTTCACTTTCTCCATACCTCACTGAACTCTGTGCAAGCATCATGGCTGAAGGTAAGGTTACCTACTTTATTATGGCTAAGTTCTATGTTCTAACCAATTATTTCTACCCTCCCCTTGACCAGTCAGGTCAGGGGCATCAAAGGGGAAACTAAGGGATGTCTCCAGACATACCCAGTCCCTGACTACTTGAAGACCTGTTGTTTGAAAACTCCTTCCTTATGCTCTTCTTATTCCATCCCCTTGTTGGGAAGAGACCTGTTGGTGAAATTGGGAGGCCAATTTTCTCTACTTAAGCCTCCCAGATCTCCCCATGTTCCCTTAGAGGTGTGGGAGATAGTTGGATGAATTATTTGGGGTCAGGAAATTCCTGGCTGAGCTATTTCTGGCATCCCAGCATCTGTTTTTGATTCCTAGGTCCTAAAGAGTCCTCCCCATCATGCTCTATATACATTTAAACCAAAGGCCTGGGAGGGACTGCAGCCATTGATGGTTACTTAAGGCCCTGTCTCATTCTGTCTAGAGTGGGACCCAGACCATCAAGTGAAAGAAACTTTACTCTCTATGATGGAGAGAACAGGCTCTAGGAGTTGTTGCCTGTTTTTGAAAACTATTAGATTCTATGGCTGCTATTGCTTTCCATGTGGTAAATGTCCATGGAGTGGTTTGGAGAGGAGGGGGATGTCTGGCAGCATTTTGGCCTTGCCACAGTCATCTTTAATTCCTACCAGGGAAATTGTTTTTTGCTATACTTTTTTGGTCTTTGTTTAACCTCTTTGCCAGGTTTGTCTCCCACAGGGTTTGGATCATCGACCTCTGGATGGCCACTCAGGCTATACCAACCTCTGACTGAATCCATGTTCTCCAGCCCAATGGATCTGGCATCAGGCATGTTCCGGAGTCTGACCCCTTGGATGTGGGGTCTGGCACCCTTGAGTGGTAACCAGAGAGGCAGGGACAGCTCTGTGCCCCTTGCAAGCCAGAAGCACTTTCAGGGGCTGAGACCTTTGCCCTTGCTCCAGGGGAATTTAGGTCCCATTTGCTTGAAGGGGGAATCATGAGGTGCAGCTCTGGGAGCCCCCTTGATCTCTCCTTGAATCTTCCTGTGGAAAGCATTTGCCTGAGATCATGGGCTTGAGTTGTGTCTCTGCCCAAGTCTTTAGCCCTCCTTTGTTCCAACTCTTTCCCACCCTTGGTGCTCCTGTTCCCACCCTTGAACTGGCATGGCCCACTTTTGTCTGTGGTCTCCAGGTAGCCTCCAGCAACTTCACACCCTTAATCACTCATTACTGGAGTCTGACCTTATCTAGACTCTTGAGGACCTTCCCCAGGGTCCTCCTCTGGACTACCCATAGATTCCTCCCACAACCTTTCTGTATAGAAGATCCCATCTTCTCTCCATGTGGTGTGAGAGCACCATGGAATGACCTATCACAGACTTGCTCTGTGAGAGCACCATAGAATGACCTAGCATATCTAAATCACTGACAAAAACTAAATAGTACAAAGCCAAGCAGAGATTCCTGGAGTCACTCCACCATTAGACTGACATCACACTGACAGTTCTTAATTCATTTGATTGTATTGTAATCTAATTCATATCTTTCCATCTTCTTAACAAAATGAGAAGATATTTGATAAGAAGCTTTACTAAAGTCTAAGAAAACTATCTACATGATTCCCGTCATCTTAGTAATCTTGTTTCAAAAAGTTAGGAATGAGGGTATGAAATGAATAAACTCTTCTTTAAAAAATGCTGATTCCTTATCAGTGTTTGCCTGTCTCAATGTTTTCTGATCACTTATTTGGCCAAATATTTATGGAATTTTTCTATCTCTCCACAGTTGGTTTTGTTGGCAGAAAGGCTTATGTTTTTTTCAGTTTATTTTATATCCTGCTACTTTTTCAAGTCATAAGCTGCTCCAATTAATTTTAAGTTGAATTTCAAGGTTTCTCTGGATGAATAATTATGTTATCTGAGAAAAATTAATTTGAATTTAAGTTCAAATTCTACCTCAGACACTTAAGGCTTACTAGCTGTGTGACCTTGGGCAAGTCACTTAACCCCAATTGCCCTGCCCTTCCCTCTCCAAAAAGGGGGGAAAAAAAGAAAATGGTATTTTCAGAAATCACTGAAACAATAGTAATGTAATAGTAATGAAATCTGAAGATCCCTTTCTATTGCCAAGCTAATAGATCCTTAGCATTTAGGTCTCAAATTAAGCCTCTGTAAAGAAACAAGGTATAGGGGAAGTTAGGTGGCACAGTGAGTAGAGCACCAGCTCTGGAGTGAAGAGGACCTGAGTTCAAATCTGGCCTCAGACACTTGACACATTTACTAGCCATGTGACTTTTGGCAAGTCACTTAACCCCAATTGCCCTACAAAAAGCAAAAGAAAGAGAGAAAGAGAGAGAGACAGACAGACAGACAGACAGAGAGAGATAGACAGAGAGAGAGAGAGACAGAGACAGAGAGAGATTCTTGGAGCAAGCCACAAGGAGGGTGGAGAAACTGATTTTTATTTGGAGAATGGAGCTTCTGCTGAGATTTTTCTTCTAGGAAATTCTGCTGAGACTTTTCTTCTGGGAACTTTTTCTTAGAGCTTCCAAGAACCAGGCTGAGGAGCTACCAAAGCTGGGAGCTGCCAAAGACTTCCAGGGGCCACCTGGACCTGCCAAAGAGAGAGGAAGCATGACTGTGGTGCTGGTACTTTGTACAAATGTTGTTGTGGCTTTCTTAAGGTGTATGAATGCAATTGTGGCTTTTTTAAGCCTTGTCTCCCCAGGAACACAGACTGTGAAGGATTGGGGGATGGACTGGATGCTGTGAGTTTCAATATGGAGCAGGAACTTCACAGAGAGCTCTGGTGGCAGTTTGTTAGATTTGGGCAGTAGCTGGGACCATGGAAGAGGAACCATGGAAGCTGAAAGCCTGTTTTGAGTTAAGATGAAAAGATCTCTTGATCGGTACTGAGTAGTGACTGATAAAATTTTAACTTACTTGTGACCTAGGGGTGGATGGCCTTTGTATTTTCCACTATCCCTTAAGAGAACACTGAGTAGTGACTAATGAAATTGTAACTTAATTGTACCCTATGGGTGGAGGACTTTGACTTTTGTACTTTGTGATTGAATTAAGGACTTTGTGATTGACTAAATCAATGTACTTTGCTCAAAACTATGTGACCACTTTGGTGAAAACTATGTGGCCACTTTAATGATAAGTTATGTCATTCCAAATGCTATACTTGGTTTATTGTGAATGTTTTGATCTGATTTGTTACTGGATAGAGAGTTCACTATATTGTGTAATCAGAATCTTGAAAACTGTTCATAGCAGCAGTCCTCTGGAAAGCTGCTCATGCTTGGCTTTACAAGTGATGACAATGAGCATTGCCTTCAATCTAACCTAAAAGGACTCTAGGAGTCCTCATTTACAGATAATACTTGACATTGCTATTAAGGATGTACTGATTATTCCAGTAAAGAAAGTTTTTTTATTCCTAATTGTTGGAATTTAAAATTTATTTAATATTGATTGTAAATGTATTGATTGTAAATGTAAATGTAGATGTATTTTTCCAAATTATTTTCTTCTTATTGAAAAATAGTATGAATTTGGTTTTGTTATTAATATGCTTGTAATTTTCTTGATGTTGAACTAAACATGAATCCCTGGTTTAAATTCAATTTGTTCTATAACCTTTTTAATGTGTTGCTACAGCCCCTCTACTAATATTTTATTCAATATTTTTTCATGGCCATCTCTATGATAAGTGTCCTTTAGTCATTTTTCTCTGTTTTCTTTCTTCCCAGTTTGAATATCAAGATCACATTTGTCTCTTAAGATTTTGTAGAATTTTTGCATTATGTAACTTTGCAAACATTTTATGCAACTTTGGAGTTAATTAACCTTTGCACATTTCATAGAAATTGCTAGTAAATTTTTTATAGGTAACGAGGAAATACTTTATTCAATACTTTCATTAGACAAAGGAAAATAGTTTCAAAAATGGAGGGAAAAAAACAAAGAGGCAAAGAGGACAGATGTGATTATTTGACATGAATGGTAGGAGGTCACTACAGGGGAAAAAAAGGGTGTTATTACTATTATTATTATAAACTGATCACATCAATGGGACCAAGAGGGTTTTGTGTTTTTTGTTTCCAAAAAATGGACTAAAACCTTCCGCATTTTTACACCAGACCTTTCCTTATGTCACTCTGAGACACAGTCAATCCATGTTCCACATTTTGTCCTGGAGGGCAGAACAGCCTTTGAAGCCATTAAAAGGAGCAAATCCAGTTACTGTTGTGGCTTCACAAAAGCAACTCTAACCCAGCAGATAACCCGGCAGCTTCATTCTCATGAACACTCTCACCATGAAGAAACTTAAGAGGACACTGACGAAACCAATGAAAAGAAGAAGAAACCTATTGAGCTTGGGGATATTTGGTGCATTGGAAATGTCTAGGATTATGAAACCTAAATCTCCCATTGTAAACAGGAAACTGGATGCAAGTCCTTCCATAATATGTTGTCCATTTACTCTATATGCCAAGAAAGCAACTGGTCTCTGATGTCCATGTTCATCTGTCATTGATCCAACACTAGGAGGTTCCACAATGACATCATAAATTATTCCTCCAGTGATGAGGAAATAAGACACCACCACCAGGGCATACACCGTGATCGCTGATGGCATGTGGGCCCATGGCAGCTTCTTCAGCTTCAGGTTGGGACACTCGAGGACCATGAAGGGCACCTGGTATAACGTCTCCATGGCAGCGGTGGGGGCAGGCATGTCCAGAGGGCGCCCCCCCCAGCCCTTCACTCTGTGGTGCTGGTGCTACATCTGCCAAGGCACCACAATTGCTAGTAAATTTATCTGGACTTTTTGTTGTTTTGTTGAGTAGTTCCTTTGTGGCATGTTCCTTTTCTTTTTCTGAGGTTGAGTTATTTAAATTTTCTACATCTTCTGTTAATTTGGGTATTTTATCTTTTTATAGATGTTCATCCATTTCATTTTTATTTGAATGTTTTATTCTTCCAACTTTTTCTCATGAGTTTTATTTCATTTTTTATTCCTTGCTTCATTTCTTCCAACTATTCTTGTATTCCTTGTGACAGTCACTCTTTTTCAGAAGCTTTACTTGTACTCATTGTGGAATTACTTTCTTCTTCTAGATTTAACTCAATGTTTTCTTAAGCCACCATAGTTCTTTATTTTATTTGAAATTTTGTTCTTTTTACCCTATCTCTAGTTTCAGTTCTTGAATTAGAATGTTGTGTCAGGAAAAAGTTCCACCCCTTGATTACTCTCTTGGGTGAGGTAGTCAGGCCCTGTCTGTTCCTTTCCCCCAATATAGTCTGAATACCACTTTCACTGCCTTGTTATGATTCCCAATAGAGGAAATGGTTTCTTTCTGAACTCTTCTGGTCCTAACTTGAGATAAGGAGGCTCTGTTCTCTGTAATCCTTACCTTCTGTATCTCTTGATGGGTCTTTACACATGTTGGCCTCAAACTGTCTCTGTCTCTCTTACAATACCCATCAGGACTTGGTTTGACCCTACTGAATGCCTTATAGTCCCCAACCATATACTAAAGATCATAATGGCTTAAGGACTCCTCCTTGACCCAGGATGCCTCTACCTCATCTCACTCTCCTTGATCCATTGATGTAGTCACCAAAAGTTGGAGCTCATCTAGTTTCAGGCCTCCTGGAGCCATCACTGGGTTGATCTGAGTGCTATGATTCACCATTTCTACCAGTAGGTTCCAAAACAGGTACAGATTTTGGTCCCCATTGAAGCTCTGACAGGACATAGAAAATTGGTCAGATTTTAGGTCTCAAGGGCTCCAGAGCTGTCTTTGTCTTATTTGGATAGTTAACTTCTGAGAGCTGACTTTTATCCCCTCTGAAGTGCAGAATGGTAAGGGACAAGATCTGACTAGCTTCAACTCTTCCCAAGAGGCCCCTGGTCAGAGCACCACAGACTTCTGGCATATTTCCCTAAGTCTTGGGTTATATAGAGAAATTTATGGGTGTTTCTCTTTTTCTTCATTGATCATTGTTTCAAGTGGGGTCCCTGGTTGGGGAATTTAGGAGGAAAGCTGAATTTGGCTATCACTTTTTACATGACCACCTCTTTCAAAGCTTTTCAATATGTTTCTTATATGGAGCAAATTTTAGAGTTTTCATTTCTTATCCTTTGCTTTATCCTTTTTCTTTCTCTTGTATGATTAAATTCATTTATATTGAGTTATAATTGCCATACATTCTTCCACTAATTACTTACATTTAGAAGTAAATATATAAATGTACATATATAAAGGTATGTATATATTCTAAAATCAGTACTTCTGATTTAGTACTTCTTATTTTAGTACTTCTTATTCTGCTTATATTATCCTCAACCCTTGAACTCCACCCACAACTCATACAATATTCTATTATTAAATTTATTATTTATTATTATTATTAAATTATTAAATTTAAAAAATTTCTCTCCACCCTGCCTCTTCCTCTATTGAAAGAGAAAGTAAAACCCCTTGTAATAAATATATAGCGTCAAGCAAAACGAATTTCCCCATTCAATATATCTGAAAATGTGCATTTCCTTCTGCATATTTAGTTCCGGAATGTCACATTCTTCATCATCAGGCTTCTGCAATAATGGTTAGCAATTTCACTAATAGTTCTTAAATCTTCCAAAGTAGTACATTTTTACAATGCTGTTATTATAATGTAAATTATTCTCTTGGTTTTGCTAATTTCAATCTGCATCATTTCATCCAAACTTTTTTTTCATATTTCTTATGGTGAAATATGTATTACATTCATATACCATAATTTCTCTAACTGCTTACTTTCTGGTTCTTTACCACATAAAAGGAATCATTACAAATATTTTTGTATATGGCACATAGTTGGAACTTAATGACTATTCATACAGCACCTTTTCTCCATTCTTTGATCTCTCCAGGGGACAGTCATAGTAGAGGTATAACTTTTAGGGGTGAGGGGTAGAAGGGGGAGGTGTATCATTCTTAATTGCTTTCCAGAATATCTGAACTAATTCACAGTACATTAATGTCATTTCCTCCAGAGCCAATCCAACAATTGTCATTTTCATTTTTTGCCAGGTTCACCAATTTGATGTGTCAGGTGGGACTTCAAAATAGTTTTAATTTGCATTTCGCTAAATATTAGTGATTTGGAGTACTTTTCATATGATTATTGATAATTTAATTTTTTTTCCCCTTGAGAATTGCTTGTTCTTTTCCTTTCACTATTATCAATTAGGGAGTGACTTTGATAGCATTTTTTAGCAAATCCATCTGGTCAAGAAATTTTCCTTTGGAAGTTCATATATGGCTTATTTCTTTTTCTAAGATTGGTTCATTTATATTGTCTGTTGATTGTTAATCCAGACATGGAACTATCCGCTTAAATTGTTGGTTTTATAGGAAAGTAATTAGACAAAATAATATTTAGTAATTTATTTTTTCCCCTTTTGTTATAAATTTTCCTTTTTCCTTTTTCATGCTGGCAATTTGGCTTTCCTTTTTTTCCAATTAAATTAGCTAATGATTAACCTATTTTATTGGTTTTAACAGCTCCTGGATTAACACAATGAATGATCTGAGGAGTTGACATTTTAAAATTGTGTTAAATCCTTCTTTGAAGTCCAGAATTTCTGCTTTAGAATGTGGGGTTGTTTTTTTTTTAATTTTGCTATTTTCTAGTGTTTTAAAGTGAATGTCCAATTCATCTATCTCTCTTCTCTCTGTAAAGCCAAGCATGAGCAACTTTCCAGAGGATTGCTGGTGTGAACAGCTTTAAGGTTCTGATCACATAGTATAGAGAACTCCCTATTTATTTACAGAAGCCAAAGTATAGCATTCACAGTGTTATGACATAACAACTTATCAGTAAGTGGCCACATAGTTTTCACTAAAGTGGCCACATAGTTTTAAATAAAAGATATCATTCAGTAAGTCTTTAAGGCACCATGCTTAAGGAGCAAGCAAGTTCTCCACCCGTAGGTCACATTCTTTTATTCTATCAGTCAAAAAGTCTTCTTTCTTCTTGGACATTAGTTTCCAATCATCCTTAATGGGTACAAGGTACAGAGTACAAAGTTCTACCCCTAGGCCACAGTAAATCATGATCTTCTCAGTCAGTAGTAAGTACCCAAGGAGAGGTCTTTTCATCTTCACTTAAGGTGGGCTCTCAAATTCCATGGGTCCAGGTCCTGCCTAAATCTACCCAATTGTCACCTGGATTCACAGGTAGGTAACTCTCAGCTCCTCGTCCTAGCTCCTCATCCAGCTCTTCATCCAGCTCCCCCTTGAGTTCCTCATCCAGTTCCATATTGAAGCTCACAGTGTCCAGTCTACCTCAAGTCCTTCACAGTTTCTGCTTCTGGGAAGACAAAGCTTAACAGACCCAAAACAATATTCATAAATAATGCTGGTACCATCATCAATTCACTTTCTGCCTGTGAAATCAACACAGACCCACAAACAAAGTCTGAGAACTCAACACAAATTGTCAGTATAGTCCCAGGACCTCTGAAATCCTTCTCCAGGACTTCTGTAAACAGAAAACAAGAAAATCCTTTTTCAGGGCTTCCAGTAAGGTCCCAGAGCTTCTGTATGAAGTGTTACAAACACAAATCAACACATACAGAACAGACAGAGTGCTGGGATATCACAAGTTTTCTCCTTCTCAACTCTGTCATCACAAGCGTTCCCTTCTCAGTTCTGCTCTTTCCCAGCTTGGGCTTCTCCTTATATATGGTCAATTATCTCCTCCTTGTTCCACCTACCTCTTATGTCCTTCCTGTTCCTGTCTTTGGCAAATCCCTCCCACTTTGGGTTTCACAAATTCTGTTTCTTAACAAAAACTTGATATAATCATGGGCAAGGCTCAAAAGAAACTTGAAGTGAAACAACATGCTAAATAATTAAATGGCTGAAACATGAGGCTAAGTACTTCTTTGCTTGTCATTACCCTCTCTTCTTTCTCTCTCTCTCTTTCTCTCTCTCTCACACACACACACACACACAAATTATTCCTTAAATGCTGCTTTCATCACATCCCACAGAATTTTGATATTCTGTCTCATAATTTTTAAATTTTTATATATTTGTTATATAATCAATTAACAATACAATCAACCATTTCTTTATGATTATTAGTCTCCAATTAATTTTAGTTAAAATTTCAATGACCCTTTATAAAATAAAAACTGTTGCATTGTGATCAGTAAAGGGTATATTTAATATTTCTGCTTTTCTGCATTTGTGAGATGTTTATGCTATGATGCATGATCAGATTTTTAAGGTTATATGCACATCTAATCAAGATGTGTACTTCTTCCCACTCCCATTCAATAAGAGTCAGAAGTCAATAATATGTAACTTTTCTAAGATGCTATTCAGGTCTTTAGCATCTTCTTTCTTTTTTGTTATATATGCCTAAGAATTAAAAATGTACATTGGTTTGTAATTATAACCTATGGTTATCATTTTATTATTTTTTCCTCTATCTTGTTTAGCTTTTCCTTGATTTGGGAGCTTTGTCATTTGGTACATACCCATTACACATTGATATTGTCTATGGTACCTTTCAGCAAAATGTACTTCCACTGTTCATCTCTTTCAACCATCTATTCTTGATGTTGCTTTGTCTCAGATCATGACTAAGCCTGCCTTTTTTAGTTCAGCTGCAGCATATTTTTCTCCAGTCTTCCCCACACACTTTTAACTCTCTGTACGTCTTTATGCTTCAAGTGTGTTTCTCATAAGCTTTTGTGGATTTTGCTTTCTAATCCATCCTATCTTCTTTTGTGTTTTGGTGAATTCATCCCATTCACATTCAGTTATGGTTGTGTATTTTCCTCTATACCTTTCTCTTATACTTTTGTCTTTCTTTGCTTCCTATCCCATATTAAGAGGGTAGTGAAATTTTTGTTCTTCTTCATTGCTTTAAGTTTAATGAAATCTTCTGCTTCTCTGCCCTTCTTTAACCTCATCTAGATCTAAACCAAGGGTAGTTATATTTCCTTTTTTATCAATTCCCCACCCCCACCCCAGCCTAGAGTTTGTTTTATGACTAATTTCTCACTGAATCTCTTACTCTTTCTTTTCTCCTCTACCTATTCTCTTCTGTTTCTTTTTAAAATTGTATTTTTCAGTCAACAAGCAATTTTTCTTCCCACCTCCCAACAAACACATGGGAGAGAGGGAGGGAGAAGGGAAAATAAAATGATTATAATATGAAAATGTAAATTGGTGGAGACACCTGGTGCTTATTTTTTATTCCTTGCATTCATCTTTTTAGGTTTCTCTCTGTCCCCATATTTACATGTCAAAGTTTCTACTTAGTTCTGGACTTTTTGTCTAGAATCCTTGAAGTTCTCCATTTTATTAAAGGTCCATATTTTCCCCCTTAGTATTATACTTAGTTTTGCTGGCCAATTTATTTTGTTTGTAAACTATATCATTTGCTTTCTAGAATACTGTTGATTCATGCCCTCTGCTCCTTAAAAGTGGTAGTTAAATTTTATGTAATTCTGACTGGTTCCTTTATTTCTGGCTCTTTGAAACATTTTTCTTTTGAACTAGGAACTTTATATGTTGGTTATGATACTACTTGGCTTTTTATTTTGAGGTTTCTTTAAGGATGTGATTGGTAGATTCTATTTTCACTTTGTCCTCCGGTTCTAATGGTCAGGACAGATTCTTTTGCAGATTTCTTGAGATATATCTGGGCAATATTTCTGCTATATTTGGTGGGGGGAGGGTCCATGGTTTTTAGGTAGCTGATTCTTAAATTATCCCTCTTTGATCTTTTTTCAGATCAGCTGCTTTTAATAAGATACTTCACATTTACTTCAATTTTTGAATCATTTGACTTTATTAATATTTTTGTCTCATATAATCATTAACTATTTTTTGGTGAAAAACTATTTGGGTAAGATTTGGACTTGAACTAAGATGTTAATTTTTCTTTTAGTCTCCTTCAAAGCTCTCATTTCTTTTTTTATTCTTTCCTCTGTTATCATTCATAATATCACTTAAAGTTCTGTTTTTAAAAAATTTTGCTTCATTTCTTCTAGAAATTCTAATTGATTTTATAGCCAAGCTGTGGTTTTGGGTTGTTATTGGGTTTTTTTTTTGAGGTTTTATTTGTGGATGTTTTGCGTTATTTTCTTCTTCTGAATATGTTTCTTGGCTATCCCTGGTACCATAATAGTTCTTTATTATTGTGTGTGTGTGTGCATGTGTGTGTGTGTGTGTGTGTGTGTGTGTGTGTGTGTGTGTGTGGTGTATTTGTTCTAAACTTATTCTTCTAGTCTTACTTACCATAGGACTGCTTTAGGATCAGGTTCTACACACTTTTGGAAGGAATGCTATGCCCTTGTATGAACTTGCTCTGTGTTATATGGGGTCAAGCTACAGTATTGAGTACTGCATTCTTTTAAAGATCACAGGAATGGTTCAAGGAAGAGAGCTACAAACTTTCAGCAGGCATTGTGTAGTCTGCACTAGAATACAATTTAGTTTGATCTCTGCCCTCCTAGATTTTCAAGGTTCCAGAAATGAGTTTGTGATGAGGCAATACAGCTTCAGACTTATCCCTGGGTGAAGTTCTAGTAGCCAGTTGCTATCCCCAACCCATTAGCTAGCTAGACAGTTTTGTAAGTTCTGAACAACAGAGCTATTGGCTTACCCCTAGTTGGAGCCTGGAAGTTGAATTTAAGCTCCTATTAAGATTAGAGTATCAGCACTATTGACCCACCTATTTCACAATTCCTGCTCTGGTCTTTTTCCTATGGGCTGAATTTTTGGTCTTGAGCTAGAAAAAATGACAAGCTGTGATTTCTCTTTAGATTTCCTCAACCACTATTCAAATTTAGTCTTATTTTTTTAGAGCAGTTATGGGGAGATCTGGGCCTTACTGCTTCCTTCTACCTCTACCATATACCATTCCTATTGAAGTAGTTTGATATTAATGTATAACGTCCCTTTCCTTCCATTACTTTCCTTATGCCTTATATCTTCTATGATTCTCTGGAATCTAGTCCCAAGAGCACCAATTATTGATGCAATTCTAACTATAGGGTACAGTGAGAAGAGTTCCATAACCCTACTTGGGGGAAAGGAGTAGCAGACCTTGTCACTTCCTTTTGATGTTATATAACTGTCCCTTTGAACACCTGATCTAACTTCCCTAGGTTATACCTTCCCAGATTCTTGGTCATCTATGAGGTAGAACTGAGGTTCATTGTAGGATTTTTGTATCATGGAAGACAGGTTGGCACAGAATTCTACACTTGAGAATTATGTAGACAGACTCATAGTCTATCTCATATACTTGTTTTGTCAAGTCAGTGGACCTCAGGCCCTCATCTTTAAAATGGAGTTTAACTAGATGGCTTCTAAGGGATCTTTCCATTCAACATCTGTTAAATCTATGATCCTTTGATATCTCCACTCATGCTTTGATTCATACTTTTAGATGATTTTTCTCATTTAATTCAACATATCTACCTTCTATACCTCCCCCTAGGCACTGTCCCTCTATTTCAGTCCTTACTCTCCTACCACAAAATGGAAATGTTAATCATCTCATCCACCTCTCCTTTGGAGTTCCCACAAATCATTTACTTCGGCTTTCTGATTTGCCCTGTCTTTTTCCCAGTGAAATTTGAATTCCTTTTAATTATATCATCATGTATGGTATTCATGATGAAATGAGCACTTTTTCTCCTTGAAAAATTTACTTCCTATTTTTATATCTTTTACTCATAAGATTATTTAATTCATTGGTGCTGGTTTTGCCTTTTCATAGCCACTTAGTGTTGAATTTGTTTATTTTTTATTAAAAAAAATCGAACAAGCAGAAATCCCACCCACATTCATGTCCTCTTCTAGCCCTATACATAAGAAAACAAACATTTGATTTCTATAATCTTTATAACTATCTAACAAAATGTAGCTCCCTGCCATTTTGTCCATTGTATATTCTGTCCCTTGCTCTCCTCTTGAGGTTTTTTTTTTTTTAAGGAATAAGTTAAATTCTTCCCTTTTATTGAACATCCCATTACTTACTTTGATGTTTAGGCTTAGCTTTATAAAACTTTTTTACTTCCTCTAACCAATACCTCATACCAATATAAGTTCCAAATGAATACATGACCAAGGTATACCAGACCACATTATAAAAAGGACAGCTACATGGCACAGTATACAGACTTCCAGACCTGCAGTCAGAAAGACTCCTCTTGGTGAGTTCAAATCTGGCCTCAGACATTTACTAGCTGTGTGACCCTAGGCAAGTCACTTAACCTTGTTTACCTCAGTTTCCTCATCTGTAAAATGAGCTGGAGAAAGAAATAACAAATTATTCCAGTATCTTTGCCAAAAAAATCCCAAATGGGGTCATGGAGAGTCAGACAACTGAGAAGTATTTAAAAATTTAGAGGAGCAAGGAAGACATTTTCTTTTGGATCTATAGATAAGGAAGAGTTTGTGATTAAGCAATTGATAATATCACACAAAATGGACAGTATTGATGATATAAAATTAACAATGTTTTGCACCAATAAATCTAATGTTGTGTCAGCTAGGTGGCATAGTGGATAGAATACTGAGCCTGGAGTCAGGAAGATCTGAGTTAAAGTTTACATGAGACCCCTCCTAGCTGCATAATCCTGTTTAACTCAGTTTCTTCAATTAAAAAATGGGGTTAATAATAGCACCTATCTCCCAGTATTACTGTGAGGAGTGAATGAGATAATATTTTGTAAAGTGCTTAGCACACAGCCTGGCACATAATATACATGTTATAAATGTTAGCTATTACTATTTATATCTATGGTCAAAATCAGATGAAACTGTTAACTGGGGAAAAATTTCTTTGCGGTAAGTTTTTCTGTTAGAGATCTCTTATCCAAAACATATATGGAACCGATTCTAAATTAGAAGACTAAAAGTCATCCTTCAGTTGACAAACTGTCAATGGATATGAACAGAAAGTTTTCAAAGGAAGAAATGAAACAAACATGAAAAAAATGCTCTAAGTCACCAGTAATTATAGAAATGAATTCAAAACAACTTTGAGATTCTACCGCATACCAATCAAATCCTAAAAGAGGGAAATTATTTATAAATGAACGAGTGACTATGAGAAAATAGGTCACCTGTGCATTATTAGTGGAGATATTAGTTAGAACAGACATTGTGGAATTTGGAACTATACCCCTAAAGTTACTGAATGTATAAAACCTTTGACCCAGTTATTAGGCCTATACCCTCAAAGAAATGAAAAAAAAAACTGGAAGAAAATGAATAATATGTATAAATGTATTTAAAGCCATTTTTGTGATAGTTGTAAATTAGAAATTTAAGAGAATCCTGTTGTAAATAAATTATGGTATATGAATGTAATAGATCATTAGTATGCCATAAAAAAAGAATGAAATGGACAGCTACAAAGGAAACTGACAAGACCTCCACAAACTGAAGCACAATTAAGTAAGCACAAGTAAGAGAACAATTTATACAGTGACAACATTTTATAGATATATAATCCTGGAAGACTTTAGAACTGATCAACAAAATGACAGACCACATATCCAAAAGAATAAAGTTTTTTTTAAAGGCCACTCACCTCCTAATAGAGATAATGAACTTAAAATGCAAAGAGAGATATTAATTTTTAGACATAGCCAATGTAGGAATTTGTTTTGCTGAACTATGTAGCTATATTTTGAAAGTTTTATATTCCAGAAGGTTTTCCCCAGATAATTTGTTCAATGGGAGCAGCAATTGGGAGGATCAAATCAATTTTAAAGATTTAAATTAAAATATTTTTTTAAAACAACCTTCATGTGTAATATTCTTATTTTAACTGAATGAATGTATAAATTAAATATATAAAACAATTTTAAGAGCTTCTTTGTTTACCAAGTTAAACTTACACCCTTTCATCTTGTTCCTTTTTAAAAATTTGTTCCATTATTTCTCCTTCTGTTTCTGCATTTTTGTGTTCGTTTGCTTCAAACATATCATCACAATAAAAGTCACATACAGTCTATGTTCCATACTAAAAGGAGTTTGTAGATATGAACCAAAATACTTGCCCAGCCAACAATATCTTCATAATGTAAAGTGCAAAATAGCAATTTTTCATTGAATTTTATTTCATCAGTCCCTTAAGAAAAAAAAAAAGAATTAAATGAATCCTAGAATTACAACGTACATAAACCCTGTGCCCTAGAATATGTGTCAAGGAATGTAAGTCAATGTGTAATCTAGCAGCTATTTATGTTAGTATTAGAAAATATAGCTTTGGGGTTGATACAAAGGTTTTAGAGCAGTTTTCATCCTTCATGAGAGTCATAACTATCCATCTTATTTATCCTGACATATTATAGCAACATATTTATATGTATCACTAATAAGTATGGAAAATATCAGAGTACAAAACACTTTTACTAATTAAACAACCTTTAAAATAGCAATATTAATAATGGCAAAACAGATAAGATGTCACTTCATTGACCTTAAAATTGTTCACAATGTTTTCCTGTATTCTGAAAGATTAAATGCTAAACATTATATATTAATATATACTGATCCTTATTCTACTTCATGGACCTTTGTTTTGCAGTCTGGAACACACACATACACACATATACATACACATATACGCATGTGTATGTATATGTGTGTATACATATGTGTATATGTGTGTGTATAAATTATAATTATATGGCACTGGATTTGGATTCAGAAGACCAGGACTCAAGCTATAGTTTTACTAACACTAACAATTATGTGATATAGGGCAAGTCACTGAAATCATTAAATCATTTAGAGAGCCTGAATGCTCTCTAAAGTCATTTCTCATTTTAAATTCTCTTTTTCTATGCTTTACATCTGTGGTATCAAACTCAAATGGAAACTAAACCCCTGCTGTCCACATAATGATTTAGAAAACCGCAGATGAAGATTATTTTGTATTTTTATTTATTTTGTCAAATATTTCCCCATTACATTTTAATCTGATTTTGACCTACAGGGAAGTTTAGCACCTCTACTTTACATCATTGTCAACATGTATACCGAAAGTTCAAATTATGATTGACTTACTGAGCAACTAAATTATCAATTAGTGATACTACAAATCTTTAATAATTTCTTTTAAACTGCTCTTCCTTGAAGTGGGTGCTCATGCACTGATTTTAATTACCTGCCTTTACTTCTAGGCCAACTTCTAGACAACTGATTTGCTGCCTGGGACACTGTCTTAGTTGTCCTTCATGGGCCCATTACATCTGAGCAGAATTCCAGTTGTATTTAAATCTACCCAGGCTATGTTTCCCTAGAACCATTGCCCTTCTCCCATCACAAATTCCAGTTCTGGAACCATAAACAAATTAATTCTATCTTTGTGACTACAAAAGGCATTCAATCTACTCATTAAGTTGTACTCCCTCCATTCCTCTAATTTTCCAAAGTAAACTTTGTTTTCCAGTTCCCTGCTCCCCTATCTGTATTGTCTTCTCTGAATATAAGTTCCTTGAAGGAAGAGACTGTTTTGTTTTTGTATTTGTTATACCTAGTACTTGTTACAGCATTTGCACATATTTATTAAACATTGAAAGTGCTTAATGTCTTTTTCATACATCCATTCAAAATAAATGCAAAACCATCAATATTTACTTGTGCCTTTGATCACATTGGAAAGGTCTGAGAAAAGTTTCTCTGATTAGAATACATTGCCATTGTTACAAATACATATAATTTTTTGAATACAGGCTTCCTCCAAATTTATGAACAGTTTCTGAATACAGGAATTTCTTCTGTGGTATCTGAGTTCTAACTCTTCTTGAATATCACCAATGATAAGGAGCTTGCCATCTTACATGCAGACTATTGCAATTGTCAGTTCCAGTCGTTACAAGGTATTGTTATATTGAGTCAAAATCATCCTTCTGGTAACTGTTAATCATTATTCCTAATTATAATCAATAGAGCACTCACTACAGAACAAGATTAATCCTCCTTGGTGGTTATTATTCATCTATTTGAAGACAGGATTATATCTCACTTTAAAATCACAAAGTACCCTCATATACACAAAGACATCAATAGTGCCTTTTAAATTGTTGGTCCGTAGGCTAAACAAGCATGGTTTCTTTATCCTTTTGTCATAGGAACTATTTTCAACATTGTTGATGCCTTTAGTAATGTCTAGACGAATTTTTCCACATGCTAAGAAAGATTGTGTTGTATGGTGGAAAGAAGATTTGATCTGGGAGCCAGGATCTTAAATTCCAGCACTGGTTTTGCCACTTAATTGCTTAATTAATCCTCTTCTTATCACATTAATTAATCCTCTTCTTATCATATCTACCTCGTTCTACTTTGTATTATTAGAGTTATTTGTGAATATGTCTTGGCTCCCCTTTACCCCCATTAGACTATAAACTAGAAGCCATTAGGCATCACAGGAGATAAGAGTGCTAGGTTTGGAATCAGGCAGACATGAGTTCAAATCAAACTAGCTGTGTGAGCCTGGGCAAGTAATTTAACTTCTGCTTGCCTCAGTTTCCTCAACTATAAAATGAGGTACCTATCTCCCAGGGTTGTGGAAAGGATCAAATGAGATATTTATAAAGCTCTTAGCACAGTACCTGGAACACAGTAGGTATTTAATAAATGCTTATTTCCTTCCTTAAACTCCTGAAGGCCAGGACCCTTTATATTATCTAAATTACCTAGCAGTTAGGTTGCTCAAGACTGATAAATTGATATAATTAAGAAAAAACTTTTAAGTCTATTTGAAAACACCGATAAAAAATGGAATTATTTCTAGATGTCAGAAAAAATTCATGTAATCTACATGAGACTATACTGGTATGGATTTTTAAAACATTAAGAACAACACATATACACAAACATAAAATAATGCTGCCACTATACTGAGTATTTCTTGGGCAAAGGGTCTGTTGCCTCATTTTTGATAGATGGGTGAATACCTTCAGTCTAGTCACTGCTTTGCTATTAACTTGTTGGCTGTCCTTTACATCTTTTGGGAGTTACTTTATCTTTCTGGATCTTCCTGTTCATTCATCTATTTAAAAAAAAAAGAGGAGGTTGTATTGCTTGATCACTAAAGTCTTCTCAAGTTATAAAAAAAACATGAACTTAGAGACAGTTTGGTGGAGTGCTCCAGTCTCTGGGGCTCAGTAGAGGTTTTAAATGTTAGCTAGACTTAGGTGATATTGGCCTGTGCAAAGAATCAGGATCAAGAAATAGAATGTCATTTGCAAAGAAGCCAGTTTGGTTATCAAGTTGAGTACATGAAGGAAATAAGTCTGGAAAGGAAGCCTGCCTCCAGATCACCAATGGCTTTAAAAGCCAAGCAATAGTTTATATTTTTATCCTAGCCAGGAGTGGCAATAACTGGAGAGTGACGTAGTCAGATCTGTACTGAGGTCAACTGAGCAGCTTAGGGAGGAAGGATAGACAGGAAGAGATCAAACGTTTGGAATCCAATTAGGAAGTTATTGTAATACAATCCGTTCAAAAGATAGGAGCTTCTACTATAAGGTTTGTGAGTGGTGCAAAAAGGGAGATGAAAAACAGATTGAAGAAGTAGAGGAAATACAATATGACAGCTGAGTGGACTTGTGGGACAAGGCAAAGGGAAAAGCTCAAGACGACTTGCATAGCAAAGTATAGATTGGACATAAAGACAAAATTTCCCAAAAATACAGACTGACATTTTGGAATGTATTAATAAGGGACAGAAAAAGAGAAGTATGACAACTAGAATTTAAACTTCTTGGGCAAAATTAGAATGGCAATGGCTCCTTTCATATACATTGCTTTATACTGACTTAAAACAATTTCTCTACAATTCCTCTTTGCTATTCAGAATTTGTGTTATTCTCCCAAGATTACATATGAAGAAATAGGGACTAATAAGAGAGAAGATACCATTATTTAGCTTCCACTTCCAAATTCGATTGCCACTTCCTTTTCCTCTTCTCCCGGTGCAACAGAGAATGAGCATCAGGGAGAGGATGCCATGCTGCTCCAGATAAAGGGATCTGGAAATGGTCCAGCTTTATAGAAACTTTGGTGTGGGTGGGGAAGGAAATTACTTTTAAATTTGAAGACAATGAACCCTCAATTAAGAACACTAAACAGAGTTTTCTGTCCATTACTTTAAATCTCTAATATATTAATCTATAAATTGCAAGTATTTGTGTCTATGTCATAGTGGTATAATTTATGAGATTCAAGAGAAATTGTTGCATGGCAGTATTCTTGTTATGATTTATAAGGAAAGGGGAATTTTTCTGATAGCACATCTGACCAGATAGCTGTAAAGATTCTGTCTTTTACACGTTGTAACTTGCTCATCCTACTCCTCTGGGTGAAGTAATAATACCTCGTTTCCCAGGCTCTGGGAGATGTCTGGGTACACAAGGAGAGTCAGGGAGCTCTCCCATAATTGGCCCGGGGGAAGGGCCTTAGGCGGGGCCACAGGGAGAGCGGTGGTAGCAAACCGATCTGAAGACTGGAGTTACTTACTCCAGGTTGATATCATTCCAGCTTCTTTCTACCCAGTGTAAGGGGACTTCAGTGCGAGGCTGTTGAGACGGATTTCAGCTAAGGAGTGCCGAACGCAATTCATCGAAACTGCTGCTAAAATTCACCCTAAGCGTTGGAAGATATACAGGAGCTGCAAAGACTGAGGTTCCTCTGAGTTAAAGGCTGGGAAGTCTCTTCTGCTTTTAATTCAGTGGGCGCGGAAAAAAAAGAAAAAGAGCATCTGGCAGACACTGAGGGGGCGGAGCCGAGTATTTCTTTAAGTCCTCGGGGCTATCCTGCTGCAGCCTGATTTGACTTGCGCCAGGACTGGACTTAGAAAACGAAGTTGGGAGAAAGGGAAGGAGTCCTATCTTAGGTTTAGTGGCTTGGGTTTGTATGGGCTTTGCAGCCGAGGAAGGGAGATCTCCGAGTCTTAACAATTTGCTCAGTCTCAGTGCTTAGGGTCGTGAATCTACCAATCCCTCCCGCCAGAACTACTGGCAAAAGGAGGACACACCTGAGTTCTCTCCGCTGGAACCATATTAACAAAAAGATATTCCCCCCCCCCCAAATCACTCTCTCAGTCCACCCTTACTCCCTCTTCCAAGTCTACAAACTTGGGAAAAATATCCAACCTCCACCCCTTCCCAGAGGATGGAGGATCAGTGTAAAGAGTGACCAGCTTCCGCCCTTTTTAAGCGAAGAAGATTGACCATCCCCTGGGCTTAACCAAAGTGAGCTTTTTTTTCCCTCCCCTTCCTCTCGGACATCACCCACCTTCTCTTCTCTATCCCCTCCTCCCTGCGGACGAGGGCGGAGGAGAGAAGGGGGTGTCCGGGTCGTCATGACAGAGCTGAAGGCAAAGGATCCCCGGACACCCCACGTGGTGGATGGTGCACCTTCCCGCTCTGATGTTGAACCCCCCCTTTTGGATCACCCGGACCCCGACCCTTTTCAATCCGTCCAGAATTCGGAAACCTCTTCGGTGGTCACTGCGCTTCCCATATCCTTGGACGGATTACTCTTCACCAGAAGCAGCAACGAAGAGGAGCCACCGGACGGGAAGAGGGAAGGAGAGCCGGCGCTGCCCGAGGTGGACGCCGCATATCCCGTAGTAGGAGCAAAAGCAGGTGGAGGAGGAAGAACTGGCAACGTCCGACCCACAGATAAGGACAGCGGACTGCTGGACAGTGTCTTGGACACGCTGCTGGCGCCCCCGGGGCCAGGACACTGTCAAGCCAACTCCCCCGCCTGCGTCGCCACTCCCTGGTGCCTCTTTGGCACCGAGATCCCTGAAGACCCTGGGGCCGCCCCCTCATCCCAGGGGGCGCTGCCGCCGCTCATGAACCGGCTGCCGGGCAAAGAGGAAGAAATCACAGGTGCTGCAGCCCCGAATAAGGTCCTGCCGGGGGCGCCGACCCCGTCCCGGCAGCTGCTGGCTTCCAGCCCCCAGTGGCCCGAAGCAGCCGCTAAGCCCCCGCGGGCCGACGATGGGTCCGAGAGCTCTGCGGGGCACCTCCCCAAGGGCAGGTCCAGGGCCTTAGCAGGAGGCGGCTCTGGGGTGGCGGTGGCCTCGGCCGCGACCCTGCCGCCCGCGGGAGGCGTCTCCCCGGTGCCTAGGGACGATCCCCGCTTCTCAGCGCCCAGAGCCGGCCCCGCAAACGAGCAGGACCAGTCGACGGCTCCGGGGCGCTCCCCGCTGATGGACTTCATCCACCTACCCATCCTGCCGATCAACCCAGCATTCCTGGCTGCCCGCACCCGGCACCTGCTGGAGGTGGAAAGCTACGAGGGTGGCTCCGGAGCCTTCACGCAGCCCCGGGACTCTCCCACTTCCTCGTCCACCCCGGGAGCCGGCGGTGACTTCCCGGACTGCGCCTTCCAGGCTGACACCGAGCCCAAGGAAGACGCCTACGCTCTGTATGGAGACTTCCAGCCGCCGACGCTGAAGATCAAGGAGGAGGAGGAAGGTGGGGACGGCGCACCCCGCTCCCCGCGCTCTTACCTAGTTCCCGGTCCCAACCCGGCCGTTGGCCCCGACTACTCGCTGGGACTTCAGCTACCACCGCCACCCCCGCCACGGGCGCTCTCGTCTAGAGGCGGAGACTCGGCAGCCCCCTCCAGCGCCCCAGCCAGCGCTTCCTCCTCCTCGTCCTCTTCCTCGTCCTCGTCGCCCTCCTCCTCCGCGGCCGCCGCAGCCTCGCTCTCCACCCTTGAGTGCATTCTTTACAAAGCCGAGTCGGTGCCGCCTCAGCCCGGCCCCTTTGGGCCGCTTCACTGTAAAGGGCCAAGCGGAGCCGGCTGCCTCCTACCGCGGGACAGCTTGCCCTCCACCTCGGCCTCGGCCGCCGGCGCGACCTCAGCGCTCTACCAGCCGCTCGGGCTGAACGGGCTCCCGCAGCTGGGCTACCAGGCGGCCGTTCGGAAGGAGGGCTTGTCACAAGTCTACCCCCCCTATCTGAACTACCTGAGGTGAGTGGGGGCAGAGGAGGCGCGGGCTGGGGGGCTGGGAGACTGCCTGCCTTAAGGTCCTAGAATCCGAGTCCTGGGAGGGAAGGGGAAAGAGGGAGAAAGCTCGGGGGCAGGGGCGGGGACGGGGGGGTCTTAGGAGGATAGGGATGGAATGCTCTGGTTCCATATCGAACAGTAGCAAAAGAAAACGGTCGTAATGGTTGCACCCCGCGCCTCACTCCTGATCTTATTACAAGTGAAAGCCTAGGAGCTGTTCTGGAAGATGAGTTTGGGGGAGGGAGGGAAAAGATTACATTTTCCCCCTTTCTTTCTCCGTTCCACCTTCCCTTCATCCCCGTCTGACGTTCTGAGTTTAGCCGCCGGGAAGGCTCTGGGGGTACGTGGGGGCCTCGAAAGCCCTTGGTAAAACTTCGGAGCTCAGCTAGAAGCTGCGGGACAGCACCGCCCTTCGAAAAATGTGCCGCGTCACTCCGGCTGGGTCCGATCTTGAGTGGCGCAAGAGGCTAGAGGGATTTGAAGGAAAGAAGAGAAAAGACAGGGCTGTCTTTTTTTTCCTTGCTGTTTTAAACTTGGGAATTGTCCGTTTCCGCTTAGAATCAAATTAGTGTGGCGTTAAGAGCAGCACACCAGAAACGAAAGCAGAAAAATCTTATGCTAAAGGAGCACTTATAAGTGTTTCCAGCGGATGCTAAAAAGTATGATATACCTTTCTTGAAGATCTAACTTTGCATTAGGTTTTTTTCGCATGACAGTTAATGCAGTACTATACCACCCTCATACTGCTTCAGAAATGACAACTAGTAGCTTATTTATGCTTGTCAACAAAACCACGAAGATTCTCAGTTATATGAGCTCTGAAAGTGGTGGGCTTGATTAAAAACGATACATTTTTATGTGTTTTATATCAGTTGGCTGGTTAGACAGGTGTAAGTGCATTCCTAGTAGTCTATTTGTCTTTTCCTTTACGTATTCAATAGGTAAGCATCTAATTGCTCCAGGGGTAATGGAAAGAACACATTTCTAAGAACTCTTAATTTAGACAGAGGAGTCATTTAGAAGTATTTTACCCGTCATTTAAAAAAAAAAGCAGGCTAGCATTTCAGTTGACAGCTCCTAACTTCATAGTTTACTAGGAAATAATTTTTGCTATGAACATTGCCTTTCCCAGGCATCATGTCTTTACTCACTTGTTGACCTAACTGGGTGCTACTGAGTCTGGCTGAAAAGTTTGTATTTGTGAAGACAAATGAATAATTTATTTATAACGTTTATAAAGACAAGGAAATTTGAAACTGTTCATCAGTACATTTTAAATTAGTTAAATTTGGACTTGGAATCATTGGACTTTTGGTTTCTTTTTAAAAAAAATTTAACGCTAAATTCGTGGTTTTAAAAAAAGGGTTTATTGTTGAATATTGAAAATGTCATCATACTTTTTATTTAATTCAAAGGCCAGATACAGAAGCCAGCCAGAGTCCTCAGTATGGTTTTGAATCATTACCTCAGAAGATCTGTTTAATCTGTGGGGATGAAGCTTCTGGTTGTCACTATGGAGTCCTTACCTGTGGAAGCTGTAAGGTCTTCTTTAAAAGGGCAATGGAAGGTAGGATTGTTTACATTTAGTTATTATGCTAATGTAAATGAAAAGATTCTCTTCATTTGAAACTTCAGGTTATACTTGCTTCTTGCCTCTAAGAAGATAAAATCTAGTTTAAAATACTGTGTGTACCTCTTAGGATTTTAGTCTTTACCACTTAAAAATAGGACTTAAAAGTTTTGTACCTTTCAGGCCACTTAACTGATACTTTGAATATGGTATATGAGGCATTATTGTGCTGGCAGAATTATTACTAATTAAAATTTAATTATAGTTATTCGAAGAAAGCATCTTTATTTAATTGATCCAAGTTTTCCTGTTAAGTACTTAAAATTAAATTTCTGATGAACAGAAAAATGTTTAACTGAGCAATTGGGATACTATGGTATGCAATATTTTAAAAATAAGATAAAATATTAATCGCTAAGGTGGGCTTTGTCAATTATTTTATAGTTTGTTGTTTTCATTGCATTAATATACTGTCTTGTTCAGTGACATTTGCACAATAAAACTGTCATTTATAGAGTTGTTTTGTTATAAATAATGTATGATATTTATTTTGTAGTGGTGGATTTAAATAAAGCTCTTTAAGTTCATTGAACTAGTTAATATTTGGGAATATATCATAAAATTCTCAAATAAACTTTTATAGAAAACATTTTAAATTCACTTTGCACTTGTACTCTAGACAACCAACCATATTTATATTTAAAAATTAGATTTTGGGTTTTTTTGCAGCTAACAACATCTATACCAATAAAACCTTTTTTATCTGCTCATACCCAATCTTGGAATCTCTGCAAAGGAGTAGAGTGACTCTTAAATCAGAGAGCACAAGGGAGTTATATTTGATCCCTAAGAGTTCTGCTCAATTACTTTCTGATCTCAGGGCCCTCCTTTTTCTTGAATGGAGGAATCTCAGGTCTAAAGACTTCAGGACTAGTGACTTTTTAAAATGCATTTAATCAAAAAGTACATTGTGGATGTCAAACAAGAACCAGATATTTGAAATTGTGTAGAACTGAGAAGTATTTATCAATATTTATGTAATATTTAAGTAATTTTTTAAGAAAATGTTTAATTATGTTATTCTAAGTCATGATGTATCTCTCCAGTTATAAGAAAGCACCTTTGAAAATAAGAGCAAGCGCTTGCTAAACTGGTACTCCACATTAATAATATTTATCAAAAATTTAACAAAGAAATATTTGTATGAGAACCCATTCACTTATGTTAGTTTACAATTATTTCCCAACTTTAAAAGTGCATTTATAGGTTAGATTCTCTTGGAATTTTAGCAATATTTTTCCTCAGCTTTCTTTGTGAAGAAATTCTCAATAAAGTCTCAAATTATTGAAGTATCTGGAGGTGCCCTCCCCCTTTATAAAATAATCATTAGTGGAAGAGGCTGCTTATTGAGAACTGAGGGTATCTGAGAAAGTTGGAGTATCATTTTTAATTGATGTTAATGTAAGTATCACCTGTGTATTCTCATTCATCTTTCCTTTCATTTCTGCTTTCTTTATCTTTCACTTCCTTTTCTGTCATTTTAATAACCTTTTTGTCCTATTATTTATACACCTATACTCTTGCCTTTGCTGATTCCTAAACTTAATCAGATCAGTCACCCTAATCCTGGGTTATATCCCATTTTCTCTATTCCCATTTCCAATATCCATATGTTGCTAAAGAAAGTAATAAAATTATGTTGACTAAGTTCATAATAAATTCATACTATTTAATCCACCTCTAGTCTTTCCCACATAATACATTTTATGTACAATGTCAAGTGTACAATGTCAGATTAATCTTCCTATTGCAGAAATTTGATCAAATGACCTTGTTTGAAAACTTTCAAATGGCTGCCAATCTCTTATGAATCATAAGATCATAGATGTACAACAGGAAGATCATAGATCATCTACAATCCTATGAAAATGCCTGTATGTGAAACATTTAATAATTATATGGTGCAGAATAGCATGGAAATTGCATTGTGAAATAGTCAAAATTTAGATAGAAAAAGCAAAGAATAGAAGATGGCCTTCGAAGTTAGGCATATCATGAGCAAAAATGTTAGACTGAGCCACATGTGTTCAAGGGACTATAAAGAGAATTACTGTGACTAGAGTGGAAAGTTCATGTTTAGAATCCATGAAAGATAAAGACTAATCCTTGAGTGCCCTATACATGCATCAAGGGTATCCTTGATGACAGTGTGAAGAAAAAAAAAAAAGAAACAAGCAAACTGTCCTAGATAGAAGAGAGAGATTGGAGGGAAGGCGACCAGTCAGATGTGATAAAGGCCTAAAATATAGTCAGGGTGGTAGCATTGGAAGTGGAGAGATGATTCTGAGGTATAATCAGAAGGATTGGGCAGTGGATGGCAGGGATAAGCAAAAGAGAAGTGTGAAAGATAATTGGTATTTGAACTTGAGTGACTTGTCCTATGCATAACACTTGATGCCTGGAACACTGCCTGTTTCATAATAGATGCTTAAGAAATGCTTGTTGAATGAATACTTTAATAAATAAATGGGAGTTTGGTGATACCATAAAAACAAAGGAAGGGAAGTGAGAAAGGGGATAAATTAGAGGGAGAAACGATGAGATACTTGATGAATTTGAGATTCCATTGAGATATCCAGTTGTAAATATTAAACAGGAAGTTGAAGGTGCAGAACTGGAATTTAAGAGAAAGAGGAGGACTGGATGTAGAGATTTAGGAGTCATCTGCATAGAGACGATAATTGAACCAAGGGTATCTGTCAATCAACAAGCATTTATTGTTATTTTTATATTCCAAGCACTGCTTATCCTGGGGATACAAAACAACGGGGACAACAACAAAAACAATAGTTGAGTACTACTCAAGGAATTCATATTCTAATGGGGAAGATAACCTGTGAAGATGCATACAGAATAGCTAGAAAACACATTTAGTAGAATAAAGATAGTAGCTGCTGGAGGAGACCAGAAAAGATCTGCTGTAGAAGGTAGTATTTGAGCTGAGTCCTGAAGGCATCCAGGAATGATTAAAAGCAGTGATGAAGTTGGCAAATGTTCTAGGCATCAGGGGGCAAAGCCAGAGCAAAGGCAGTGGAAACCATGAAATGAGTTTTGAAGAAGGACTGCTGAGGGAGCTCACAGTGGATAACCTCAGTTTTCTCAGGAGAGAAGGATGCAAAGAAGAGAAAAGAGGAAGAGACAGATTGGAATTATACTATGATTCAATTCAATTAAAATTTATTAAGTTCTATCTTTGTGTAAGGCATTCTGTGCCAGGTGAAATAGACAAAATATCTTTGATTTTGTCAGCATGTAGACATAGTGTAGGAATACCCCTGATTCAACCAGGCTATCATTTAGTAGAGAATTCCTAGGAAGTTGCACAAGTAAGTTAAGTGACTTGCCCATTTGACCTTCTGGCTTCCTGTCTTTAAGCTTAGCAACCTGTCCTTCTATTCCATAATTTTCTCTATAGAGATACAAACAAAAGAAAATTTCTGACCCCAAGGAGTTTATTTTCTAGGAAGGGAGATGATAGCAGATGCATAGATGCATCAATAAGGTAGGATAATTTGAAGAGGATAAAAGCATTAACTTGGAGGCATCAGGTAAGCCTTGAGGGAAAATATTCCTTGAGCTAGTGATAAGGAGTCAAAGAAGAATAAAAGGATTTCATTGAAACACTAAAAATTTCAGTGGCCCTGGGCCACATAACTTCCTTCAACAATGTTCAGTGACTTCAGAATAGGATCAGAAAAGGTGAATGCAAGGGGTGGCACACATGGTTGAAAACTGGCAGAGAATGAAGAAGGAAGGACTAACAAAAGAGAGGGTCCTGAAAGTAGAGGACAGTAACTTAATCTGCTTAATCTGTATTAGGTGAATTTTATGAAAGAATGAAATTTAAGGTAGAGCATGAGTTATGAACTAGGAAAACAGCAAAATATTGAAGGCTTATTGCTTTTAGTGAACACCAGGTTTAAGATAAGTTAGTCAGAAAAAGTTAAGGACATTATCTCTGAATGAAAAGACTTCGATTTCATAGTTCAAGATATCCCAGAGGCAGATTCAGACTTGAACCTCTGTATAATTCTTGTTCAATCATTTTCAGTCCTGTCCAACTCTTCATGACCCCATTTGGGGGGGGGGGTTGGCAAAGGTGCTGAAGTGATTTGCCATTTCATTTTACAGATGAGGAACTAAGGCAAACAGAGTAAGGGACTTGCCCAGAGTCTGAGGGTATGAGGCCAGATTGGAAATCATGAAAATGAGTCTTCCTAACTTTAGGCCCCGCCCTCTAGCTCTATAATTAGAACAGTCCAAAAGTGGAATAAACTTTCTTGGAAAATAGTGCATTCTATAGGAAATTCTATAAGCATTTGGGTTAAAGTTAAAGGTGAGGATTACTAGATAACCAGTAAGGTCACTTCTAACTCTGAAATTCTGTGATTGTTCTGGTAGATGAAACAAAAATAGATTATCATGAGGACTAAGATGAAAGACCACTTAAGTGAGTGAAGGGACCAGAAATGGAGCTCATAGAAGTTCAGGGTGATGAACTTCAAATACTCAACAATACCAATCATGAAGAACAGAGTTTGAGGTGGAGAAAAGAACTGTGAACTAGTTACTGTCTGGAAGGTAGGAAGGTGAACTGGAAGCCTATAGATGATAACTACAAGGATCTAGATAGGATGATACATTAAAACAGAATAAAATTTAAAGAAAATTTTCTTGGTGAATAAATGTGGTACAGTGAGAGTTTGGAAATATCAAGGAGCAAGAAATACCCCTAATCTTAATACTGGCCATTTTTGTTTCAGGGGAAATGAGAGGAGTAACCAGTATCTATTTGAAGGTAAGCCAAGGAACATACAGTGAGTAGATGAGAGGCAAATTCACTTAATCACCTGAAAATAGAAGCAGGGTGAGAGAAGAGTATCTAAGGTAATAAGGTGAAATTTGTTAAAAGTAGAGAAGTGGTTTCAGAGAACACACTGGATAAACAGGATAGAAAAGTATAGACATTGGTAGACGTAGGACTGAACCACCTAGGGATAGGGATGAAAGTAAAGGGAAAAATACCATATGAATAGAGATTTGGTACAGGCAGACAGCCTTTATGGATCATGGGTTTATAGAAGCAAAAGACAGATCCTGCCTTAAAAAAGTACAAAGTAATGAGAAAATTGTAGATTAAGATGCTCCACCAATCTTGCTAAGGTACCTTTTCACATTTTTTCTCTTAAATGGAGTCCCCTCAGTTGCTTACTCCCAAAGAAGAAGAGATAGAGTATTGTGGTAGTTGAAGGTTGTTATTATTAGACTTTGAGCTCCTTGAGAGTGGGAACTGATGTTTTTGCCTCTCTTTTATATTCCCAGTACTTAGCACAGTACCTGGCTCACAGTGGGCACTTAATAAAGGCTCCTTGACATGACTTGAAGGTACCAGTTGGTATAAGATCAAGTTTATTCAACATGAATTTCCTCAGCTCCACTCCTCTTTCCCACAAAATCCAGCATCACCAACTAATTTTTCCTTCTTCCTATTGGTAATAAAAGAAGTATGTCTTTTCTTCACCAAGGCTAATTCCTTTAACTGTGTCCTTCACTGATTTCCCTCCTCTGTCCTCCAGAACAATCATTTCCTTTTTGTATCTTCAATCTTTCCCCCTCTTCTCATCCACCTAAAAATATCCTCAGATCTACACAATACTAAAAAACCTGTGTTTTAATTTTAAAAAGACTACCCATGAACATTGTACCTCCATCTAGATATTGTCCTATCTCTTTCCTTTCCACTGCCAAACTTCTTGAAAAAATTTTCTATGCCCAATACCATCACTTTCTTGATACCTACATTCTCCATAATCTCATGCAATCTGGTTTCTAGTACTTCAGAAACTTCTTTCAAAGGCCATAAAACTAAATCCAATGACTTTTTTTTCAATCCTCATCTACCTTGACTTTCCTGTAGCCTGTTGTTCTGTTGAACAACCTCTGCTATCATATCCTTTCTTCTCTCTTGGACTCAGAATAATTACATTGTCCTGAGTATCCTTTTGCCTCTGGTACAGTCCTTTCTCTGTTCTTTCCATTGACTCTTCACCCACTTCCTAATGCCTAAGGATTGTTTTCATCAAGTTTTATTCTTATGCTTCTTTATTCTCTTTCCCAGGGCAATCCAGTTAGATGACTCCCAAATCTTTAGTCCTAAACTCACTTTTCGGTTCAATCTGTCCACATTGCTCACACGGCTTCACCTGTGTCCCTTCAGATATGAGATTCAATATGTCTAAAACTGAGCTTATCATCTTTCTCCCTGAACTTCTCATTCCTTGTTATTTCACTGATTCCGTCAGTGACAAACATCCAGTCTTACACATAAAGGCAAGTAACAGAAGATTAATGCAAAAGTGCAATATGGATTTATAAAACTAAGGCTATTGAAGAAAACAAAGAACAAAAAAAAAGTTGAGGGTTTTGTTTCCTTTATTTTCTAGTGATAGAACAAAGATAATTAAGACAATACTGTCCTCAGTTCTTAATATGGTTCTGTTTTCTTTGTGGAGGTTAGTGATGTTTGAATTGAAAAGACAAAACACACATAACTAACAGAAAGTTAATTCCTAAGATGAAAAAGAAAATGCTAAGACAGCATCTAAATGCTCTTGATTTGTTCAAGTTACCTGGTTCTAATCAGCTCTGTCCTTGCAGACTGAAAGAACTAAGAGATGCAATTGCTTAATTCTTGTTAGTTGTCTTTGAAAGCTCCTGGAGAATGGAAGAAGGGCCACCTAACTGGGCAGATATCTTAACTAAAAAAAAAAGCAGGGGGGTAGGGAATGTATTCTGCTAGCTATAGATCAATGATCCTGACTTCAATTAATTCCTAGCAAAATTCTAAAACATCATTAGAGAGATAGGTGACATCTGGAAAATGAAAAGGTAATCACAAAGAGCCAGCATGGATTCATCAAGAACATGTAATGTCAGCAACCTCATTATCTTTTTTGTCAAGGATGTTAGATTGATAGGTCTTGGAAATGCAATAGAGACATGGTTAACTTATCTTTTAGCAAGTATTTGGCAGTCACTCGTGTTATTCTTGTAAAGATGAAGAGATGTAGGTTAGACAATAGTATAATTCAGTGTTTTCAAAACTGGTTGAGTGGCTCTATCCAAAATGTAGTCATTAATGGTTCACTGTCAGCCTGGAAGGAGGCCAGTGGAGCACTTCAGGGATTTGTGCTGGGCTCTATATTGTTTAACTTTTCTGTTGATGCCTTGGAAGAATAGTGGCTAATGATTCCAATAACAATGATAGTATAAAGATAAGAAGAATGAGGAATAATAGTATCTGATTTGAACCTTGTCACAAGTCAGTGACGTAAATGATGTAAATATTTGTATTTTACAAATGGGAAAATTAAGGCTGAAAGAGATTGAGATTCTCCCCTGGTCATGCAGCTAGTAACTTTCTGAGACAGAATCCTAGAGCCAAGTCTAACAACTCTATCCATTGTGCCCTGGCATGGAAGAAGCAGGATCCAAAAAGGATTAGTCAGGGTGAAAAATTCACAAGGACAAGACAGGTAGAGGTGGTATTATAGGCAACAGTTTATCTGGAAAAGATCTGTAGATTTTACTGACAATCAAGCTCAGTTTAAGTCAGCAGTATTATATGATAACCAAGACCATATTTAAATGAGATTTCATTTAGAGACACATAATGTCCTGGAATAATCAGACTCCTATACTTTATCCTGGTCCCTTCATATCTGTTTGTATTTTCTCCAGTTCTCTGTGCCACATTTTAAGAAGGACTTTTTAAAGCTGGAGGGCATCTAGGGGAGTACCACCAGGATGGTAAAGAACATCTAATTCACATTATACAAGAATCAGTTGAAAGAAGTGGAGTAGTTTATTGAAATGCTCCAAGGACTCCTATCTTCCCATTGCTGATAATTTGTTAGCATTGTACTTTTCTGGCCATAGAGACGTTTAAAGTTTTTCTTCATATTTATCAACAATGGAGAGTCAAACCCCTAATGAATATCCATAAAATGTCTTTGTGTTCAAGTTAAAATATAAAGTAGGTAGTATTTTAAGATAACAAATGTAAAACATTTCACAAAAGTATGTGCTTATTAATATTTAGTAATTAAACATGTTTAGTGGAAGATGATATGCAGTGGAAGAAAACAGTTGTCATACTTATTGCCAATATAACTAATATATCTTTTGGTAAATAACATTTAATAAATATATATGGAATTTACTAATTGATAGATTTCTGAGGTTAATATGATTTATAGTTTATATTCTATTTATAATAATTGGATAAATTCTCATCCTATGCCCCTCTCAAAAAAGGCCAAGAATGATTCTTAGTTATAAACCACCAATTTTTATCTTACTCTCAGTTATTTTCCATAATTTCCTTGTGTAAAATGTAATTTCTCTTTTGTCTAATCTGGTTGGTATAGGAGACGCCCCAAAGTTAGAGTTGGAATACCTGCAAAACCTAATTCTGACATTAAGTATATATACTGACCTTGGGCAAGTAACTTAATCTCTTCTGAACCTCAGATGACCTTCAAAGTCCTTTCCGGGTAGTTTTATGATCTTATGGTCCTAATTAGAATTCTCTTTCAGCTCAAAATCTGGTGGTTAGCTACTTAAAATTCTTTGTGATACAATCCAATTTGAAAGGTTTTCTCGGGTTATTCAATTGATCCAAATTTAAGATAATTAATTCATATTAATTATTAATAATTAATTCAAATTATATCACTGTGCTAGGTAGTGTGAAGGATTTCGAAAATTTTATATCTTGTTCTTAACCCATGAGGAATCTCTTGTATCTTTGGGAGATAAGACTTGGAAACATGAAGTAATTAGAGAGATATAAAATTGTATATTCAGCATATTAACTATGATATAACTCTACTCAGCCTTTTATTTTAGTTAAATTTTTTAAGAACTACTAGTTGCTTGAGATATTTCAGAGATACTGCTTAGATTTTTGTCTCAAAGTCAATGGTTTCTATAATATACATGAGTAACATTTCTAAATTGAGATTCCAGGTTAGTTTCTGTTAGCCTTAGTAAAGCTCATCTGCAATTTTAATTACTTTTTTGTTTTTAGCAATTCAGTATTTGAATTTAAATAAAATTTTTGCAAAGCGTTATTCTCACAATTATAACTCATTTATATAAATCTCTTTCCACACAGTGATTCTTTGAGGTAGATAGTACAGTATCATCATTCCTATTTTTTAGGTGATAGAATTGAGGTACAAGGAGGTTAAGGTTATTTGCCCAGAACTATGCTGCTAATTAGTACTAGTTGTGGGCATCTAGGTGACCCAGTGGATGGAGCACAGAGCAAGAATCATAGAGAGCTAAGCTCAAATTCAGCCTCAGCTGCTTACTGTTGTGTGACCCTGGGTAAGTCACTTCATCCTGTTTACCTCTATTTCTTCACCTCCAAAATAAGCCAGAGAAGGAAATGGCAATCCACTCCAGTATCTTTGCCAAGAAAACCTCAAGTGGGATCACAAAGAGTTGGACATGAAAGAAATGATTGAAAGACATCATCAAATTAGTATCAGATCAGGAAATCAAAGTTGTCATCAACCTATTTTTTTCCAGTGCAATACAATTCCTTTAGGCCTAGCATAATTCCTCACAAATTTTGGTAATAAATATGGATTGGATGAATGGATACACATGTGTATTAGATAATGTTATCTAATGATTGCCATTCTGAAGTTTTTTATGTAGACTTTAACTTACTATAAACATGCTTCTGGAAGATTGCTGCAGATACTTCATGTTTTCTCCTATTTTAGGGTATTCTCTTCATCAAGAAAACATAACTGTTCTCTGAATGGGTAGATGGTCTTTCTGAATGTCTGTAGGCCAAAGTTTTATCACCCTATAGTCAATGGGGTGATTAATGACATTTTCTGAACTTAACCAGTAGTTGGTTGCTGGAATCATACTTCAATTTCTTTAACTCAGCTGAACACATCAAGTTTTATACTTTACGGGAATAGCCTTCCAGAGCCATGGGTCACTTCTATACCAAAATGAAGCTTTAGAGTAGAACCGTAGTGGACAATATATGAATGTACTTAATATTGTAACTACAAAAAAATGAGAAATATTTTAAAATAGGAAACTAAATAGAGAACCCATTGGAAAAACTCCAAACCAAACTAAAACTACCAGTTAATTTTTTTGTATCTGATTCTATGATATTATTGGTGTGTAGCATTCCAAGTGTGGAAATTCTCTACCAACAGCATAGCTAGGAATTCTTAACTTATAATCTTAGAGAGTTGCCTAAGGCTGTCAGGGGTCGCATAGGCATTACATGTCAGATGAAGGAATTAAACCCAGATCTTCTGACTTCAAAGCTATCCTATCCATTACAGTTAATTGTTCAACAAACATTTATTAAGCATTCCCTGTGTTCAGTAACTGAAGTAAGCTCTGGGTTTTAGAACACAAAAATGAAACAATACTGGTCATCTGGAGTTTGCATTCTATCTGGCAAAACGATACACATGCACATACTACAAAGCATGTACAAAACAAATACAAGTAGGAGTGAGTAGAAGCACTAGCAGCAACTAGGGACAGGGGTCAGAACAGGAAAAGCCTAACATAGTTGGTAGAGCTTCAGTTGAGCACTGAAAAGAATCTAGGGATTTTAAGAAGCATAGATGAGGAGAGAATGAATTCCTGCTTTGTTTAAAAGAATGGAGACCAGGAGATATGGAATGTCTTATGTGAAGTGCAACAAGACAGCTGGTCTGGTTGGAACATAGAGTAAAAAAGGGAGTGGTAGCCAGCATAGTACAATGGAAAGAACACTGGTTCTAGAATCAAAGGACTTAGATTCAGGTGCTGATTACCTGTGTGACCCTACAAAAGTCATTAACCTCTATGGGCCTCAGTTTTTCTCACCTTGAAAATCAGGGTGTTAACCAAATGACTTCTGAGATCTCTTCTAGCTCTACATTTAATGTTGAAAGGAGGCGTTTGCATTTTATTCTAAAAACAATAAGGAGTCACTGGAGCCTTTGGGGCAGAATAGTGACATGGTTAGAATTGTAAGAGTATTATTTTGGCAACTGTATGGATTGAAGAGAGAAGAGAATTGCAATAGGGAAACAAATTAGAAAGTTGCCTCTCAGAAACTATCTGTATTAAGGTAAAAATTGTAGATAATTACACATGAAGTTTATAATAGCTTATAAGTTTATAATTGTACATGAAAATTATAAAAGTATAAATGTATATAACATTTTAAATATTTCCATAATATTTGAGAATTTTGTGGTTCCCTCGGTACTTAATGTTAAATTGATACAAGTATTACAATGTGACATATATTTTAACTGATCGTCTGACTTTTGACAGTTTCATTAAGACATTTGGCTAATATTTGATTGTTTTTCCTTACTGTATTAGGAATTTAATGTGTTTAGTTTAATAATGACATAGCAAAGAGAACAATAGACTTTCAGAAAACTGGCTTCAGTTTTGGATGAGGTAAGTCAATTTCTGGATACACCTCATACCACTGTTTCATTATCAGGAAGTTTTCCCCTTATATTAGGTCACAATCTTTAAATTCTACCCAGTGTTCCTAGTTTTGCTCTCTAAAGCTAAGCAGAATTTTCCCAGTTCCCTCCTTTATCTTTGACCTGATATATATAGCCCTTCTTCCTGGATCTTCTGTTTTAATAATGCTCTTTCTTGATTCCCCTTCTCAAACTCTTTTGCTAGAATATTATCCATCTTCTCAACTTCTTAGGTTGTGTCCCTCAAATTTCCATAGTGGGAATTATGAATTGAAATTATATTTAAACTAAGAACTTAAGAAGATTAGAAAAAGAGGGGGGAAGAAATAAAAGTGGGCCCAAGACAGAGACCTAGGGTACACACGTATGGAAACACTGATAATCCAAAATAGACTGAGAAAAAATGATGAGACAGATTGGAGGAAAACCAAGAGAGCTCTATCACAGGGGCCAAGTAACAAGAAAATGTTTAGGAAGAACATGTCATCAATACTATCAATTGTTGGTATGCTGGGAAAAATTAATTTCAGGCATTTTATCAAAATCTGAAGGCATGTGTTTTATTGTTGGCACCTTACTAGGGTTTTGTTTCCCATGAAATTTTGGGCATCTCCATAACCATTATTCTATGTGATATCTAGGTTACCAGCTTTCATATGTGTGTATATACACACAGATGTGTGTTTGGTTTCATATATAAGTGGTTTTCTCCTTCCTCCTTTTTATGTTTAAAATCTGCTTATAAGATTTCAAGCAAATAGATTCTAATCAGATATGTTTAAGTACAGTCCATCACTGTCTAAGAGTCCATCCTCTGTATATTTTAAGTCTTGGTCCAGAATCCAAAATCTGTTCTCTAAATACCACAATTCACTTTCCAAATCTGCCTCTCTTCTGAAGGTAGAACCTTCATTTTTTTTTAGCAATAATAGGGGAAAAAAACACTCATTCCCTAAGGTCTTCATTTTCTTGTCTTAAGTCTTCATAGTTCTTAGCAATGCTTTCTTGATTCCATCAGTATCATTAGTGCCTGAATGAATAACCAGAAGTGGGTAGTATCTTGTCTGCTACAAATAGGAAATTACCAAATTCCCAACAAAATTATATTTTTTGTTGCTTTTAAATACAGAGAAACCCAACTTTAGCAATTTGTGAGCTATTCTTCTATTTAGTTTTAACTTTCTTTGGTCTTCTGGCTTCTTGTACAAAGAAAATTTTATATAACTCAGTTTCTCTAATAACGTAATATTTTGTGGGTCACCTGGACATGGATATTACATTTGTATTACTAATAATTGAGTTACGGTTTGTAGATGAAAACAGCATGATTTTAGTACCCTAGGCCCTCTCTTTGCTTGCAAAAGCAGAAAGACTGGGAGTCTTTTTGCATTTTTTTCTTCCTTTATGGGTTTCTATGATGAAATCATTCATCAAATTACCAGGCTAATGATGAAGAACTTTTATTTAGCTAAACTGATCCTCAAAAGCCTATATAGTCTAGTGCCAAAACTATACTTAAAGTCATGGAACCTGACAGATCTTACATTCTACTGGCATAGCCTTATTTCTTCTTCAAACAATGAAGAAGAAATAAAAGCAATTATAAACTATTTTGTCCAGCTATATGCTAATAAAACTGACAATCTAGGTGAAATTAATATTTATGAGAATATAATCCAAATTAACAAAAAAAGGAAATCAAATACTTAATACTGAGAAAAAGAAATTGACAAGCTACAAATGAACTCCCAAAGGAAAAAAACAGGATCAGATGGATTTTCCAGCAAATTCTATCAAGCATTTCAAGAACAATTCAAATATTACATAAACTATTTGAAAAATGGGTTAAAAAATGGGAGATCTACCAAATTTCTTCTAGGCTGCAAACTAAAGCAGAGAGAGCCAAAACAAAGAAAACTATAAACTGATTGCCCTAATGAATACTGATTTTAAAAATCACTATATACCAATATAGCACAAAAATCATATACTATGACCAGGTTGGATTTATACCTAGAATTCAGGGTTAGCTAAATGCGAGCAGAACTATAAGCATCATTGACCATGTTATTAACAAAAATGTGAACTTTGGGGAGGACATAAACAATAATTATACAGGATGCCTCTCAGCTCTGCAAGCTTAGAGCCAGGATCCATTGCTGCAACCACATCCTTGAGATAAGATCGAGAAGGTCAGAGTCAATGGATGTGGCTGTCTTGAGTACTTCATGAACAGGACTACTTTCACATTAGGCAGAGTGAATGTTGTAACCCTAAATAACCTCTCCATTAACATCAGCTATATGATTTGCATGTTCCAATATGATTCCACCCATGGCTATTTCAAGGGCACTATCAATGCTTAGAATGGAAAGCTAGTGATCAGTGGAAAAGCCATTACTGTCTTCTAGGAACATGATCCCACCAATATTAAATGAGGAGATTCTGGACCTAAGTATGTAGTAGTGCCATCCTTTCAAGCAAGCCCCAGCCTTTTTGATGGTGGTAAAAACACCAGTGGACTCTTCTTCATACTTGACTCTAGCATCTTGGGCTACATAGAAATCCAGGTTGTATCTTGTGACTTTAAGAGCAGTACCCACTCTTCTACCCTTGATGCTGGTGATGGCATTGCTCTCAAAGACCATTTGTCAAGCTCATTTCTTGATATGGCAGTAAGGATGGTTACAGAAATCATGTACTAGACTTCATTGATCTACTTGGACTCCAAGGGATAAAGTAGGGAGCCATTTATCTTCATCCTCAGGCAAATGAGTTTGTGAAGCCCCCATCCCTAACTTGTTTCCATTTAATGCAGATCTTATATCCCATTCACAGTCCTTGCCCTAGAACAATCTGTAGTAGATCTAGAGAAACCAAGAATTCTGTGTTATGGACCATCAATAAAGTCACTATATTTTGTGGGAAAAAAAGTTATACAGGTTGGCCAGCTGTGGATGGGTGGCATTCTGTATGAGTCCCTAATCGATGAGATCACAAATCTATTTGAATATTTGAGATTACATTTGACATATTACTTTATTTTAAGATCTATTCATGTTTTTAAAACTCATTTAAATTGTTGTTCATGTCCAAGTATCATGTAATCTACAAATTGGATAAGCATGACATTTATAATTCCATTTAATTCACTGATTAAAATATTGACAGCTAAGACAACTCCAAAAGACTCATGATGGAAAGGGATATCCACATCTAGAGATCTTTCTAGAGATCTACAGAGTCAATGCATATTGAAGCAAACTACTTGCTCTCTCTTTTTAAAATTTTGTTTTGTTCTTTCTTGTTGTTCACTCCATTGATTATAATCCTTCTTTACAACCTGACTAATGTTTAATTTGAAGGTTCTTTGTAGATCCTATATTTGATCACATGCCACCATGGGGTGGGGAAAAGGGAATGAGAGGAAGGGGGGGATTGGAAACTCAAGGGAGTGTGGAAATGAATGTTGTAAACTAAAAGTAAATTAATTAATTAGTTAAAGAAAAAAAGGAAAAAGAAAAAAAATAAAATGTTGACAACTAAGACTAAGGCCATATCCCTGTGCCTTTGCACTAGAAACTTTAATGTATTCATTGGGTCTAGTCATTCAGTTCCTATTAAATCAACCTAAATTGTTACTTAGGTCACCCCTTTTCATCTTCTTTACAAAGAATAGTAGAAAAAACTTTTTCAAATGTTTTGCTGAAATTTAGATAAATAATGTTTATGGCATTCTCCTAATCTACGGTCTAGTAATCCTGTCAAAAAAAAAAGGAAATGAGACTAGCTTACTCCAACTTGTTCTTGATTAAGTTACATTGGCTTTTAGCAGTCATCACTTCCCATCCTAAATGCTCACAAATCATTCCTTTAATGGCGTGTTAAGCTTCATATATGGTAAAATGTAAACACTTTGAAAACAGGGACTTTTTATTTTATTTGTTTTATTTCCTTAGCACTCCTTACAGTGTATGCATAAAGTAAGCACTAAATAAATGTTGAATTTGAATGTGAAATTCCCCAGTCTGATATTTTTTCAGCCTCTCCTCTTTTCCTTTTTTTTTTCCAAAATCAGGACATTTGCCTTTATTAAGACCAGTCATTCAAGGCATCCTTTTTTCACTAACTTCCCATTTCAATTCCTGGTGTCACTTTTTTATTTTATCTTTCCTAGACTAAAATCTCCACTACCTTCCTTTGTATAGTGTCTCCTCTATTAGAATGTAAGTTCCTTGAATACAAAGACTGTATATGGTTTCTGTATTTGAAGCCCCAGTGTTTAGTTTAGTGTTTGGCACAGAATAAGTGTTTCATAAATACTCTCACTTATTTTTTCCTTCCTTTCCCCAAAATATATCATCAGAAGCTTATGAAATAGTGGAGAAAAAAGTTGGAAGGGGAGAGGAGATAAATGACAAAGAATTTCAAAATATGGTTAAATAATTTTGTGAATTTAGGAGAAAAATAAAGCATAGCATCATAGAAGTAAAGGTCAAAGAAGGTATCAAAGAAATTCTTGTGCTATTAGTATCCTCATAATATTTCAGATCTGAAATAATACTGAAACTACTATCAATTACAGACTTGGACTTGCCACCATCTTACCTTCTTGAGTCTTGAACAGTTTAAAAAGCTATAACTCACATTAAATCATTAGAAATTATCACTATTAATGATATTTTAGACTGTAAGCTAGTCCATGTCTTAAGACATCTAAGGATAAATCACAGTAGAATTCCTATTCATATCAATTCAACAAATAGTTATCAAATGTATGTCATATACAGAATACTCTTCCAAATTGCAGTGCAGGTACAAAAATCATTCAGACACACCCAGACATCATAGAGATAACAATTTAGTAGGTTTATTAAGCTACATATATAAATATAAGGGGATGGGTAGGTGGTGCAGTGAGTAGAGCGCCGGCCCTGGAGTCAGGAGGACCTGAGTTCAAATCCAACCTCAGACACTTGACACACTTACTAGCTGTGTGACCTTGGGCAAGTCACTTAAACCCAATTGCCCTCCAAAAAGCAAAAAATACAACAATATAAGGGATACAAAGAATTGCAGGTGTCAGTGAGTCATAGCAGTCAATAAACATTTATTAGTTGCTTACTATGTGCTAATCACTACAAAATGTGAAGGGATAGAAAGAAAGGCAAAAACAAGTGTTGCTTTCAGGAAGCTCACAGTCGAATGGGGGAGACAGCATGCAAATGATTCTGTACAAGACATACATGTATAGGATAAATTAGACATAATTAATAGGAAATAACTAAAGATATTTGGTCAGGGGACTGGTGTCAGAGCTATGACTTAGAAATATTATTTTGGCAATTGCATTGAGGATGGGATTGGAGATGGAGCAATTAAGAGGTTATTAGAATAGTCCAGCTGAGAGGTGATAGATTCCCAAATGAGGGTGGTAGCTATGTTATAAAACAAAAGGAAGAAATGAAAGAGATGTTATAATGATAAAATCACCAAGACTTGACAACTAACTGGATTTGGGGAATGAGAGAGAATGAAAAGTGAGATTACTCTGAGACTGAGTGTTTGCACAGTTGGAAGGATGGAAATTTCTTCTACTAGAAAAAAAGTTTAATAGGTTGGGAAGATTAAAGGGGAAAAAAATCTATGGATATGTTGAGTTTGTGATGTCAATAGATAGGCCTTTGAGGTAAAGAACTGGAAGCATCCAAAGAAGGCAAATAAAATGGTTAGAGACTTAAGGCTTCATGATGATTAGTTGAAGTGGTTGGAAATGTCTAATTCAAAGAAGAAAAGATTTAGGTAGATTTATGATACAGCATTTCAAATCTTTGAATGATTTTAGCTCCCCATTTCACCCCATCTTGGACATAGAGAGTAGAATTAGGACCAATTGATTGAAGTTACAAGGAGGCAAATGTGGGAAAAAATAACAGCTTTCCAAAAGACTGAATTTCTTGGATGAGCAATGAATTCCTCTATGTCACAAAAATGTTTGTTTAGGTGATAACAGGTTTTTTTTAATGGATTCATACTTCAAATGCAGGTTACATTTGATGAACTTTAAAGTCACTTCTAAATCTTAAGATACAATTCTATGACAGTGACAGTGTTATAGAAGTAATGTAAAGAAGAGGACTAATGACTCAAAAATGGTAAAAAGAGAGAGAGAGAGAGAGAGAGAGAGAGAGGAAGTTCTTTTTTTAATTTTTATTGTGACCCTCTTCATTTTACATCCATTGAAAATAGTGTCTGAGGACACTTTTATATATAAGGACATTTTTATTCATTCTAGTGACATTTGAAAATACATATTTCATTTGACAGTATTTTCAAGTTAAAGCAGATTCTCCTGGCCCCCAAAGCTTATCTTGTACTATAAAACAGTTTCTATTTTAGTAGTTCATTTTGACATTTTGTTGAGACATGGTTTGGGTAGCTTTACATATAGTATTAAGTATGTTTGAGTGTTCATACGTATATGTGTGTATGTATTTATCTGTATGTATACACACATGTATTGACTGACATCCCCTATCAGTAGACTATATACAACTTTTCAGCTCTGCAGAACTCACCTCATTGCTAAGTTCGAGTAGGTGATTTTGGTACAAAAGATCAGCTTAATAGGAATTCTGTTATACTTTACACCATTTATATATGTGAAAATTATTAGGACATGGTATAATATTATGAATTCAGATAAATTTAAGCTCTTATCCCCACCCTTTTAAAATCAAATCCTGGCTTTCATTGACCCTGCTTCTATATCTCCTTCTTACTGTTTAGCTCTTGTCTTCACAAGTGGCTTTTTGGGGTGACCCAGTCTCTTAGAGCTTTGACCCTGTTCTGGTTGCAAGCAAAAACAAGGTACAGTACAGAAAATTTTCCTGCAGTATTGTCAGTTCTTACGATAGCTTCTGGTTTTCTCATTTTCCTTTCTGACATGTGGCTCAAAAGTGTTACATAAAAATTTATGCTATTTGAAGCATTATTGTATAGTGGAAAGAATGCTGGCTATGGAGACAGGAGATAACTGGTTTTAAATTCTTCCTCAGATATTTATTAGATTTGTCATTGTGGGCAAGTCATTTGACCTTCTCTAAGACTTATTTCTTCAGATTTAAAAATGGGGATAAAAATACCCTGTTGTATCTACTTCATAGAACTGTTGTGAGGATAAAGTGAAATAAGGTATATAAAGTCTTTTATAAAACTGTAAAGCTCCACATCAATGTCAGCAATCATTGTTATTATCATAAACTTGAAGGATCCAAAAACAGTTCACCGAGAGTTTTTCAAGCCCATACTTTGATGTTTTGAGTGATCTGTGATTTCATTAGTGTGAGAGTTTTCCTTTCACCAACACAAGTCACTACCCTCCATGTTTCATAAGTTACCATAGCTGAAAAATTCATCACTTGACGCAAATCTTTTCATACTGAGCAGGCTGTTTGTTGTACAACGGGCATATAGTCCAGCATCTGGTCCATGCTTAAAGTCTTTTCTTCTTGGTAAGATCTGCTAGAGCTTCAACTCTGTTAATATAATTTTAGAGAACCTATGATCAACTCCATGGCACAATGAAGAAAAAAATACTACTTAGTGTAGTTCTCAACTTCACTCTTTAAAACATAGATATAAAAAACCCTGATTTTCACTGATAATGGCCAATTATTCTTAAAGCAGATTAAAATATATTTGAGAAATATTTAACAAAATAAATATAATTACAGTTAAACTAATAATATTAATATATTGCTTCTTAAGTAAATATGCATTGATAGAATCCTTACATATGTGGCCCCTGTTTCTGCTTGATTTTAACTCCATTGTATTAGAGCATTACTTTTAAAGTCACATTGAAATGGAGCATACTGAGGAATGTAAATTGGTTCTTTATACGGCTCTTACCACTTTCATAATAAACAAAACCTTAATGTAATTTTAAATACAAAATGCATTGTGTATTTTTTGTACCTTGTAAACATTTGGCTCAAAGGAGTTCTAACAGAAACAACTTCTAGATTATGAAAACAAAGACTAACTTTTTTCTTCTGTTTTTTATTGTAACTAAGGGAATTAATTGTTTTACTTAGAGAAATCATATTTTAAACTTTATTGCTCCATAAATGGCAAAAGACATGTTTATAAAGTAATACATCAAAAAGTTGGGTATATTTCATATTTTCCCATGCTTTTTAAAAATCAAAACTTTATTTGACCTGCTCTCATCAATACCTCAAAACTCTGTGATTTAGCAATGTGATACTCTCTCTGCTGGTGTGTGTATACATACATACATACATATATATATATATATATACACACACATATATATATGTGTGTGTGTGTGTGTGTGTATATACATCTACATACATATATATACATACACATATATATGTGTATATATGAGAGATATATACATAATATGTATTATAATTTCCTTCCCATAGAAAAGGGTCTCTATAGTGACTGAATTGTGAAAAATTCATCATCCGCTCTAGGAATAAGCCTTTCTGAACTTGGCTAGTCTGGGCCATAGATAATAGACACAAATCTGTTAGTAGGCCCATATGGGAACCCATACTAGATTGGTAAGAATTGCCAGAGTTTATTCTACACTCATATAGAAAACCCAACAAAACTTTCTCTGTTTAAATTTGAGAGACTTCAGAGTAAGTATTACTTGAATTAGTTTGATGTATAAAGTCACATTGTAGTCTGTTGAATTAAATCAAATGTAGTTTGCTGAATTAAATTATAAATTTTATTGGAGTAAAAGATAATGCATTGTGGTGGGAAAACTTTGAACTTAAATCAGGTGAGTTTGGTTTTTGTCCTAACTTTATCATTGACTGACTAGCTGTGTGACTTTAGATAAGTCATATAAACTCTCTGGACCACAAGATCCACATGCAAAATGAGGGGGCTAGGCTACTTAATGTATAGTAAAATAATCATTCCAACTTGTATCCTTTTTAAATCTGGAAGGGCACTACTACCATGGACATGGAGAACTGAGTGTTTATGCTGCTTCCTGGTTCAATAGGATTGCCAGATTTATTATTGTATAAATGTGTATATTTACATGTGTATAAACTGAGAAAAATACATTCCATTTCTAGAGAAAACTCAATGTCTCAGAGAGAAAGGGATTAGGAAACCAAGAGAGCTATTATAGTTTCTCTAGCTGTTTACCCAGAAGGAACAGCTCTCCTATTCCCTGCCCTCCCTTTTTCTAGGTCTTCATGACCAAGAAGCAGATAGGTACAACAGATGCATTTCTTTGTTCCCTTAACATAAATGCACATCTTTACATATGTAGATAATAGTCTTGTTATCTATAGAAGGAGAGTTTAATATGCTGTGTTTTTATATTTTTAATATTTGGGACCCATTTCTTCCTTAGGGAGAAGGCAAGCTGTTATAAAACACCATTGTTAAAATTCTATTTGTGCAGATTTATGCAAAAGAAAAACAATCTCATTTTACTCTATATGTACATACTTTGTTGGTGTTTACTTATTTTCAGCCCCGTTTGACTCTTTGTAACTCTTTTTTGGAGTTTTCTTTGCAAGGATACTGAAGTGGTTTGCCAATATCTTTCTTCAGCTTATTTTATAGAAGAGGAAGTGAGGCAAACAGGGTTAAGTAACTTACCCGAGGTCATGCAGCTAGTAAGTGTCCAAGGTTGGATTTGAACAAAGGTCTTCTTGGCTCCAGGCCTGGCACTATATCCACTGCATCACCCACCTGCTCCCTTGCACACACTATTATTATTAGTATTACTAATAATAGCTTAGATTATATGGTGCCTTGTCATTTATGAGTACATTACTTATAGTAGTCCAGTGAGGTAGGAAGTGCAAATACTGTTATCCTTGTTTTAGCAATAAAGTTAAGTAACTGGAAGCCGGTTCTTTCCACTCTTGTGCTGCTCCTTCTGTAGAGTAGTACTGCAACCTGTATGTGCAATACAGGGTGTAGATATGCCAAGAGGGCCACCTGGAGTGAAGGTAAGAAAAATTTGCCCATTTTCTGAAGTCTAGAGTCATCTCTATACTCCTCTCCAACCTGTAGTCTTAAATTCATAGATACAAGTAGGTTTGGTTGTTGATTTGTTTAACTGACCTTTATGTTTAGTAATGGGTAGAATTTCAGAAGTGTATTAACCAGAGCACTTGTTGTGGGCTATTTGCTAAAAATAGATGGTTTAAGAATGAATAACCAAAAGCTCTTTGATGAACTTAGGAAGACTGGAGAATGATCTCTTATAATTATCTGCCCAATTTACCAACTTACCCCTGATTAAGGATCTACTGGTTTTGCTGTTCAATTGCAGAGATCCCTTTGAAGTCGATGGTTTTTGTGTTTCACCTTTAACTTTCTCAATTAAACATTCATTGAAGGTAACTCCCAGCCTATGGTATATTTGCTGGTGAAAGAATCTGAGAATTGGGCTTGTTAAATTAATAGCCTATTTTACATTTGTTCCAGATTATTAAAATCTGCAAGAGGGTCTAAGTGATAAACTATGTTTCTTGCCATCTGAAGTCTTTATATGCCTATTTCCATGTTTGTGGCTGCTGTAGATGGTTTAGATTATTAGAAACATGACCACAAGAGAAGCTGGACACATTACTGTCCACTTAAAAAAATGGAAACTAAGCAATTTCCACTGCAGTTAACCCAGAAATTCTAGGTCTTGTCAAAGAAAGCTGAGTCCATGTCATTGAAAAGAATCTTTTAAAATGGTCATTGGAATTTTTTAAGAAGCATTGTGATTGATGATATATCAGTGAAACCCAAAATTGAAGGCTTTATTCTTATTGGTGAATTAAATGGAGGAATGTGAAAAGCACAGCAGCCATTTGGCTGGATAAAGTGGATTGTAAGTGGCAGTTGTGACAAAAATCAATGACAGTGGTAGAAGAAAAGGTGAGATTAATATAAACAGGAGTCATTTGAGGGTGTGGCTAGGGCACAGTACCTACTCAGTCTAGGTCCTATACTTACATAAATGGTTAAGTATACTATTCAAAATGATGAGCATGATGCTTATTATACTCCTTAGTGATTAAAAAATTGGTTTTATATTAAAGGGGACAAAAAAGCTGAATTTGACTTACAAACATTTTAAAAACAGAAGTTAATATGAGTACAGTGGTCACAAACTTAACTTTCATTTACTGGAAAATTAAGTCAACTACAGCATTGCATTTTGCAAGATTCTGGTTAATTGAGTTTTTCTTTAGTTTAATACAGGGATATCAGTGCCAAAGTGTGAGCTATTATTGTTCTTGAAAAAGATTTTAAATTATTTAAACCTCTACTACTTTATACAATTTTAAAATATTATTTTAATAGTGAAATTTTTTTTCAGGACAGCATAACTATTTATGTGCTGGGAGAAATGACTGCATAGTTGATAAAATTCGCAGAAAAAACTGTCCAGCGTGTCGTCTAAGAAAATGCTGTCAGGCTGGCATGGTCCTTGGAGGTAAAATCACTATTTTTCTTTTATCCGGAGTTTTATACATTTAGAATATGAAACTGATTCAGGCAGTCTTCTTTTCTTGTGGAGCATCTGCTCCTGATTTGTTTCATTGCCTGGATTGCTTTTGTATCTCATGAAGTAAATAAATTACCATAATACTATTAACTTCTTAGATTTTCACCATTTTGCAATCTATACAGTTTACTGAACATCTGCGGGGGACCTCAGGAACCATCTAGTACAATCCCTTGTTGACCTAGAATCCTTTGTGCAATACTTGGCATGTGGATTAACTTTCATTTGAAGACCTCAATAGAATTCTGGACCTGGAATCAGGAAGACCTGAATTCAAACACAGTCTCAGATGCTTACTGTCTTTATGACCCTAGGCAAGTCACTTAAACCCTATTTGCCTCAGTTTCCTCAACTGTAAAGTGGGGATAGCAATAGTATCTATCTCCCAGAGTTGTGAAGATCAAGTTAGATAATTTATAGTATTTAGGTGCATAATGCTTAATAAATGCTTGTTTCTTTTTTTCCTTCCTCCTTTCCTTTCTTCCTTCTTTCTAATTCTCTTCCCATATACTATTCACTCTCTTCTGGATATATGCCTCAGGTTTTTTATAAAATAAATACTGTCTCATATTTTTGGATCCAAATTGTCATCTAGTCCCTCCAAAATTAATATCATCTGCGATTTGAAAAGCATACATCTTTGTTGTCATCTAAGTAATTGATAGAAAATATTGAACATCAGAAGGCCAAGGACAGTTTGTAAAGGTATAATATATTAAGACATCTTTCCAAATTACCATTGACACCCTAATGACAACTCACTGGGTTCAGTCTAAGTGTACCATGAAAATAATTTCTAGTTTTTAAGAATTTAATTCTTAAGGACCCTTCATCTTTCCTACACTGGATTTTCCATCAAAACCATTAGGATGCTACCTTTCCTTTCCCTGAACACTTTGGAATTTATATTCCCAAAATCTAGGGTGCATATCTGGTTATACCTGGTTTTCACAAATTACTTCATGATAAGTATGAAAGAATAGTCATTTGACATTTACGTTCCTTTGAGATTCCTTTGTTGAGTTCTTCCTTTTTATCAGAAATCATTGTTTTTTATTGTTCTTTAGTTATTTGCAATTGTGTGAGACTCTTGAGGACCCTATTTCAGGTTTTCTTGGAAGAGATATTGGAGTGTTTTGCCATTTCCTTCTCCAGATCATTTTACAGATGAGGAAACTAAGACAAACAGGGTTAAGTGACTTGCCCATGGTCACACAGCTAGTGTCTACAGGCCAGATTTGAACTCAGGAAGATTAGTTTTTCTGACTCCAGGCACAGAGCTCTATCCACTGTGCTATCTAGCTGCCCACTGCAACAGAGTAATTCTCCCTGCCACCACCTTTACTTTTTGAAGAATGAAATTATCTTTTAGGGAAGCCAAAAATTTATCAATGACTCTGAATTTGGTAGAAAAGGAGCTCCAACAGCAGATGACCAAAAAGTTGAAGTCTTCTGCAACTAAATGAGTGGTAAATGTTATCAGTTTCCCAAACTCTTCATCTAATCCCTCCTACCCATGTAGGCTATAGTAAACCTTAAAAAATTATTACTTGTATTTCTTCTTCCCTTGTTCCTTACCTAATTTTTAATTTCAATTTTCTAGATTTCTACACACAAGTGTATATTCTTAATATGCATTGCTACTCCATCTACTTTTTGTCTTTCTCATTACTTTTTTAGTAAGATATATCCCTTTCTGGCCAAATTCTAGTAATAAGCCCTATCTCACCAAGTCTATGATATCTCTGAGATCAAATTTATTCTTCTGCATTAGAATCTCAAATTCAACTTATTTATTATTAATACATGTTGCATCAATATATAATCACGTGAGGCCTTTTTATAAAAAAATCTCCTTTTTGCATTGTTTCTGGGACTATCAGTCCCCTTTTCTTTTATTCTTCCTCCTAAATTGTACCCACTCTACCTTCAGGATGAAGCTTGCCATTTTTGTGTTACCAACTTTCTGTTTTCTAAAGCCTCTTCAGTTGAAAACCCTTTTGATCATATTTATAAGACTCCATGCCAATGTCCTTCTAATGGCCATATGAATGGTTCAGAAATCCCATCCCTAGGCACAGGCTTTTTTCCTTCTCTTCTCAATCCTTTACCCTTAAAATAACAATGATATTTTAAAAAATCTATCTTGACTTCTACATCTTCATAATACTCAGAAATATTTTTAGTCTCCTTATTGTGATATTATTTGTCTACACATGAATGACCAGAATTATGTAGTAGATTTCACATTGAACAGTTCTCAGAAGGTTCTCTATAATGCCCTAGATAAATGCCCTGAGTGAGACATTTCTGTTTTCATGTCACGTTAACAAATATGCCTTATCATAGAGTCCACCACTATCATGGTGGTTCAGCTACCACTTCTCTTTTTTTTTTTGACATTATTAGTAGCTGTGGATCCATATTCCTTCTGGATAGCAATTGTGAATCTATATTGCTTTGGACAAAAGAAATTGCTTCCTCTAGAAATGGTACATTTTTCCATTTACAGGAAAAGCCACAAATCTATTACTTAGCTACAACAGTTAAATGTCATATTTTTCTGCACTTCAACAGCTAGATGTAGATGAGATTTGCCCCCTTCTTTATATCCTTTTTCTTCTGTGTTTCCTCCATAAGATACATGTTCAGTTCTTTCAAGGAATATTTCAATCTCCCTTTAAAACTGGAGAGAAGGATACCATTCTTCTAAGTATTTCATTCTCTCTTCTAGAAGAGAAACCAACTTTCACTTTGTTATAAGTATTAAATTATATTGGCAGACACACAAACATACTACACTCCCTACAGTTTGTAGCATAATCTTCCTTGCCCTTCATGCTTACTTGAAGCAAGTTTTAGCATCCTTTGTCTTTTTTTGGTAGCTCTCTTGGCTAACTCTTGTGGCTAACGACTACAACTAACTATGAAACATGAGAATCAAGATGCAAATATAATGAGATCCACTCATCTCATTTTACTTTGCCACTGAACTGCAGAAGCTTCCCTCTGCTTTCCTGGATACTTACTAAGTTCTCTTCTAGAGAGGTATTTAATTTTTAGGAAAGAACATTGGTCTGAGTCAGATGATCTGGACTGTAGTTCTAGCATTGTCTTATCAAGCTTTGTTGACATTGGATAAGTCCATTTGCATTGTCGTTTCATTTTTTTCTGGTGATTAAAAATATTAGGTTAAATATTCATGTTGCTGATTAAGTAATATGAATTTGTATTTTGACCTAGAAAACTCATAAGCTCTATAAAATACAATGTATTCTAATGAACTAGCAGAGAATTAGGAAGTCAGGAGAAAAAGTTTCAAGTTTTTAGTCTGCCATTGGTCAATGAAATATAGTATTTGAAAACTTATTTCTTTATCCCTTAAGTTTCTCAGGCTTTCATTGGGCTGTCACAAAAATAATAGAAACCATAGTGGCAGCATATCAAGATAAGGAAAAACCTCCCATGTTATATGTTTCATAGTGACAGCATTCCCATACCTGGGAAAAAATCCGTGAAACTGAAGAATAGTTTTGGGAAGTGATGGTACTGGCCACACCAATTGAGATTTACCTGTCATACAAATAAATTGACTTCCATACCACTTGAATTCCTTCCCCATATTCTTAGGGGGTATAAAATAATGGAATTGGTGTAAAGTGCAAGCACAAGCAGCTTTCCAAAGGACTGCTGCTGTGGATAGCTCTAAGTATAGATAGTACAGTGATCACATAGTATAGTGAACTCTCTATTTATTCAGCAGTAAACTAAAACAAAGCATTCACAGAAACCAAAGTACAGCATTCACTATATTATAACATAACAACTTATCACTAAAGTGGCCACATAGTTTTCACCAAAGTGGCCACATAGTTTTAAACAAAAGACATCATTCAGTAAGTCCTTAACTCAATCAACCTTAAGGAGCACAAGGTACAAAGGTCTAAGTTCTCCACCCCTAGGTCACATTGTCTTAATCTCTCTGTCAAAAAGTCTTCTTTCTTCTTGATTGGAGATTAGTTTCCAATCATCCTTAACTCAGTTATCCTTAAGAGGTACAAGGTACAGGGTACAAAGTTCTCCTACCCCTAGGCCAGAGTATATCATGATCTTCTCAGTCAGCATTAAGTGCATAAGGAGAGATCCTTTCATCTTGACTCAAGGCTGGCTCTTAGATTCCATAGTCCTAGCTTTTGCTTGAATTTACCCAACTACTCCCTGGATTCAATGGTAGGCAGCTCTCAACTCATCATACAGCTCCTCATCCAGTTCTATGTTGAAGCTCATAGTGTCCAGTCCACCTCAAGTCCTTTGCAGTTTCTATTTCTGGGAAGACAAAGCTTAACAGAGTCACAATAACATTCATGCACATTGCCAGCACCATAATCAATTCACTATCTTCCTGAGAAATCAACACAGGTCTGAGAACTCAACACACATCATCAGTATGGTCCCAGGACCTCTGAAACCCTCCTCCATGACTTCTGTAAACAGACAACAAGAAAATTCTCTTTCAGGGCTTCCAATAAGGTCCCAGGGTTTCTGTATAAAGTATCATGAACAAAAATCAACACAGACAGAACAGAAACATAGAGTGATGGCCTCCACAACTGTCCCCATCTTCAGTTTTGTTTTTTCCCAGCTTGGGCTTCTCCTTTTATATGGTCATTAGCTCCTGCCTGTTCTGCCCCTTACTGTTGCATCAGCAAATTCCTCCCATTGTGGGTTTCACTAGTCTTGTTGCTTAACAAAGACTCCATATAATATGGGCAAGTCTCAAAAGAAACTTGAACTGAAACAAAGTGCTAAATAATTAAATAGCTGAAACAAGGTGCTAAGTACATTTGATTGCCATTACAATTGGGTCCATATTTCCTACTGTGAATTGGTTGCTACTGCTTTTGCTTTCCAGCAACTGACCTGTGGAAAGGATATCTTGCTCAGTTTCTAGCTGTTGCCACTTGAAAGGATAAAAAAATAGCTTATAGAATTAGACCTTTAAGTGATTCACAATGTAATCATTAAGTTAAACAATTCTACCAATATTATAAGAGCCAATAGTATTGTATCATTCCATTCTCACCTGCATTTTTATGTAGAGTACTATGGTTTCCTCACCACTGATTAGACAACATATATGCTACTAATTACTTCCATTAGGAGAGACTTTCATTGTTAATTCTAGTGATCATGTTTTAGAAGTACATAGATATGGTTTTCCTGAAAGAAAAGGAAGTGTAAATATGTATTCATCTATGTTATATGTGTGTGTGTATGTTAGTCATTTTACAAATAAAAGCTGTATATCAAATAATGCTTTGAAATGTCTATGAATTTCATTTTTTATTATTTTGTTTTTAATTGAATTTTGAGCAACTATGGTGTAATTAAGAGAGCCCTGTATTAGGAGTCATAAGAAAGTCAACAAAGTGGAAAGAACACTTTATGTGGTGTCAAAGAAATTGGGTTTAAATAGTGATTATGACATTTCTTACTGTATGCTCTTGGACAGTCGTTTAACCTCCCTGAACATTATTTTACCAATGAGGGAGTTAGACCAGATGACCCATAAAGTTCTTTCCAATTCTAAATATATACTCCTCTGATTTAGACCTGACCACTTATTAATTTTATGAGCCCCACAAGTTGCTTACTCTCTGTTTTAGCTTCATTTTTCTTCCTTTTTTTAATTGGATATTTTTATTATACTAAATTTAAAAAGCTTTTGCACAAACCCGATGCAACAGAGAGTAGAATGAAAGCAGAAATCTGTGAAATATTTTTTATAACAAGTGTCTCTCATAAAGATCTCATTACCCAAATATAAAGAGAACTAAGTCAAATTCATGAGATTACTCATGTCCCAACTGATAAATGGTCAGGAACCTGGGTGTTTTCAGATGAAGAAATCAAAACTATCCATAGTCATATGAAAAAATGCTATCGATTACCATTGATAATAAAGATGCATATCAAAACAACTCTGATGTACTACCTTGTACCTATCAGATTGGTTAGCATGATAAAAAAGACCTTCATTTTTCTAACTGATATATTAGGCATTATAATACTTACACTACCTTTTTCTCAGAACTCTTGAAAGTAGAGTGATATAAAGCATTTTGCAAATAATGAAGTTTTAGGTAAGCGTAAGTTGTTAGTTTAGTAACTTAAAACACATTTAAATATTACTTAGATGAAGTAACAAAGATTATTGACTTGGTTGATATACTTTCATTGTACAAGTGTTTGTGGATCTTGTAATTTATCTTTATGAATGTGCTAGGTATAGCTAGATATAAAAGAAGTAGGATGTGTAGTTTTTAGCCTAAAGGGTGCTTAGAGTATTGTTGGATAAATAAGATCAGGAATTATGAAACAGTTGAATTACAATACCAGACACCGTAGTGCAGTAGATAAGGCAAAAGGCTCAGAATCAACAGAACCTTGATTCATAACCTGCTCCAGACATTTATTAGCCACATAACTCTGGAAAAAGGATTTAATTTTCTTTGCTCTGGTTTCCTTATTTGAAAAAGAGGCTGGATCTGAATGCTTTCAAAAATACTTTTTAGCTTTCTGTGATTTAGAAATGAATATATGCAAAAATATAATATATCATCTATATGATGTAGTACCATTATGTATAGTGTTACTTGTAACTTCTTTTGAATTATACTGAAGAGAAAGATCATCATCATAGGCAGGGATTGGTAATAAAGTGTTTCATGGAAGAACTAGGTCCTGAGAAACAGTTAGGATTGGGAAGGGTATTCTGGTCAAAAGGAATAACTTAAGAGTGGCCACGGCTGACTGCCTACACTTGCCTACAATTCTCTTCCTCTTTATCTATGCTTCTTGGCTATCCTGGCTTTCTTCCAGTCTCAGCTAAGACCTTTCCTGATCCCCCTTAATTAGAGTGCCTCCCCTCTGTTGATTTTCTCCAGTTTATCCTGTATACACCTTATTTGTAAGTAGTTATTTTCATGTTGCCTCCCCCATTCAACTGTGAGCTCCTTGAGAACAGAAACTGTCTTTTGCCTTTCTTTTTATCCCACTGCTTAACAAAATGCCTGGCGCAATTAGAGGTTTAATAAATATTTGTTGCCTGGCCATTTAAAATTGGGAGGGCAGAGGACCATAGCATATTGTCTCTGACTGCCCCTTTCCTGCCAAACTGAGTGTAGCAAATGTTATACAAAGGAGCTCTCTCTCATTTCTGAACTCCTCTTTGATAGTTGTAGACTGAGCATGTGGAAATCAGTCTCCTCCAAGTATTCACCAGGTCAGAATTCCACCTTTTGCTATGACTAATAAAAGTTTTCTTCCTCCAGTAAGCTCTTACTGCCAATGCTGCCATAGATTCCCCCAGGAAAAAAAAGAATAGTATAATAGAAAATAGTCATGTATACTTCCAAATTCACCTACTTCTCAATGTCTAACTAAAGAGAGGAGAGTGAACACCGTGAGATGTCCCTCCTTTGTTTAAACTACAAGTCTTTCTAATCCATAGTTATATTTAAATCTAATTGCATACAAATGCAGAATATATAGATTCTTCTTTAAATTTCATTTTTTAAATGGTCATGCTCTAATATTCTCAAACTTTACTTATCAATAATCATCAGAATGCCTCTGATCTTTCTGTTTTGTCCATCTGTAGAGTTTATCTTTTTTATCTATGACTTGGATAATGCATAGATAAAATACTTTTCAAGTCTGTGAATGATAGAAGACCAGGAAGGATAGCTAACCTATTGGAACACAAAATTAAATTGAAAAAGTTTTCAGCAGACTCAACCTATGGGCTACCTTTAATGAGGTGAAATTCAATAACGATAAATGTAAATCCCTGAGCTTGAGTTAAAAAAAAAAAACATACATATACAGGAGTTGGGCATGGTTATTTCACAACTGTTTACACGAAAAATATTTGTGGGTTTTAGTAGACCATAGTTACAATGAAAATTGCAACAAGAAAAAAAAGCTAATGTGATTTCAAGTTATGTTATGGGAATATATTGTCTATAATGAAGGAGGAGGTATTTAGTTCCGCTGACTGGTGGATGCCCTGATCAATACAAGCCACCTTCGACCTCTATCTTACTTGCTTCTAGGCCTGGAATTCTTAAAATTTTTTGCATGTGTCACTGACTTCCTTTTTTTAGAATGTTTTAACTACATAAAATAAAATATTTAGGATTTCAAAGGAAAACAATTTTATTTAAATACAGTTACCAAAATATTTTTAAAATAAGTTCGTAAACATCAAGTCAAGAACAGAATAACATGGAAGTTTAAAGTAAATATTGAATGACCACCGCCATCAGCAACAGCCCCCCAAATTCTGAAATTACAATGAAAATATATTAATTTTTGGCATTTGTGATATAGATTACTGTTGACACTGCCCTATCTATCATAAGACAGGAAAGAGAGAATACTGTAATACGCAAACACAAATTTTATAAAATTCTTCCATAGAAAATGCCACTGGAAAATAAGAAACAATTTGTTTATGTTATCAAAACTACATAGTTATTCTTTTTCTTATTTGCTTTGGTGCCAATGATTTGATTACAAGAAATACGTCCTAGATTCTTCTTTATGAATTACTTACCTTACCTTTAGCAAGTTACTTTGAACCTTTATATTCTATTCATGGTTGTTTGAAACTTGGGAATGTCCTGCAGGGTAGTAACTTATACTTAAATTTAGAAAGCATGCTTTTATTAAAGATTATGTGTACTTGATGATACATGTTATCATATTAATGAAGTATGTCTTTTACATTTGAAAAAGAAATGTTATGTTGAGTTCTGCAATCACATTAAGATTATTTTAAAGATTCAATTAAGTTCAACAAATATGAAGTGATAAAGAGCTAATCAAACATGAAATATATTTTTTAAGTCGAGTCTGGTTTTATAGAATTTTTTCCTTTTAGATAGTATCATTTCCAGTTTAAAAAAAATACATTGAACCAAAATACTCCACCCTTCCTTCCACTTCCAGCTTCCCTTGGCAAGGAGATTAAAGACAACCTCATTTACCTTCTGGGGAAAAGGAAAGGGGAGTGAGACATTATAGAGTAAGAAATGCATTTACATTCCCTATTCTTGAATTTAGAGCTACCTTAATCAAAAACTCAATTGAATGAAATCCAAATGGCACATAACTGTACCATTTAAACAGAAGAAGGAAAAACAAGAAACAAACATTTTGAAAGTAAGTTTGCTAACTTCTCCATAAATTCCCTTGAAGGTTTTTCTGTGTATCTATAACTGCTTTGCATAGGCTGACATAAACCTATTTAGATTGGTGCAAGCTGCCTATGGGTCAGGTAAGTGGCACAATGGATACAATGCCAGACCTAAAGTCAAGACGACTCATTTTTCTGAGTTCAAATCTTACTTAAGACACTTAGTAGCTGTGTGAACCTGGACAAATAACTTAACCTTGCTTCCTTCAGTTCCTCATCAGCAAAATGAGCGGAGAAGGAAATGGCAAACCACTCTAGTATCTCTGCCATGAAAACCACAAACCAGATCATAAAGAATCAGATATGATTAAAAAGCAAACATACAATGACAAGAAAAAGGCAGCTACAGTAGCTCTAGATATTTGATTCTCCATAATGAAGATGTGATTCTCCAGAGGCAAGAAGCTAAAAATGCAACTAGACTATCTAGAAATTCTTTGTATTGTGTGACTCAGATTTAAGATAATATCAGGGTTTGAATCAACTACCACTTCGTCAATCCAGTTGATAGAGCAGTTCAAATTTATATTATTCTTTGAAATTCACACACTTTCCTCACAATAGCTTTGTGAAGTACATAAGCATTATTATATTCATTTTAAAATCAGAAAAATTAGGCTCAGAGAAATTAAATAATTTACCTGTAGTCACTAAAGTTATAAGCAAAATAAGTGCCAGGACTCAATTTAATAATTGTCATTTTTTTAATATTAGCTCAGAATACCCATGGGTAACTGCTGTTTTTCCAATTATTTAAATCTGACTTTATTTGTGTGAAAAGTGTTTTGTAATTGTGTTCATATACTTCTGGGGTTTGTCTTGGCAAGTAGACTCCCAAATATTCTGTGCTGTCTATGATTACTTTAAATGGAATTTCTCTTTTTATCTCTTGCTGCTGGGCTTTGTTAATAATATATGGAAATGCCAATGATTTATGTGGGTTTATTTTATATTTAACTATTTCAAGTTAACTATAAGTTAACTTGTTAACTATTAACTATAAAGTTAACTATTTCAAGTAGTTTTTTACTTGATTCTCTAGGATTCTATAAGTATACAATCATATCATCTGCAAAGAGTGATATTTCTGTTCCTTCAATGCCTATTCTAATTCTTTCAATTTGTTTTTCTTCTCTTATTACTAAAGCTAACTTTTCTACTACAGTAACAGTGGTGATAACTGACATTCTTGTTTCGTCCCTGATCTTACTGGAAATGCTTCTAGCTTATCCCTATTACATATAATGCTTGTTGATGGTTTTTTAGATAGATGCTACTTATCATTTTAAGGAAAGTTCTGTTGTTTCCTATACTCTAGTGTTTTTAATAGGAATGGGTGCTGTATTTTGTGAAAAGCTTTTTCTGCATCTATTGAGATAATCATATGAGTTTGTTACTTTTTTATTAATATGGTCAATTATGCTGATAGTTTTCCTAATATTGAACCAGCCTTGCATTCCTAGTAAAAATCCTACCTGGTCATAGTGTATTATCCTCATGATAAATTGCTTGTTATTCTCTTTGCTAATATTTTATTTAAATTTTTGCATCTCTATTAACTAAGGGAACTGGTCTATAATTTTCTTTTTCTGTTTGGCTCTTCTTTGCTTATTTTTTAAATAGTTTTTATAGTATTGAAATTAATGTTTGGTAGAATTCACTTGTGAATCCATCTGGTCCTGTAGATTTTTTTCTTAGGAAGTATATTGATGGCTTATTCAATTTCTTTTTTTTTAAATGAAGTTATTTAAGTATTTTATTTCCTCTTCAATTAATCTGAGTTATTTATATTTCGTAAGTCTTCATCCATTTCATTAAGATTATCAAGTTTATTGGCACATGTTTGGGCAAAATATCTCCTAATTATTGTTTTAATTTCTTCTTCATTAGTGGTGAATTCACCCTTTTCATTTTTGATACTGGTAATTTGGTTTCCTTCTTTCTTTTTTCTTAATCAAATTAACCAAAGATTTATCTATTTTATTGATTTTTTTCATACATAAAACTTTCTCTTAGTTTTATTAATTATTTCAAAAGGTTTCTTAATTTAATTTATATTAATCTCTCCTTTGGTTTTTAGAGTTTCTAATTTGGTATTTAATTGGGGGTTAATTTGTTCTTTTTCTAGCTTTTTAAGTTGTATGCCCAATTCATTGATCTCCTCTTTCTCTGTTTTATTCATGTAAGCATTTAGAGATATAAACTTTCCCCTAAGAATTGCTTTGGCTGCATCCCATAAGTTTGGGTGTGTTGTCTCATTATTGTCAAGCTGTTGTTATTGACTGTTTCTGTGATTTGTTGTTTTACCCATTCATTCTTTAGGATTCGATTATTTAGTTTCCGATTAATCTTTAATCTATCTTTCCATGGCCCTTTTGTATGTAATTTTTATTACATCCTAATCTAAAAAGGATGTATTTAATATTTCTGCATTAGATCATGAGGTTTGTATGCCCTAGTATTGTAACTATAACTACATATGTGTGTATAAAACTATATATATTATAACTATATTTACATAGTTATGAGAGGGGGAGGTTATGTTCCCCCACTGGTATAGTTTTGCTGTCTGTTTCTTCGTGTAACTCATTTAACTTCTCCTTTAAGAATCTGGATGCTCAACCTCTTGGTGCATTTATGTTTAGTATTTATATTACTTCATTGTCTATGGTGCTTTTTAGCAGGATGTATTTTCCTTCCTTTTTTGATTATATCTCTTTTTTGATTAGATCTAATTTTGCTTTTGCTTTGTCTGAGATCAGTATTTCTACCCCTGCTTTTTTTGTCCTTCGGCTGAAGCATAATATATTCTGCTCCAGCCTTTTGCCTCTATTCTGTGCATTTTCCTCTGCTTCAGATGTGTCTCTTGTAAATGATATATTGTAGGATTATGGTTTTGAATCCATTCTGCTATCCACTTCTGTTTTATGGGAGAGTTCATCCCATTCATATTCACAGTTATGATTACTAGCTGTGTCTTTCTCTGTATGCTATTCCCTCCCCCCATTTATGCTTTTTTTCTCTGTTTTTCACCTTTCCCTCTTTACAAGTTCTTTGCTTCTGACCACTGACTCCCTCAATCTACCCTCCCTTCTATTAGCATCCCTCCCTTTTCTTTCCCCTTTCCCATATTACTTCTTTCCTACCTTCTACCCTCTCTTTTGTCCACCCTCCTCTCTTTTCTTTTCCCCTTTCCCTCCTACTTCCTGTAGGTTAAGATAAATATCTATATCAAAGTGAGGGTGTTGGTTATTCCCTCTTCAAGCCAAATCTGATGAGAGTAAGGTTCAAACAATGCTTACCTCCCTATGTTCTTTCCTTCTACTGTAATAGGTCTTTGCACCTCTCCATGTGATATAATTTACCCTTTTCTGTCTCCTTCACTCTTCTCCCAGTACAATCCTTTTTTTCTCCCTTAATTAATTGTTTTGATCATCACTTCATTGTCAACTTGTACTCACACCCTCTGTCTATGTATATTCCTTCTAAGTGCAGTAAGAAAGATTTAGTTCTCAAGAGTTACAAGTGTTATCTTCTCATGTAGGGATGTAAACAGTTTATCCTTATTGAATAATATATTTTTTTGTCTTTCCTGTTTACCTTGTTATACCTCTCTTGAGTCTTGTATTTGAAAATCAAATTTTCTGTTGAGCTCTGGTGTTTTTGTCAGGAAAGTTTCATTTAATGTCCATCTCCTCTCTAAAAGATTATGCTCAGTTTTTCTGGCTAGTTGATTCTTGGTTGTAATCCAGGCTTTTTCCTTACAGAATATCATATTCCAAGCCCTCTGATCCTTAATGTAGGAACTGTGTATTCCTAACTGTGGTTCCATGATATTTAAATTGTGTCTTTCTATCTGCTTGCAGTATTTTCTCTTTGACCTGGTAATTCTGGAATTTGGTTATAATATTCCTTGATGTTTTTAATTTGGATGTCTTTCAGGAATTGATTGGTGGATTCTTTCAATTACTATTTTACCCTCAGGTTCTAGGGCCACAGGGAAGTTTATCTTGATGATTTCTTAAAAGATGCTGTCCAAGCTCTTTTTTTGATCATGACTTTCAGGCAGACCAATAATTCTTAAGTTATCTCTCCTGGATCTGTTTTCCAGGTCATTTGTTTTTCCAATGATGTATTTTATATTTTCTTCTATTTTTTTCATTAAAAATTTTTTGACTGATACCTGATATCTCTTAGAGTCATTAGCTTCCACTTGTCCAATTCTAATTATTTTTTTAAAATTCACTTTTATTTTTAATTTACATTTACATTTAATTTGCATCACTTATTTCCACAAGATTTTGAGTTACAAATTTTCTCCCCATCTTTCCTCTACCCACCCCCCCCAAATAGCAATTCCACTGTATACCCCCTCCCCCAATATGCTCTCTCCTATATCCTCCCCCATCACCTCTCTGATTTTCTGGTAGAGCAAGATGGATCTCCCTATCCCAGTGCCTGGATAACTTATCTCCCAGTTGAATGCAAATAATAATTACATATACATATATGTATATATAATTATTATATACACACATATATGTAATATATACAGACATGCACAAACACACACACATATATGTGTGCGAGTGTATTTAACATATGATTTTAGAACTTTGAAGTCTACATTCTTTCCCTTCCTCCCTTGTCACCCATCCCCACTGGAAAGACAAGCAATTCAATATAGGCCATACACGTGTAGTTATGCAGAACATCTCCACAATGGACATATTGTGTAACACTGACTATATTTTCCTCCTTCCTATCCCATCCCCCCCATTCTATTCTCTACTTTGTTCCTGTCCCTTTACAGAAGTGTGTGCTTCTAACAACCCTCCTCCCCCCCAACCTGCCCTTCCCTCTATTATCCCCCCTGTCATCCCCTTCCCTCCTACTCTCCTGCAGGGGAAGATACCCATTTTAGAGTGTATGTCATTCCCTCCTTAAGCCAAATTCAATGAGAGTAAGGTTGACCCATTCCCTTTTGGCCTTCCTGTTCTTCCCCTACATTGTAACAGTTATCCCTTGCTTCTTCTATATGAAATGATTGACCCCATTCTGTCTCTCCCTGTCTCCTCTCATTCCATTCCTCTCCCACTTCTTAATTTCACCTTTAAAAATATCATCCCTTCCTAGTCAATTGATCTTGTGTCCTCTGTGTCCACATATGTACACATACTCCCATATGTATTCATATGCAAATATATCCTTCTCTATAGACATATGTGTATGTATACATATATACACATTTATATTCCCTTCACCTATCCTCATACTGAGAAATGTTTCACAAGTTACAATTCTCATTTTTCCATGTTGGCATGTAAATAGTTCAACTTTGATAAATTCCTTATGATTTCTTTTCAATGTTTACCTTCTCATGCTTCTTGTATTTGAATGTCAAATTTTCTAGTCAGTTCTGGTTTTTTCATCAAGAATGCTTGAAAGTCCTCCACCTCATTAAATTACCATATTGTCCCCTGAAACATTATTCTCAATTTTGCTGGGTAGGTGATTCTTGGTTTTAATCCTAGCTCCCTTGATCTCCAGAATATCCTATTCTAAGCCCTTTGATCCCTTAATGTAGAAGCTGCTAGATCCTGGGTTATCCTGATTGTGTTTCCACAATATTCAAATTGTTTCTTCTTGGCAGCTTGTAACATTTGCTCCTTGATGTGGGAACTCCAGAACCTGGCTATAACTTTCCTAGGAGTTTTCCTTTGGTGATCTTTTTCAAGAGGTGATCAGTGAATTCTTTCAAGTTCTATTTTGCCCTCTGATTCCAAAATATCTGGGCAATTTTCCTTGAGAATTTCTTGAAGGATGCTTTCTAGGTTCTTTCTTTGATTGTGGCTTTCAGGTAGTCCATTGATTTTTAAATTCTCTCTCCTTGATCTATTTTCCAGGTCAGTGGGTTTTTTTTTCCCAAAGAGATATTTCACATTGCCTTCTGTTTTTTCCTTTGTTTGCATCTGTTTAATAGTATCCTGATTTCTCATAAAGTCATTTGTTTCTATTTGCTCTACTCTAACTCTGAAGTAATTATTATCCTTAGTGAGCCTTTGAGATTCTTTTTCCATCTGGCAAATTCAACTTTTTAAGTCATTCTTCTCCCCATTGGCTTTTTGAGCCTCTTTTGCCATTTGAGTTAGTCTATTTTTAAGCTCTTATTTTCTTCAGTCAGGTTGTTGACTCTCTTATCATGATTTTCATGCATCATTCTCCTTTCTCTCCCCAGTTTTTCTCCACTTCTCTTATTTGGTTTTCAAAATCCTTCTTAAGCTCCTCTGTGGCTTCTAAGCAGTCTACATTTTTCTTGGAAGCTTTTGGTGCAGGAGTTCTGACTCTGTTGTCTTCTTCCCATTCCATGCTTTGATCCATTTTGTCCTCAAAAAAGGAATCTAAAGCTGAATTGCTGAGCTTTCTTTACTCCCTTTGCCTGCTCATGTTGCCAGTCAGTTACTTGACTTTTGGGCTCAGAAGAACTCTGCTTTCAGAGGGGAGAGCTCTGTCACAAATCACTAAGGTTTTCATAGCTGCCTGGGCTATTAAGAGGCCACTGTCTCTGCAGCCCGTCAGCTTTGGCTCACTGAAAACACACCTCAGGACTACCACCCAAGACAGTGATCCTGATCCAGGTATCTCAAGGCAAGAGCACTTAGCCTCTGAACAATCACTTGGCCCCCCTGCAATCTGTAGGCTGGAAGTTTCTGAAGCAGCCACGTGGAGATGGCTGCAGGCTGCTGCTTCAGACTGCTTCTAGCTTCTGGAGGCAGTCAGCCAGCCACTCTCCCCAAGTTTTAGCTGAGTTCCACTGACCTTTTCTCTTTGTCCTTGGCTCTTATGGGTTGGTAATTCTGGAAACCACCACAGTTGCCAGTGATCCACTCTCCTGAAAGCTCCAGCCATGGCTTCTCCTGGATGGCCTGGGGCTAAAACCACATGGTGCTCGGCTCTCCTCCCAGTGTACTGCAATGATCAGTTTCCATCTGTGTGCTGGGCTGCCTTCAACAGGAGCCTTGTTTCTCTGTCATTTTATGAGTTCTGGAGCTCCAAAATTTGTTTAGAGTCATATTTTATAGTTATTTGAAGTGGTTATGGGAAGAGCCACAGAGTTCTCCTGTTTCTATGCTGCCATCTTGACTCCCCAATTCTAATTCTTAATTAGTTGTTTTCTTCAGTTAGCTTTTGTACCTCCTTTTCCATTAGGTCAATTCTAAATTTTAAGGAGTTCTCTTCAGTGGATTTTTGTATCTCCTTTTCCATTCAGGCAATTGAAATTTTTATGGAGTTGTTTTCTTCAGTTATTTTTTGTCCTTCCTTTTTCAACCTATTGACTCTCTCTTGCATACCTTTTATTCTTTTTTCCTAATTTTCTTCTGTCTCTTTTATTTGGCTTTTAAAATCCTTCTTTAATTCTGCCAAGAAGATTATTTTGGGCTTGGGACCAATTCACATTTCATTTTGAGGTTTCAGATGTAGGTATATTGACAGTGTTTTCCTCTTCTGAATTTGTGTTTTAATCTTCCCTATAACTATAGTAATTCTCAATGGTCAAGTGCCCTTTTATGATGCTTGCTCATAATATTTGCCTATTTCCTGGCTTTTAAAGTTGAGCTCTTCTGCTGGAGCACAGGGACCATTGTCCCAAGCTTCTTGTGCCATGGACCAGGGGCTTGATAACTGACTTTACGTGCTGGGGCCTCAGGTGCTAGTAGCTGGAAGCTATAGGGGTCTGACAGCTTACGTGGTGCTGAGTGATGTCTCATGGTCAGTCCTCTTTGTGTTATGATGCAGTCCTGGGTAAGCAGGCATTGTCCAGCAGTGAACCTCCTCTTGCTTCAATAAGCTTACCCATGTAGGGCTGTGCTGAATTGTGTGGAGATCCAATGCCAGGGGACACCTATCTACCTAGTGTTGGAGTCTGCTGATTCCCCTGGCTATGCTAAGGCATATCTTGTCCTGAAATGCTCACCCCTTTTACCTCAATAAAACGGACCTTTCTTGCTGACCCTCCAAATTTCCTGTGCTAAGAGACTGCTCCACTCCATCTGTCTGCTCATTTCACTGTTCCAGGATTTTTCTTGGGTTATCATTTTCAGGTTTTTTGAGATGTCAAAAATAGGTAAAGTGATAGACACTATTTACTCTGCCATTTTGGCTCCTGGAAATCCTGTTATCAACTCCTTACTCACATTTGCTCTACATATGCACTTCTGAACCAAGTTTTTCATTTCTACTTTCACATCTGTTAAAGAGATTCTCTTATCAGCACTCACATAGTCTTCACTCCAGTAGACAACCTCATCATCTCATCCCTGGACTATGACATTTGCCTCCTGGTTGGTCTGTTTTCTGCAGACTTTTTTCCCCCTTAAGTCCCTTCTCCATTCAGTTGCAAAGCATTCTTCCTCAAGCAGAGATCTATCACTTCCTTATTCAGTATACTCCAGTGGCTCTCTACTACCTACATGGCCAAATATAAATTCATCGCTTTAACTTTTAAAGCCCTTCATAACCTGCTATTTTCCTGCCTTTCCAGTATGGAGAAAATGAAGAAAGTGAAAAAAAATGTGGTCCAATCTACCCTCAGAGTTCATCCATTGTCTATGGAGTTAACGTTCTTTCATCACAAGTTCTTTGGAATTGTCCTGGATCAATGTATTGATTAGAGTACATAGTTCTTTCAAAGTTGGTCACTATTATAGTATTGCTGTTACTGTATACAGCATTCTGGTTCTGCTCATTTATTTTGCATCAGTTCATATAAATCTCCCCAGGTGTTTTTAAAAATAATTCTCCTCATTTTGTATAGCACAATACTTTTGTGGACCAGTGACCCAATCCCCTTATTATCTCTGGGCTGAGAGTTCCCCAAGCTACTGCTGCTGCTGTCATCACTAGGGCCACAGCTGATTCTATTGCTACAGAAACTCAGGGCCAGCCCACATACTAGTATTATAGACCTTTCCTTTTTGACTCCTAAGTTGTGTTGGGCTAGAAAAAAAGTCATACCCCAATCTTCTTAGTTCTGCTACTGTAAAATTTTATTTGAGGCATTATAAAGTTCTTTGGAATGGAATACTGAGAGAATTCAACTGTAAAGCTTCCTATAATCTTCCATTTTTGCTCCACCCCTGAAAACTTGCTCATTTATACTTTGATTATTTGGTTTCTTCCCATTTCTTTTTGATCAACAGCTAGGAATTGATCAGTTTCGTTAGTCTTTTCAAAGAACAAGATTTTTAAAATTTTGTTTGTAAATATTCACCTTTTTGTTTTCTATTTAATTTTTCCTCTGATTTTGAAGTTTTAATTTTTTATTCTTATTTTGGATTTTTGTAGGTTTTCTTATTTTATAGAATTAAATAATGCAGTTCATTATTATTGTCTTTCTGTTTTCTTAATGTATGTTTTTAGAGATTTGACTTTTCAACTAAGGACTGTTTTAACTGCATCTCAGAAACTTCAGTATCATTGTCTCTTAATTAGTATTCTTTTTCACATAGTTATTAATCATTTCTGATTTATTCTTTGATCTATTTATAATTTGGAATAGCATTAGAACTTCACTTGTAACTGTATGTTTGCTTGCATTCCTGTATTAATTACTATTTCCATATAAATAGTCTGTGAAATATACATTTAGTATTTCTCCCATTTTACAGTTATTTATAATTTTCTGTATCCTAATGCTCTTGTAAAGTGTCCATGTAGTTTTTTTACAAAGGTAAATATTTGTAATATTTCCATACAAAAGTCACCATAAGTCTTTTGGCTCTAACTTCTCTAACAGTTTGTCAAATTCTATATTTTCCCTTTCACTTATCATTCTTTATTTGTCTAACTCTGAGAAAAAAAAATCCTAAAGTTTCCTGTACTTATTATGCTATGTATTTTTGAAATTCAGTTAACTTTTACTTTATGAATTTAAATGGCAAGCCTTTTGGTGCATGTATATTTAGTTTTGATTGAGGTAATACGTGGTTGCTTTAAGCATAGTTTCCCTATATTTATCCTTTGAGTTATATTTTTGCATTGTCTGCTAGCATCCTTGTAATTTTTGCCTTATTTGGACTCACCTGACATACAGTGCATTTTGTTCTAGCCTCTCATTTTTATTCTGTATGTATCTTTATTTTTAGTTGTGTTTCTTGAATATAGCAGATTTCTGAATTTTGTTTTCTAATCCATTCTGCTATTTGCTTTCACTTCATTAGATAATTAAATTGATTCATATTTAATATTACAGTTATTAGAGTTATGTATTCCTGAATTTTTTTCATATTGGGGTTTTTCTTTTAAGTAAACCCTTGTCTCTAATAAATTTTGATTATATTATTCATCTGCTAGCTTACACAAACTCTCTATCCCTCTTCTTTGAGTTGTCCAAAATGTTTTGTATTGTTCATTTTTCTTCCTTTTCATTTCATTTATTAATTTAGCTCTTACTATCTCACTTTTGCCCTTTTTATTTCCTTCCCCAGTTAAAATGTGGTTCATAATCTTCCTCTTCTCTTCACCTCCAACCCCATATTTTAAGTAACTTCTTCTTGCCACATCCTCTTCCAGGAAGTTTTCCTTTGTCATTTCTTTCTCATTATTTCTGTTTCTTTTCAATCCATTTCTGAGGCTTTCTATTTACTGATGATTGGGATTTACTCTTACGTGTTTGTTCTTTATGCTCTCTGCTTCCTTCATAGGGAGCAAAACTTCTGAAGAATCAGGTGTGAACTTTATTTTCTATCCAGGTTCTAGGTTATTACCTTTTAGGTATGATCCCATCATCCTCTTCTCCATACCCTTCTCTTCACCTGTCCCCTAAACATCTTCCTCTTAAAAAAATATATTCATCTTGGAAAATAATGTCAGATAGAAGTAGTGCTCTGTGATTGTAGTCATTTTGTATATGAAGTCACTAGGCTTAGTCTTATCCCCATTTTTGGCCTTGATCTGTTTCCTAAGGCCATGTTTCTTCTCTCTGATTCTTTGTTTCTCCTCCTCCTTCAAACACTTGTGAGTGCTAGATTCCCTTTTGGATTCATACAGAGAAACAAAGGGCTCCTAATGGCAAAATTAAATCTCCCAGAGATGAATGCTATTATAGAAGTGATAGAAGTCTCAGTATTTTAGTGCAAACAAGTATCTCCTCTCTTATAGGAATGTTCTTTAGTGTCACCCTTTACATCCCTCTTCTTGGGTGAACTCCAACCCTTTTCATTCTCCTTATACTAATAGTTTCTCATTCTAGTTTTATCACAGCCTCTTCTCTCATTAAAAAACTAGAAGAAACATTATCTCTTCACTTATCACCTTTAGTTTGGGTAAGGGTACATCACTTGATTCCCTAGGTTCCTTAGCTCTATTCTTATTCATGCAACTCTTTTCACTCTTTTATTCCACATACACACCCTCCCCCCATATTAATTTGCTTATAAAGAGTCAGGGGATAATCCTTGGAGAACTAATTTAACTCCTATAGTTTCACTTCTCCTGATTCTTAAATTCTTTTTACATATTTAGGTACTTTCTATTTCTTGATTATTCCTTTTTTTCATCTTTCTTTTGCCCTATAGATCATTTTCTCCCTTTGAACAAAACTACAAACATAAGAGAATTTATTTCATTACTTAATGTTTTCTTGATAACTACTTATTTCCCACATGTCAAATAATCTGCCCACCTAGATTTTTTTTTCAGCAAAACCTCAAATGCCTCTCATTAGTTGTATATCCATATCTTTGGCTATTGTTGTTGATGATCAGACACAGATTTGCAGGATTCATTATTCTGAGTTATAGTTTGATCTCTTTTGCTTTTTGAAATAAACTTTTATTCTCTCCTCCAATTTTTATGCATATGAAGTAATCCTGTTATTCAAGTTGCATTTTCTGAATATTTGAACATCTTTCTCCTGGATACTTGCAAAAATTTCTTGATTGCTATTGAAATTGTGGAATGTAACTACTGTCTGTGTTGGATTTAAAGTATGGTTTTTTTCCTCAGGGCAGTTCATGAAAAATGGCAAACCATTTCAGTGTCTTTGTCAAGAAAACCCCAAATGGGGTCACAGGCAAACACAACTGAACAACAACAAATGAGAAAAAAAGAATTTTTTCATAAGATTTCACTTAATTGGGATTCAAAGTTAGTTTTCCTTGTCAAAATTAATTGCAAATGCTCATTTGTTAATATAAATCTATGGTGGGATTTTACATATTTTTTTATTTGAAAATGTCTTCACCTATAACACTACTGCCAAATTCTGATATCAGTTCACAAGAACGTAATTTTAATTGAGCATATTCACTTGGAAGACATTTGTAGAATCCTGTTAGGTTATTATTTTAATGTGTGCTTTTTAGTGTGTCTTTATATTAAAAAGTAAATACTTTGGGGCAGCTAGGTGCCACAGTGAATAGAGCACCAGCCCTAGAGTCAGGAGGACCTGAGTTAAAATCCTGCCTCAAACACTTAACACTTACTAGCCCTGTGACATTAGGGCAAATCACTTAGCCCCAGTTGCCCTGCCTTCCTCTCCCCTCCCCAAAAAAAAAGTAAATACTCCATTTGAATGTTAGGTGAAATTTATTCAATTCCACCATTAAATGGATTTTAAAATATGGAAATACATTTTACAATTGTCTTAAGGCCCAAAAAAAATCCTTCTGGAACTGTAGCTTGAGTTCAGATCATATATCCATATAAATTTATGTGAAAGGGGGATTTTGCTTCTTCTTTTAACTTTCAATAGCACAGGAAGTGTGTAAAGCAACTTAACATTACTTGTGAGTCAACAACGTTAGTTGTCATCTAATTGACTTTACCACAGTATAAATTTCACCTCTAACTGATGTTTGGCCTTGTAACTTGAGGTTGAATTCATTAAGAAGCATTATTGAGTTTGCAGCCAAAGCTAATTTACAAAGCCATTAAGTTTTCAATAATAGTGGTTGAGGGCTGTTTGTTTAGAAAAAAATTAATACTGGCCCTATGCAACAACAACAAAAAAACCCTAATGAATCTTTTTTTCCTTCTCTCTTTTTTTTAAGACATGATGACTATGCACTGGTAATTAAAAAAAATAAAATGTGATATAGCAATATGTATGATACTTGAAATACTGTCAAGATATAACCGTCACTATAATTTTTTAATGAGTAATACTGCTAAGCAATGAGAGCACCACACAAGACACTACTTCTCAAGAACAACTAGATGAATGAGAATATTTGTGTTCCAATAAAACTATATTTAAAAACCTAAAAAACATTTTTAGCTTTTGGGTTGTACAAAAACAGTGCCTGTTGCCTGAATTTGGATTTTATTCATTAACAGTATAACAATACAGTGGTTTACAATACAAGTGATGTCCACTTTAAGTCCTGTATACTTAATACATTTTAAAAATTAAATACTACCTATTTATTCCCAACAATAATAATATCAATAAAGGCCCCAACTTTTTTTTTGAGGGGAAGGGCAGGGCAATTAGGGTTAAATTACTTGCCCAAGGTCATACATAGCTAGTAAGTGTTAAGTGTCTGAGGCTGGACTTGAACTCAGGTCCTCCTGACTCAAGGGCTGGTGTTCTATTCACTGCACCACCTAGCCTCCCCAAGGCCTTAATTTTTTATGGCAGTGAATTTAAATACTTTGTTCTAGTAGCAAGATGGTACAATGTATTTTCACCATTCTTCTTTGGCAATACAATTTAATACCAGAGTTTTAATTCAGAGCTATAGGGAGTTAAATTGAACTAAAATGTGGCGTGACATAACATAAATATCCTGTTTAAAATTAATCTGCCCCTCTCACTGAGCAAGAAAAAAAAACAACTTCAGTATGTGCTTTCATAGTTCATAATAACAAATTTCCACATTACCATGTCCAAAAATTTGTCTCTTTCTGTCTTTTAAGTTCACCACTTCTCTATCAGAAGGTGAATGGCATGTTCCATATTCATTCTTTTGAACTCGTGGTTTATAGTTGCATTGATCAGAATTTCAAAGTCTTTCAAGGTTATTTTTCTCTATAATGCTATTATTGTATACAGTGTTTTTCTTTTTCTTCTAACTTTAGGTTTCTATCAGTTTACACAGGCCTTCCCAGTTTCCCCTGAAATTGCCTGTTTTATCTTTACTTATGGCATAATAATATTCTATTACATAACTGGCTTTTCTGGGAAGGGCAAGATTGTTCCCATCTTTTCCATCTCTGATTAGTTAGCTGATCATACAGTCATCTCTCCTTGGGGTTAGGACTTAGCCCTCCCAAAAAAGGTACATTCTTCACTTTGGAGACCACTACTTCAGAATATTTATCATTATATAGAATTCTCTATTTTGATGTCTCGGTCTCCTACTAGACTATACACTCTTTAAAAGTAGTAACTCTATTTTATCTAATTTTTTATCTCTCCCAGAAAAAAATATTCTAATAGGCAATATGTTTGAAGTATTATATCTTATATTATTAGTCCTTTTTTCTAATTTTGTGTTGATTTTGGCTTTACTCTAAGCAGCTGATATATGCCTACACATAGCCAATTCTGTTTCTTTAAGATATAATTAGTTTCACTTTTATAATGCTGTTTGGTGCTTACCATGTCTACCAAGCTTTCTAACTGTCTTCCTGAAGCAAGTTCAGGCTTCTAAATAATCTGCAGGTTTGCTGTCTCTTTTATTTCTTAATCCCCAAACAATTTCCTAAAATATTGTTTGCTATAATTCCTTTTACTTATCTTTGCATCAGAGTCATCACTTACTTAGGTATTCAGTGACATAATGTTTAAGCTATTGTCAGTTTCTTTGAGAAATTTCTCTTATTTCTTCATCCCTTCAGATGATAGGGTATAAGCAGGCACTGTAACCTGATGAGCTCCTTGCCTGTGTTCATCATGAAAAGGTCTACAAGGAGAGTCCCATAAAATGATGGGCCTTGTTGTACTTGAGCATATAAGGAAAATAACTCTTCTAATGCTTATTTTTCTCTTCTAGTTCCATATATAGCAAAAACGTAAGTAAATCTATGGCTCAGTTCTCCACTAGTTACTATCTTGTTGATCCCTAGGAAAAAATCTCACATTTAGAATACTAATAGTTAAATGGATATTTTTAGATAATCTGACTTTTCCTCCTTTTCTCCTCATTAGCTATCACTGTAGAAATACGACTTATGCAGAAATGAGCTATTTTTATCTGTTTGACTAGTACTTATGGCCAAGGAATTTATCACCTAATGGCCAGCCTGCTAGTAATGAGACTCTCTACAATTAACTAGACTTTAGTGTGTTTCTGGGACCTTACTTAAAATACATTCACTTTAATCAGACCTGACAAGCTTATGCTCCCCTGGTCCAGCCTTGGAACTGCCTGAGTCATTTCCATTCCATTATGAAACACTGTCACTTTTGATGGTACATTAGTTAAATTTTAAAAGTTTTTTTAATTTTTCTGAACTCGTGCCTAGCATGGTACCTTCTCACAAGTAGGTGCGTAATTGTTGCTTGTTGAATTGGGTTGAGGTTATTTCTTGCATCAGGATATGTTGAAAGTATATATTCTAATATACAAATGCCTATTTAGCACATAACCAACTGAGAGGAAGCAGCCTTTATTTTAGGAGGATAAATTGATCTCATCCTGCTAGATTACTGGGTCCAAACCAAAAGGATTAAATTTAAGTGTTAAATGTAAAGTCCTTTGATTAGGTACAAAAAAATCATCCTTACAAATATAGCATTGGAAAAATGAGACAAAATAAACAATTGTCCTGAAAAGGATCTCTAGATTTTAGTATCAACATGTGAGAGAATGGCTAAAACAATGGTCATGTAATCTTAGGTTACATTAGAAAGTGTGGTGCAAATGATGTTCCCCTCCCCCTCCATATTCCCCCTGGTCAAATCATATCTTGATTTTTGTATTCAATTTAACTAAATGCTGTTTGGGAGGGAAAAGAGAGTAAAATGAAACAGAAAGGAGAAAAAAGTAAATAGGAAGAAAAATATAGAATTAATATGGTGGAAAAAATAGAAAGAGATGTTTCATCTTAGGTCTATGATCATCTGTTTCCATGAACTCAAAAAATTACCACATGCCATTTTTATAACTGAATATTTCTTGATATGCTGTATTTTATATGGATTCAGCTGACTACACTTTGAAACTTATATGTGTGTTTCTTTTTAGGTCGAAAATTTAAAAAGTTCAATAAAGTCAGAGTTGTAAGAGCATTAGATGCTGTTGCACTCCCACAGCCAGTGGGCCTCCCAAATGAAAGCCAAGCTCTAACACAGAGAATCACCTTTTCACCAAATCAAGAAGTTCAGTTGGTCCCTCCACTGATCAACCTGTTATCAAGCATTGAGCCAGATATTGTCTATGCAGGATATGACAACACCCAACCTGAAACATCCAGTTCTTTGCTAAACAGTCTAAATCAACTGGCCGAGAGGCAACTCCTTTCTGTAGTCAAGTGGTCTAAATCACTGCCAGGTAAAAATAATGTGTATATGATGAAAAGTAATCTAAAATTTACTGTGCCTGTTATAATAATAGATTGTTGATGCAATAAACTTCATAATCAGATAACAGCTGATAGATTTTAATCAATCAACAAACAAGTATTTATTGACTGTCTACTGTGTGCCTGATTCTATACTGGGTATCAAAAGAAATGTAAAAGAATGAGAGAAGACTATTCTTGTCTATGAGTTGCTTACTCATTGAATGATATGGAATTATACATGTCAAACAATTAGAGAGTAGTACCAGGTAGCTTACCAACAAAAGCTAGATATTATGGTTCTACATTTAATTGCAATAGGAATTCAAGGAAGAAAAAGATCAGTGTGAATTGATTTCAACTCTAAAAAATTCCAGTTCATCACGAGTTCAAATTAATTAGGTAAAAATTATTGAAAATGGTTTTAAATATTTGCTTGCAAAACAAATTAAAAGTTTCAATAATGTGCTAGGGGCTTTTAAAAACCAATAAAGAAAAAGAAATCAATAAAATTATTTCCTAAAATAAAGCAATTTTAAAAATAAGTCTCTTAATAAATATGGCTTCAGCCAGATCTGTATCTAAACAGAGAACAGAATAGTCCATCAGCTGCCAGTACTGTGAACCAGGTTAAATGATCATAACAAGAATATAAGTGCTTAACTTAAAAGTTTATACTTAATCCCCCAACAAAGTCCCAAAGGAACGTAGTTGCTGAGAGAATCATGGCAGCAGCAGCAACAGAACAGGTCATTTTCTCCTGGATTATTTTTCCTACTTTATTTTGGACTGCATGACATAAAGAAAATATCATGCAGTTGTACTGCTCTTATACCCATGCATAGAAAAAGAGAAAAAAAAACTTTTGTCACTTCCCCTTCCCTCCAGATATACCCACACAGCAACAAAATCCTTATAACCCTAAGCAAATCTGCTTCTCCTATGCCTTATGCATAATTAAACCTATTAGAACACTTTAGCCCCAATAAACTTGAATATTTTAAAAATATCTCTTAATCTAACAACATAATTCTCCAGTATTGTCCTTCCTTGATGGATGTAGACAACTAAACCAACATTCACCAAATGATGTTTCTTAAAACTTTAATTTTTTTGCACAGTATGAATAAGGGTATTGTTAGAAAGTCTATGCTGGTAATATTTTTCCCTACACATTTTAACAATAAAATAATATATCTTTTAAAATTTACATATATAAATTTTATGTAAAAATAACTTAGATTTTCCCTATTTTCTCACATATTTTCCTGGCCCCTTTGTCCCAAAAGAATTCCATACCCCTAAACTCCCTGGATCAGAATTTATGAAGTCTACCAATTGTACTACAAGGCCTAAAGTTTTCCAGGCCTAAAATTTTCCAGGGGCATGTTAATTTGGAAAACATTGGATTACATGAATTGTTAATAAAATTTTAAGAGAATATCAAGCATAAAGAAAATTTATGTCTAGTTATATCATTCTTATTTTTTTAACCCTTTATGGATTTTACTTTCATTTATAAGCAATGGCTTGAATATATTCAAGAAACAAAGATGAATGAAATATAACATTTTAATAAAGGTGAAATATTATCTTCCTGTTTATAGGCTGACCAAAGTAAAAATTCCTGAATGCCACCCATTATACTCTTATTGCTAGGAGCTGGGCAGGAAAGAATATATTTGTTCTTCAGTTTTCCCACTTGAAAAGTAAGAAAGACAAGTCCATTAAATATCTATAAAATGATTTTGGACCCATTGATGACAAAGGTTAGTTTTTAAAAAATGAAAATCGAAAGTCCTAGATTCTAATGCTTACTCTGTCAAGAACTAGCATCAGACCTTGGTCAAAGTATTTAACCTCACAAAGTCTTACTTTTCAATGACGTACTAAAGTTATGTGAATTTAGCAAAAATTATAATTTCACTACCACAACAGCAGTAAAATGTGTGTGAATAACCATTTTCTATTATTTATAAATGAGTGCTTATATTTTTGTCTTCCTCCTATTATTAGGGGATACTTTTATTTTTGCTGACATATTTCATCACTTTTGTTTCAATGTTTAGTTTTAAAAAAATACACAGAAACATAAACCTTAATTTTCAAGTCAGCTTTAGTAAAAATAATTTATGTAAGTTTCAACTTTAGCAAAAATCAAAATATGTTTAACTTTAGAACAGTTATAGTCTATCAAAAATAATATAGCCTCCAGAAGTTAGAAAGATATTACATGTAAATTTTGCCTCATGATTAGTTTGTACCAAGTTTAATTTACCAGTTTAATTATGTATGTGAGAAAACATGCTTGATATGTTCCAGTGACTAGAGCTTTATGCTATTAACTAAAAAGTATTCATCCCAACCCTTAAGTATTGTTTAATTAGTAAATTTACCAGCAAATTTTGTAGTTTGTGATTTACAAATTCTGTTTAGAAAGAAGTAGAAATAAAAGTAAAGAGACGTGGAAGTGCAGAGTTCCACATTTTAACTGCATTAAAATTTTAATGAAAACATTTTCTGCCTATTTTTAAAAATTCTTTTCATGATTTTGCTTTGAGAGGCTGAAATTCATAACTGTTGTATACTATGCTTAGTTGGTTTTTTTTTTGTTAGGAAATAGGAGCAACCAAAGTTCTCCCAGATATGCATGTCAGTATGTTATATTATCTTTCAGGGTCAAAGTAACTTTGTTTTAAAACATAATTTGACTTCCCAGTTGATACTGATACTGATACTGATACCAATTACTAGAAAGTTTTGTATACCAAGTGACTAGGATCTGAAAAGAAGACACATGAAGCACCAAAAAGTTATCAAATAAAAATAATGTTCACCTACATATATATTTAGATAACCACACAGTCAACTCTTGTTTACTCACAGTAATTGAAGAAAGCTTTGGCATGGCCATACCATATGGCAGTGATTCATAGTATTTTGTAATGCTATTTACAAAGTTACCTGAATTCTTTAAAACCCAATAGAAATGCCACAATTACCATATAGTATAAAAATGATGGTGATTTTCCTGTTGCACAAGAACTGAAGAAAAATATCAGAAACTCTTGATAATTTGTAACTGAACAATTACAGAATTGAAGAATTATATGTACTAGTAACATACTATTTGATTTTTTTAATTTATTGTCCCTTTTTTGGACTCCCTTCTGGTATGCAAAGTCTATATAACAGTAAAACAGCTGAAGATTTAGGGTGATCAGCTTGGCTGTTATTTGGTGAGTGTGTATATGTGTATGTATGTGTGTGTTTGGTGGGGGTAGAGGAAATACATCAATTAATAGATTTTTAGATCATATGTTAAGGCTTGCAAAGTTTTTTTACATCCATGATCTCTTGTTCCTCTCAACAGCTTCGTGGGGTAGGTACTTACAGGTATTATTATCTGCATTTTGCTGTTGAGGAAAGTGAAGGTGAAGTAAGCAATATGAGATCATATATAGCTTGTAAGTATTAGTGTTGTGGTTTATACTGAGGGTTCACAAGACTAAGTCCAACATATTTTTCATTATTCTTGGAGAGGAAAACTATTGAAGAGAATCTTCTCAGCATAGAACTTAAAGATGATTTTCACTCACACACATACACACACACACACAAATGGGTAAGAATGTGTTTAATTTTCATTGTTTCCATTAGTTTCAAAGCCTGATTAAATTAATTGATCAGATCCAATAAGTTAGAAAGGAAAGTTCCAGAAATAGCTTGGAAATAAACTTTACATTCTTACTGCCATTTGCTACCTTCATCCAAGTTGTTAGAGAAAGGTATAGTCCAGAAACACCAGGCAGTGGAACAGTCCCATCCTAGTAAATAGCCTCACTGGACATTATTACAATGATTATGCGTGGATTACAATTTCTGACAGGCTGACCCCTTTAATAAGCAACCAGGAGTAGAGGGAGCATTCTCAGTATGCCCTTTATAGGAAGTTATGTCACATTCAAACTGTCTCAGTTCTTGTGGTCATTCTCAGAGATTTTCAACTATGTAAGTCAAGTCCAGTTCTATATCCCCAGAATACATTGGGGTGATATACATAGACAAGCGTTAAAAAGAGGTAAGCATGCAAAAATGTATTACATTGCCAAGCTTGTTTACTGGTTGAGTACACTAGGAAATTGAGAATGTTCAGCTTAACAGCTGGAGGGAATTTGGAAAATTTTATGTTTGATTCCTTGCCATATCTGGTGAGCTATTTAAGCTGAAAATTGTTCTTATGCACTCTTTAAAACATTTTTGTTTGTATTGGTCAATGAGATGAGTTACAAGGATTTGCCAGGTTATTGTTCTTAAATATTACTGTGACTAATAAGAGAATTTAGTAATATGTGAAATGACTCAAACTGGTAGACTTTTTGCCTATCATTGAGGGCTTCTTTCTCTGGTGATTGTCTGAAGTTAAATGAAAATGGAACCAGGATCCCCTTTTTTCCATTATTATCTCAGTTCTTATCATCCCTAGTTGGTCATTTTCATATTGAAGGATTTCTGCAGGCGCTGGAACCATTTTGTGTTAGTTCAGCAATACACTTCACCAAACATAAACCTACTGTGTGTTGTACATTTTGAGAGGTACAAAATTTGGATAAGATATAATTTCAGTACTTTTGTTTATGGGCTGGTAGGAGCATATGACATATACATAAAATACATACATGCATACATACATATATGTGTATGTATATATACATGGGTATGTATAACAAAATAATATATGAGAAGCACATCAGAGAGGCCCAAAGTTCAATGTTAGCTCTTAACAAGAAAGTATAATTATCTACTTTGGTGAAGCTGGGAGATGGAGAGGATTCTAGGAAGGCATACTAATGAAGATTTCAACCTGGGTTTTAAAGGACAGACCAGAAATCAATTAGTAGAGAAAGGAAAAGTATATTCCAGACAGGAATTTATGTGAGAAAAGCACAGAGCCAGGAAAGTGAGCAATGCCTCCAAGAGGCATTGAGTAGTATAATTTGCCAGAAGGTTATGCTATGTAGTGTAAGGTAAAATTGGACAAGTAGATGTTAAGGTTGAGAATTTTTGGAGAAGACGAGTAGCTATTCAGGACATACATGGTATTCCTTCATGTCACTACAATTATTAATTATCCCCCTTGGGCTATTTAAAGAGCATGGCCCCTGGATATGTTTATGATAGTGTGTTGAGCACTTAACAAGTGACACAGAATTGGAGGGAGATGGGTTGAAAGGAAATAAATTGAGAAGAGAACATAGAATACTTATTGAGTTCGTGTAATTTGGGTTTTGAATATTAGGGCAAGAAGTATGTGGCAGGGGGGAAAGGTGTTCAAGTGCAGAATCTTAATATTTGTTAAGAGTTTATGAGGTAAATACACATTTACAGAACTAAGTCCATGCTGGATGTATAGAGAATGGCTTCTAGGAACAGGAAAAGACTAGTGGCCCCATCCCAGATAGATGGCTAGAGAGCTTGTGGGTCTTGACTTCCAACATAGATCCTTGCTGAATGATTTCAACATTTTTGTTTTTTTAATGACTAAGTCCCTAGGAGATGTAATTATATGATTGGCTTCTTCTGAGCTGCAAGTAATCTTCACATGGAAAAATAGAACACTTAGGATTATAAATGCAGAATGTGTAAGAGAATATTTGGGGAAATCTCTATCAGTAGTGTAACATCAAATTTCACACATTCTGAGTTAGAAGAGACTTCAGCAACTATCTAGTGGATCTATCCCTGAGTAAGAATGCCCTCTAAAAACTTATCTGACAAGTGGTCAGACGCCAGCTTTTGCTTGAAGAACTCCTAACTTCTTGCAGCAACTCATTCTACTTTTGGATAATGCTAATTGTTGTGTAGTTCTTCCATATATCAAGTCTGAACTTGCCTCTTTGAAAATGGTTGTTGTAGAGCCTTGAATACCAGGTAAAAGCAAAAGAGTTTGAATTGTACTCAGTAGTCAAAAAGGAGTCACTAAAGGGTATTGAGTAGGTTAGCAGACCTTGGCATAATAAAACCATCTAGAAATGTTGCAAAAAACAAGTTGGAAGAAGAAAGAACAGAGATAAAAAGATTTTTTTAGAAGGCTAATGCCTCCTGATTTGAGTTATTATTATACTCATAATCATCATGGTAGTATAGGGAGTATTTTCCAGTGGATAGAGCACTGGATTTGGAATTAGAGATCCTCAGATTGAATCTAGACCCTAATTTTATCATCTGTATAATGAGGAGCTTAAACTAAATAATCTTTAAAATTACTTCCAGCTCTAAAATCCTGGGATTTTAAAATCAGCAACTAACTGACATTGAGATTTAAAGTTTGAAAAGCTTTTTCTAACTCCTCAGATCAGTCCTTTAAAATAAGTGCTATATAACTCACATTGTATTGATAAGGCTCAAAGATGTTTTGAATGCCCAGGGACATATGACTAATAAGTGTCTGAGGCAGAATTTTAACCTATGTCTTCCTGAATCTTAAATCAGAAAGGCAATTATTCATTCCATCCACACTATCCGCTGTACCATGCTGCCTTTCAGACCAGTAGTACTCAAAGCATTCACAAAACTGCCTAGAAATGGCTAAAGCACTAGTATTCTTTCAGATTTTACAAACCAAGTGCTGTGTGAAGATGAAAATAATCTCTTCTGTTTTGAGAACAAACATTTATTAGATGCTAATAATAATAGTAATTCATGCTTATGTTACACATCAAAGTATAGAAATGGTGTCCTCATAAGAGCTCTGTTAGATGACTCATGTTCAAGTATATTATCTCAACTTTATAAATAACCCGAGGCTCCACTCAGAGAAGTTAGGAAAATAGTCCTCAATTACACAGCTAATAAGATAGTATTTGAACCCAATCTTATGACTAACTCTAAGATCAGAGCTTTTATCTCCATACAACTTTGGGGAAGTTAGAGAAAGTTTCTTGGAGAAGGAAACATTGAGCTAAGCTTATAAGAGCAGGCAGATGTTTTTGCCTCAGAAATAAAGAACATTTAATGGAGTCTA
>CM053596.1:116201080-116212681 GCA_028646575.1 Pseudocheirus occidentalis
AGCCATTCCCCAATTGATGGGTATCCCTTAAATTTCCAGGTTTTTGCCACCACAAAGAGAGCTGCAATAAATATTTTTGTATATATGGGAACTTTCCCCACTTCTATGAACTCTTTGGGATACAACCCCAAAAGTGGTATTACTGGGTCAAAGGGTATGCAATTATTTATAGCCCTTTGGGCATAGTTCCAGATTGCCCTCCAGAATGGTTGTTTCAGTTCACAGCTCCACTGACAATGCATTAGAGTTCCAATTTTTCCACATCCTCTCCAGCACTTGTCATTTTCCTGTTTTGTCATCTTAGCCAGATTGACTGGTGAGATGTGGTACCTCAAAGTTGTTTTGATCTGCATTTCATCAATCAATAGTGATTTAGAGCATTTTTCCATATGCTTAAAGATATCTTTAATTTCTACCTCTGTAAATTGCTTGTTTATATCCTTTGACCACTTATCAATTGGGGAATGACTGGCGTTCTTGTAAATTATATTTAATTCCCTGTATATTTTAGAAATGAGGCCTTTATCAGAGACACTGTTGTAAATATTCTTTCCCAATTTCTCACTTCCCTCTTCATCTTGGTTACATTGGCTTTGTTTGCAAAGAAACTTTTCAATTTGATGTAATCAAGATGATCTATTTTGCATTTTATAATGCTATGCAACTCTTCTTTGGTCATAAAGTCTTCCCTGCTCCATAAATCTGACAGGTAAACTATTCATTGCTTCTCCAGATTATTGACAGTATCAGCCTTTATACCTACATCATGCATCCTTTTAGACTTGACTTTGGTGTAGATTATTCTCATTTTTTGAAGAGTTTTCCTCCGTCTCGGTCATTTGATTTTTATAGTGTTTTTTAAGATCATCTATGAATTCTTTTTGGGTAGGTGACCCTTTAACATCATTCTTTAGGGTAGTAGGGGGTTTCTTTACTTTAATATCCTCCTCTGAAGATGAACCCCTGTCTTCTCTATTTCCACAATAGTGTTGTATGGTTGGATTCTTTCTCTTTTACCTGTGCATTTTTTGTGGTAATTGTTTAATTTTTGTAATCACCTCTAGCCCAGGGGTATGGGGGATGGTGCCTCTTTCTCCAGTCCTTCAATCTTCCCCTCTAGCCTGAAACCAAAGCCAAACCTCCAACCTCTTGTAAGTACTCATAGGCAAGGGCTTTCTGCCTCACTGCTTCTGCACTCACTGGAAATGTGCTCATTCCTTCTCAGCCCTGTTCTTTGCAGCACAGCTGAGTCTGTTGTTCTTTGTCAGCAGAAGTTCTTTCTGTCTTCCTGGGTTCAGACCCCCAACTCCTCTCACTATTTGGGGGCATAAGTTCTGGTGGCGGGGGCCAATCCAACTTCTCAAACCAACTAACCCTAGGACTTGCCACTGGTTAAACTGGAACCTATCCTGGAGGTGTTTACTCCAAAAAGGGATCAAGCCTTGTCCTGGGATTTTTCTTCTGATTTTCTCAAACTGTTCTAGGAGGACCCTGGTTATGCCCCTATTCTTATTTATGTCCATCCACACTTTGTTCACTCTAAGGTGCTATTTTAACTCTTTTGTGGGGAAAAATCTTCAGAGCCTGGAATTTTCTGACCTATTAAAAAGGTCATCTGCCATCTTCTCAGAATCTTCTTCTCTGTCCTTAATTTTCAGAGAGGACCAGAACATCAGAAAGATGGTGCCATGACTTGCAAGTGAATTGGATTTAAGTGAGGGAACCTCACTTTCCTCTTCAGAGTCATCTGGGCCCAGTGGCAAACTATAGTTTAAGATGACTGGAGATGGTTTCTATTGGCGGCATGAAGAAAGGGCAAAAAAGAGTGCCTACTATCAAAGAGCTCACTGTCTTCTCCAGGAGATAACATGGGAAAAACTATGTACAAATAAGGCACATATAGGATTAATCAGAGGTAGTCTCAGAGGGAAGGTACTAAGAAAGAGAGAAGGGATTTTTGCAGAAGGTTAAAGGAGGTAAAACTCAGCTGAGACTTGAAGCAAAGCAGGGAAGGCAGGAGATGGAGACAGAGTCAGGAGATGGAGTGTCCTTTGTCAAGAACTGTGAAAAAGCCAGTGTTACTGGGTTGCAGATTGTCTGGAGAGCAGTAAGGTGTACAAAGATTGGAAACATAGGAAGGGGCTAGGTTATGAAGGACTTTAAAAGCCAGAGTATTTTATATTTGATCCTAGAGGTAAGAAGTCAATAGAGTCTATTCAGTCAGGCAATATGATCAGACTATTGTTTAGGAAGATCAATTTGAAAGCTGAATGAAGGATGAAATTCAATGGGGAAAGATTTTGGGCAGTGAGATCAACCAAAGGGCTATTGCAATAGTCCAAATGGAAGTGATCAGGGCTTGTATCGTGTTGGTTACAGTGTCAGAGGAGAGAAGGATTCGTATAGGAGAGATATTATGAAAGTACCGTTGACAGGTCTTGACAAAACTGATTGGATATAGGGGGTGAGGCCTCAAGGACAACACCTAGGTTTCAAGTCTGGGTAGATAGGAAGATGGTGGTAACCTTCACAATAGTTGTACCAAGTGGTACTGAAAGAAAGGATACGGGAGTTGATGTATAAGTGTGTAATTGGTTGATGCATATCTGTATAATTCTTGTATTTTGTAATATTTTCCATGTAATTGAAAACTAGAGAGGAGATGTGGTATAATTGATAGAGACGTGGCCCCTGTAGCATGACAATGAATGAGGCTGCATCTGAAATTGCTTGCATCTGAAATATCCTGGCCCTGTGACTCTGGCAAATCACTTAACCTCTTAGTTCTCAAAGTAATTCCCTAAGACTATCAGGTTGCAACAACAACAACAACAACAACAACAATGAACCAAAAACCCACTCAGAAACAAAAAGAAAACAAAGCAAAACAAAAACAAAAACAAAAAACCCGGGTGATCTTCATTGGTAGGAAAAAAAGGAAAGAAAACAGATACTTAAAATAAGTGGGGCAAGGAAAAGAGAGGTTTTGTTTTTCTGTGTTCTATAAGAACTTGATGAGTAGAAGCTCAAGCACTCAGGCCAGTCCAGCTCTCTTCAATAGACAATAATGATGGTGCTCTCGGAGACAAATTGACATCACCAAAAGAAGAATGAGTCACTGATTGCCAAACTCATGATACAGGATGAGCATGCAGTTGCTAGGTAGCAAAAACAAATAACAACACAATAATGTGTACTATTCTAGGAGGATACTGATTATTTGAAAAGAGAGAGATAGAAAACCCAGATTAGTCAGACGAAAAAAAATCAGAAATCAAAAGGAGTACAAAATAATAGACTATATACTTTACTATTACTTCTTACTCATTAGTTCCCATGCACTAATCAAACTGTTGTTTCTAAAATCCATTCAATGTGTAAGGGAAGTTAAAACTTATTGTTTTTTCCATAAGTTGGTTGACTCAGTATTAAATGATTAGATATTTATGATTACATTTAAAAGTATTTTTATTTATGGTTAAATATTTCCCAATTACATCTAAAATACTTTTTAATCATAATTTAAACTTTTTTTAATTTTCAAATTGTTTCCCTATCTTCCACCCCTACTCCTGCCTTGAGAAAGCAAACAATTTGATTTCAATTATACATGTGAGGTCATGCCAAACACATTTCCACATTATCCATGCTGCAAAAGAAAACACAAACAAAATAAAGCAAAAAATAAAGTTTAAAAAAGTATGCTTTGATTTGTACTCAGAGTTCATCAGCTTTCTCTGGAAGCAGATAGCATGGGTTCTTTGGAGTTGTCTTGGATCATTAGTTTGATCAGAGTAATGAGGGTCAGGTTGTGTGCAGCAGGATGTCTCAAAAAATGTCAAAGACTCAGGCTGACTCCAAGAGATTTATTGTGGTTTTGAGATTTCACGTTCTGGTGAGTGGCTAAGTTCCTTAGAGGAACTAGCAGTTTCAGTAAGACAATTTTATTGAGTTTATGATGCTTATCACACAATCAAAATTTACATAGAATATAGGAAAATGATTAACATTGAAAAGGCAGGAGGGGGTTGTTAAGGGATTAGGCAACAGGGGAGGAGGTCCCTTCTATGGTTCAGTGGTCAAACATTCTGGTTGTGCTGATTTCTGATTGACTAGCTATTGTGGTCCTGTATAGTCAAGATGGATAAGTTAGGTATTGTGGACCTGTCTTATGTAGTCATGGTTGAGTACAAGAACAGACCTGTTCAAATGTGTGAATTGGATCTGAGGTCATTGGCTCACTAGGGGCAGTGGGTGTGCAGATCAGTGTGGCCCATAAGGAAGTTAGGATATTAGGGTTGAGGGCTGCTTTTTTAGGATTCCATCAAGAGTAGCTAAGTCTTTCACAGCTGATTATCCTTATAATATTGCTGTTACTGTGTACAATGTTCTCCTGATTCTGCTCACTTCACTTTGCTGACATCAGTTCATATAAGTCTTCCTAGGTTTTTCTGAAACCATCCTGTTTGTTATTTTTCACAGCAAAATAGTATACCATTACAACCATATACCTCAACTTGTTCAGCCATTCTCCAATTGATGGACAATCTCTCAATTTTCAATTCTTTGCCACCACAAAAGGAGCTGCTATAAATATTTTGTACAAATAGACAAGTTTTCTTTTATTTGATCTCTTTGGTATACAGACCTAGCAGTGGTGGCTGGACCAAAGGGTATACACAGTTTTATAACCCTTTGACCACAGTTCCAAATCATTCTCCAAAATGGTTGAGCTAGTTCATAACTCCATTGATAATGCATTAGTGTCTCAGTTTTTCCACATCTCCTCCAGCATTTGTCATTTTCTTTTTCTGTTATGTTAGCCAGTTTGATAAGTATGAAGTGGTATCTCAGAATTCTTTTAATTTGTATTTCTCTAAATTAAAGCATATTTTTCATGGCTGTTGATAGCTTTGATTTCTTCTCCTGAAAACAGTCTATTCACATCATTGGACTAATTATCAACTGAGAAATGGCTCTTATTTTTTTTTAATAAATCTGGTTCTGTTTCCTGTATATTTGAGAGAGAAATGAAACCTTCATTGGTGAAATCTGCTCCCCCAATTTTCCCTTTTCTTGTTTTCATTCTAATTTTGGCTGCATTCATTTTGTTTGTGCAAAAGGTTTTTTTAGTGGCATGTAACCAAAATTATCTATTTCAATTCCTATAATCACCTGTATCTCTTGTTTGGTCATAGTCTCTTCCCTTAGCCATAGATCTCAAGGTACATTTTTCTATGCTACCATAACTTACTTATGATATCACCTTTTATGGTCTAAATAATTTATCTATTTTGGCCATATTTTGGTATATGCCACATGCAGGCATAGTTGGGAAAGAACTAAGTAGAGACTCTTAAAAAAAAGGTTTATAATTTTTATTTAATTTATAAGTACATACTGAGCACAACCATGAGTACTATGCTACACATGGAGGATACAAACATAATTTCAAATAAAGGGAAGGAAGAACTAGTTAATTCCCATTTTCCTTTTCTCCTCTAGCAAGAACAATGTCATTCAGAACAAAAATGCTAGACAGGATATTGAAATGGAGCAGTGAAGGACATGACAAAGACACGCATATTAAGAATAAGAGAGGTAACAGTCTTGCTATATGGTTTTCTGGTCCATTCATATATGTAATATTGTATTAAGTTCTAGAATCCACATTTTAGGAAGGACATTGATAGACTTGAACAGGTCCAGAGGAGATGAGTGATTGGTGAGGGATTAGGGATTATGCCATATAAAGGACAGTTGAAAGAACTAAGGATGCTAAGCCTAACAATTACAGGAGAAATTCCAGTTTACATGGGTTCTGAATAAAGGATGATAATCTTATGCTTTTCCAATCATCAATGGAATAAAGCATGGCTGTGTGTCTACTCCCATACTTTTTAGAATGATGATTTCTGCAATGTTGTCAGACACCATCACTAAGAATGGAAATGGCATTGGAGTCAGCTGCCACTTAGACGGTAACTTATTTAACTTGAAAAGGCTACAAGTCAAGACTAAAATGGATGGAGAGCTTATGTATGACTTTGTTCACAGATGATTGTTCACTCAGTGCAGCTCTTGAAGCTGGGATGCAAGAGCATGGAATAGATTCTTTTCTACTTGTGCTAATTTTGGTCTGACAAGTAACATCAAGAAAACAGAGGTTCTCCACCAGTCAGCACTGTACCATCCATACGCGGAACCATTCATCCCAGCAAACGGAGAAATTTTGAATGCTGTAGATGAGTTCATTCTCCTTGACAGTATAATTTCTAGGGATGCATACATAGATGATGAGGTTGATGCATGTATTGCCAGAGCTAGCTCAGTGTTTAAGAGGCTTGAAAAGAAAGTGTGAGAGAGAAGAGATATTAGACTGCCTACAAAACAGAAGGTCCACAGAGCCATTGTTCTGACTTCATTGTTGTATGTCTGTGAAACCTGGACAATCTATCAGAGCAATGAAACAAAATTCAACCACTTTGATCTGAATTATCCTAGGAATATTCTAAAGATTAACTGATTAGATAAGGTACAAGATACAGAGGTCAACTAGAAGTGAAGTGCCAATGTTCCCCTGGTTCTGTTCATTTTACTACATATCAGTTTGTGTAAGTCCAGTTTTTTTTTCTGCAATCATCCTCTTTGTCATTTTTTTATACCACAATAACATTTCATTACAGTCATGGCTTGCTTAGCCATTCTCCAATTGATGGGCATTTCTTTGATTTACAATTCTTAGTCACCACAAAAAAAGCTGCTATAAATATTTTTGTACAAATAGGTCCTTTTCTCTTTTTCTGGATATCTTTGGGATATAGACCTAGTAGTGGTATGGCTGAATCATAGGTTATGCATGGTTTTATAGCCCTTTTGGCACAGTTCCAAATTGCTATCTAGAATAATTGGATCAGGTCACAATTCTACCAACAGTACATTAGTGTCCCAGTTTTCCAATATCCCGTCCAACATCCAGCATTTCCTTTTCTGTCATATTAACCATAGGAATGAGGTGGTCCCTTAGGGTGGTCTTAATTTTCATTTTTCTGATCAATAGTGATTTAGATCATTTGTCATATGGCTATAGATAGTTTTGATTTTTTTTTTTTTTTGCTTTTGGAGATAGGAAGGCAGGGCAGTTGGGGTAAAGTGACTAGTCCCAAGGTCACATGGTTAGTAAGTATTAAGTGTCTAAAGCCACATTTGCACACAAGTCTTCCTCACTCAAGGGCCAGTGCTCTATTCATTATACCACCTAGCTGCCCCCTAGTTTTGATTTCTTTGTCTGGAAACTCCTTGTTCATGTCCTTTGACCATCTATCAATTGGGGAGTGACTTGCTATAATAGTAATGGAATTTGAAGATCCCCTTGTATTGGCAAGCCAACAAGTATTTAGCACTTAGTTCCAAGTATTAAGATCCAGAACTTGTGAATCGCATAGTGGGCGGAACTTCTTGTGGTAACAGGAAGGAGTGAACAGGGAGGAGCTGATAGCTTATATAAAGAAACACCCCAGCTAGAGAGACAGAGCTTCTGGGAGCAAGCATCTGGAGGCTGGGCTGCTACTGCTGGAGAGAGAGAGAGAAGAGAACTGAGGACTGAATTGAGAATTGAGAAGAACTGAGAAATGAGAAGAGAGGAGAACTGGGAGAAGGCATGGCTGTGGTGTTGGTACTTTGTTCTGATGTTACTTTGTCAGATTTGTCTGCTAATAGAGGATGGTGTTGTTGTTGTAGAAGCCCTGGGACCTTGCTGCTGGTTCAGAAGCCCTGAAAGATGATTTTCTTGCTGTATGCTTACAGAAATCCTGGAGGAGGGTCTTGCTGATGACTTGAGAGGTTCTGCAACTATACTGATGATTTGTGTTGAATCCTCAGACCCTGTTGTTGGGTCTATGTTGATTTCACAGCAGAAAGTGAATTGATGAGGACGCAATGATTGATTGACTGAATGTACTTTAAAATTATGCAACCACTTTAGTGAAAACTATGTGGCCACTTTACTGATAAATTGTTAAGCCATAACATTGTAAATGCTGTATTTTAATTTCTGTGAATGTTTTGCCTTAATTTGTTTTTTCCAGTGACTCATTCAACTTCTTCAAAAATTTAGATGCAATACCATTTGGTGCATGTATGTTTAGCATTGATCTAACTTCATTGTCTATGGTACCTTTGAGAAAGATACAGTTTCCTTCTTTATATTGTTTAATTAGATCTAATTTTTACTTTTGTTTTGTCTAAGATCATGATTGCTACCCCTGCTTTCTTTGCTTTGTCTGAAGCATAATGGATTGTGCTCCAGCGCCTTACCTTTACTCTATGTATATCTACTTCAGATGTGTTTCTTGTAAACAACATATTATAGGATTGTGATTTTTTTTTATCTGTTCTGCTATCTGCTTCCATTTTATGGAAATTTTTGTTTTGCTATTTGCTTCTGATATATGAGGGCAGCTTTCTTTTGGTAATTTCTTCAAAGATGCTGTCTAAGCCCTTTTTAAAAATTTTGATCGTGGCTTTCAGCTAGTATAATGACAAGCAAAGAAGTAGTTAACACCTTGTTTCAGCTAGTTAATTAACATCTTTCATTTTTTTGCCCAGGATTCTCTCAAGTCTTGGTTGAGAGGCAAAACTTGTGAACCCCAAAACTTGTAAACCCTAGAACTTGCTAACTTGTTGCAACAGGAAGGAGAGGAGCTAATGACCATATATAAGGAGAGGCCCATGCTGGAGAGAGCAGAACTGAGAACTGAGTAGAACTGAGAACTGAGCAGAACTGAGCAGAACTGAGAAGAGAACTCTTGTGGTGGCAGAGTCAAGAAGGAGAAAACTTATGGTGTCCTGGCACTTTATGTTTGTCTGCTCTGTCTGTGTTGATGTTTGTTTGTGATACTTTGTACTGAAGCCCTAGGACCTTACTAGAAGCCCTGAAAAACGATTTTCTGGTTATCTGTTTACAGAAGTCCTGGAGGAGGGTTTTGGCAGTCCTGGGACTTTACTGAAGATTTGTGTTGACTTTTTGGACCTTGTTGGTGGATCTCTGTTGATTTCACAGGCAGATACTGAATTAATAATGGTGCCAGCAATGTGTATGAATGTCTTCCGAGAAACAGAAACTGTGAAGGACCTGAGGTGGACTGGACACTGTGAACTTCAATCTGGACAAGGAAGTAGATGAGGAGCTGGACAAGGAGCTGAGAGCTATCTGCCTTTGTATCCAGGTTAAAGTTGGATAGATTCTGGCAGGAGCTGGACTGATAGAAGAGGAACCATGGAATCTGAGAACCAGCCTCAAGTCAAGTTGGAGAAGGCCTATTCTTGAGTACTTAATGCTGACTGAGAAGATTATGATTTACTGTGACCTAGGGGTGGAGAACTTTGACCTTCGGACTTTGTGTCCCTAAAGGAGGCTTGCTTCATAATGATGATTGAGTTAAGTTATTACTGAATGATATCTTTTGCTTAAAATTATGTGACCACTTTGGTGAAAACTATGTGGCAATTTTAGTGATAAGTTATGTCATAACATTATGAATGCTGTTTCTGTGAATGTTTTGCTTTAATTTACTGCTGAATAAATAGAGTTCAATATACTATGTAATCAGAATCTTGAAGCTGCTAACAGCAGCAGTCTTCTGGAAAGGTGTGTAGGCTTAGCTTTACAGATAGTCTAATAATTCTTATATTATCTCTCATGGATCTATTTTCTAAGTCAATTGTTTTCAAGAGAAATTTCACATTTTTTCCTACATTTTTACTTTTTAAATTTTGTTTTATAGCATATAGATTTCTCACACTTGTTCAATTCTAATTTTCAAATAATTATTTTCTTCAGTGAGCTTTTGTATTTTCTTTTCCATTTGGCCAATTCTATTTTATAGGGAGTTATTTTCCTTGGTAAATTTTTGTATATTTTTCTCCATGCTATTAACTCTTTTTTCATGACTCTCTTGCTTTACTCTCCTTTCTTTGCAGAATTTTTCTTCTACTTCTCCATTTTGCTTTTAAAAATCCTTTTTAAGTTCTTCCAGGAATTCTTTTTGGGCCTAAGACCAAATTACGTTTTTCTTTGAGGCTATTGTCCTCTTGTTCAATAGCCATTTTGAGGCTATTGTCCTCTTCTAAGTTTATGCCTTGATCTTCCCTATCACTACAGTAACTTTTTATATTCAAGATTTCTTTTCTGCCTTTTTTGGTGACTTGGTATGTTTATGTGAGTTGGGCTCTGGTCTTGTACAGTCTCAAGCTTTTTGTCCTCGGGCTCCAGGTTTTAATACTGGATTTTGCTGGGCTTTAGGGCTTAGCTGCTTGCTTTCTCTGGAGGGTAGAGTACCCTTTTGGCTTATATTGGAGTGGGAATGGGGCCTCTCCATTGACATCTCTAGGCATGGTGTTTAGCTGTTGGCCTGCTCCAGGGTTGGGGCCTGCCTTCTGGATTGCTATGGTAACAGAGTCTTGCTGGTAGCTGGCCCAGGAGGAGGAATCTTGTTTCTGGTATGCCCCAGGGGGGGGATTGTGCTTCTGGCTGCTATGGAAATAGTCTTTTTGCTGGTAGGCCCCAGGGGTGGAGTCTTGCTATGGGCTTCACTACTGGTCAACAATAGTTGCAAGGCCTAACTGGTAGCTTTGTGCTGGGCTGGAGTCACTGGGGTGGAGCTTTGCTGCTCTGTACAGACTGCTCACTTGTTAGTGGACTGCTGGTTTGTAGGATGGTGGGGCCTTGCTTGTGGACTGCTTCAAGCTTGGAGTCTTGCTCTAGGCTCCCTGTAAAGGTGCTGCTGCTGCTCTTGGACCTCAATCCCCTCCCATTCCTTTGAAACTGAGCTTTCTTGCTGGGCTGGTAAGCTATTCCCTTGTTCCTAGATCAATTCTGAGTGGTTTTCTCATTGTTTGGAGGGGAATTTGGAAGGGTTTAGAGGGTTTCTCCCTCACTCTGCCATCTTGGCACTGGAAATGCACTGAACTATTTTGAATATTATTACTGGCAAAAAAATAAATTTATAAGGAAATTAGAATAGAAGAATTTGGTTTTATTTTACTACATAATATTTTAAAAATGAGGTGTTTTTGGAGAAGAGAGAGGTGAATATTTTCCATCCCATTTGTTCATTCTCATGTATACCATATGGAACCCTCTATAAATAAATGAATGAATGAATGAATGAAAGAATAAACAAACAAATATATATGTAATATTGTAATGATATTGGGATTTGAAGATCTTTCATGCCCCTTGAACTTGCTGATGTAGCAGGAAGGGGTGGAGCAAGAGAAAGCCAGAACCAAGCTAGTTTCTGTGTGGTGGTGACTAGAAGCAGAGGCAGCAGCAGCAGCTGCAGTTGCAGCACAAACTCCTTTTTTCTTTGAGCTGGTCAGAATCTCTGCTAAGGACTCCTGCTGAGGACTGCCAGGTACTAGAACTGTGGAGGGGCTGGAGCTGCTGGGAGCAAGCTGCCTGGACGCTTGAGCAGTTGTCATGAGTGAGGAGAGGAGGATCTTTGCCTGAGGTTGCCTGTCCTGTTTTGAAGGCTTGAGAATGTGGGTGTTTACTACTTTAATTACATGTGCCAACTTCATAACTACTGTGTTGGCTTT
>CM053596.1:116212781-116236509 GCA_028646575.1 Pseudocheirus occidentalis
ATTATATATATATATATATATATATTTATATAAACTCTGAATTTTTGTAGAATTTATTTATTTCATCTAGAGCATTTCCATAGTCCATATATGAGTTTATGCTAATTTATGTTGATGCTATTTTTTAGTATTTCTTTAAGTTCAATTTATTAAGGGTGCCAACTGTGAAGAGTTAGTAGACATCTGCTTCATTAGCCTCTGGCAATAGCCTGACCCAAAACATGAGCTTTGCACTTTTCTGAAGGTCAACTGACTCAGAACCTGTCAGGATATAGCGGGTAATTGTAAAGACCAAGCACCATGAAGTAAAAATGTGCTTCCTCTGCTGTAACCATTTCTCCATCTTGTCTTCACTCCCTTTCATCACTCTACAATTCAAAGCTCAAATGGCAACTTGAACATTACAAGTTACTTTTTTCTAAAGATAGAGCAGATGGATGTTTTCTTTCATTTTTATTTTTAAGATGATGGCAAAATAATTGTAGATATCATTTCACTTTTAAAAATGAGTTCTTTTTATTTAACTGTGCTTTAAACATTTTGCTGAATTATTTCCAAATGATTTTAATTGTTCACTCATTTGTTGGGGAGCAGCTTGATAGGTTGGTATGGGGGTTATAGACCTTTTTCTTATTCTAAAACAAAGGGTACTTACTTAGAAAAGGTTGGAGGTAGAGAGGCATGAAAACTGGCTCTGGAACTGAAGGAGCTAGATTTGTATCTTGGATCTGCCAGTTACTATCTATGTGACCTTGGTTAAGTAACTGAAAATTTTTTCTCCTTATTTTCCTTATCTGTGGGGAAAAATAGATTTCCATATCCTGGAATCATTCTTGAAACCAATAGTTAAGTTTTGAGATGCTGAGTTTCTGAGGGAATTTTCGTGACTGGAATCTGTGGAGCCAGGCAGTATAGATGTGCAGTGCCTCAGTAAAGCAGACTCATTTGCATATTTTGGTAAATATGTAAATCAGAACATACTTATGTAATTATAAATAAAGCAATATAAACAGAATGACACACTAAATATGCTCTTGGCTTTAATGGTCAATCTGATAGCAAGTTCTTTTAAATCATTTGTGTGGTCACTATGCTTTTGCTTAGAAGCAGAGCAAATTATAGATCAATGTATAATCTCTTCTTTAGGTGGGAACCAGATGGCTCTGAAGCACTGATGAAAATAGTAAATGGTAAGGGAATTGTTGAAGTCAAGAAACCATAAAATGTTGAGATTTAAGGTTTAGGGGTGCATAAGACCCCAAAATACCAACACGCTGGTCCTGCTGAATGAATTTGACTCAAGTCTTCTCTCAGCCAAAGAAAAGCCAAGTTTGTTAAAGACTCACCATAATGGGTAGACTTTTAAGGAGCCTGGCTATGTGATGCTTGTGTTGGACAGGTGAGCCAGAACAATCTGAGACAGAATTGCTAGGTAATTCTCGGCCTCTTCATGGATGCAAGATGAAGCTTATATACAAAAGGTTGTGGGTGGTCTGGAGGAGGAGTTTGGGAAGGGTCTTTAGTCAAATGAAGTCAGACTCCAGTAATGAGAGATGACGGGTGGGAAATAGCTGGAGGCTACCTGGAGATGACAGACAATGGAGGGACAGGCTAGTTCCAGGGTGACAGATTTGGGCATAGGTATTTTGGGAGGATCAAGGGTGGGGGCTAGCTGGACAATGGAGGGTTAGGCTAGTAACAGAAATTTGGAACTATAATGAAAGACTTATGGCCTTCTGGCAAATGCCTCAGTAGGTAAGATTCTAGGAGAGCTCAAGGTGGTTCCCAGAGCCTGGACCTCATCAGTAATGACAAAGCTGAGAAGAGAGCTGAATATGGGGATAGGTAAACCTGTATTCAAATCCAGCTTCTGGCATCATCTTGATCATTAGCTTTGTGACCAAGAGCACATCATTTAATCTTCCTGAGCCTGTTTCCTCACCAAATGCTGTTTGACATTGAAAGCCCTTCATACCCTTCCCCCTTCCTACCTTTCCAATCTTCTACACATTACTCCCTGAAATATACCCTTCAATCCAATGATTCTAGGCCTCTGGCTATTCCGTGAACAAGATGCTCCATCTCCTTTCTCCAAGCATTTTCTCTGGCTTTCCCCGCTTAGAACCTCTCTATCTGAAGAGGAGCCCAAAGACGGTTAGGGCTGCCTGAAACCCCAAAATACCAACATGCCGGGTCCTGCTGAAAGAATTCCACTCAAGTCTTCTCAGCCAAGGAAAAAGTAAAGTTTATTGAAAGTTCAAGTTCGCCACATGGGGTGCTAGGCCATTTAAAAGTGCTCTCACTGAGCAAGTCTATACTAGGCTATCCCATGGCGCTCTCACACACGTGGAGGGAAGATGCGGTTCTATATACAATAAGATTGTGGGAGGAATCTAGGGGTGGTCCAGAGGAGGAGATTGGGGAGCGTCTTCAGGAGGAGTCAGATGAGGTCAGACTCCAGTAATGAGTGGTTCAGGGTGGGAAGTTGCTGGAGGCTACCTGGAGACCACAGACAATGGTGGGCCAGGCCAGTTCAAGGGTGCAAAACTATTGGAACAAAGGGAGCTAAAGACTTGGGCAGAGCCACATCTCAAGGCCCATGACCACAGGCAAATGTCTTCCCTGGGAAGGTTTACTTTCCCAGAGCCAAAGAATCAAGGAGAGCTCAAAAATGGGGGAGGGGTCCCAGAGCCTACACCTCATCATTTCCTCTGCTCTAACTACTGACCTCCCTAGCTTCCCTTAAGTTGCAGATAAAATTGCTTCTTTGCCTGGAAACCTTCCTCACCCCTTCTTAATTCTAGTGCTTCCCCTTTGTTAAGGCTTCCTATTTATTCTGTATATAGCTTGTGTGTTTGTGTGTGTGTGTGTGTGTGTGTGTGTGTGTATGTATTTTTTTTCATGTTGTCTCTCCCTTCTGATTGTAAACTCCTTGAGGGCAGGGGCTGTCTTTTGCCTCTTTTTCTATTCCCAGCACTTAGCACAATGTCTGGAACATAGTAGGTGAGAGAAATGACTATTAATAATCAATTATGGGGGAGATCCAAGCTTTTTTCCCTCTCCTATTTCCTTGTTGAAGGACGTTACCGACCTCAGCCAAAAGTTTGTCCCACTTAGGCCATCTTATTGCTGCCCATTATGTTCTCCTCAGGTTTGGGTGGGGATAAACTATGATTAGATTGCCTAAGGCTGGGGGTAGTTTAGAAGTAAATGACATAATTAAAATTACATCCCAAAGCTCTTCATCAGAATAGGTCCACCTCTCACTGTGATATTCATTCTCTCCTTAATTGTTAATCTATTAGAATAGATTGCCACCCTCTGGAACAGCCACTTTTCCAAGGGCCTATGAGCTATAAGCCCACCACCATTATTATATTTGGTCTGAGAGAGATGGCCAAATGACCATTCCTTTTGTTAATCAAAAGCTAACATTATTAATAAAATGATTAATTACCCAGAAACTGTCTCTAGATATTTTAAAACATAACAGTAGGTTTTTAATAAATGCAAATGTAAATTAAAATGTAGATAATACTTGTAGAGCCTATAATGTTCGCAAGATATATGTGAAATGATATGTAAACTTTAAAATGCTATATAAATGTTACATATTATTATAACAAATTACACAGGTGGATTATAATACCTAGCATTTAGTTCCAAGCAAAGCACTTAAGAACAACTCTTTGGATCTTTATGACAGCCCTGGGAGGTAGGTGCTACTATTATTCTCACTTTACAGATGAGAAAATCAAGGGAAACAAAAGTTAGATGACTTGCCCAGGGTCACACAGATTTTAAGTGTCTGAATCTGAATTGAACTCAGGTCTTCTGGACTCCAGATCCAGCACTCTGTTCATTGCAATATATAAACAATGTAAGAACCAAAAACTCTGCTGTCTCCCTGTTTTCAGTTATTATTGTTTCATCTTCCTCTAGCAGGAGACCTGTTCCTTCTTTAATCCTGCTTTTTCTTCCAAAGTAGTTAAAAGAAACCTTTTTTGCTGGTGTCCATTCTTATATTTATACTCCTCCCACTATTTTTAATAGGCAAATGCTTTGATCTTATTCATTTTCTGGAACCATAAATAACTGCTCTCTTCTGTAGATAGAAATTTTTTTAAAAATCTAAATTTGTTGGTTATTTGACTGCACACATCAGTTTCTTCAGACAAATCCCAATTTTCTCCTCACTGGAATTATTCATCTTTGTATCTTCCAGATCTCACTCTTGGACTTTTCCCATCTCTCCTGGGAATGCTTCCTCTGGAACATTGTACTCCCTGGGATTCTACCTATCTTTCCTCTGAGCTCTCTGAAATCTACTTTTCCTAAATCTTTGATACATTTCAGACAATGTCAAGAATTCCTTGCCTTCTCTATCACAAAGTCCAGTATAGAGTGGCCACTTCACCTTCAAGGTTTCTATTATTTATAGTTCAGCAACCATTGTGCATTGTCGTTTTTAGTAGGAATTGGGAGCTAGAATCAGCTTTCTCTTCATTGGTTCCTTCACTTCTTGAAGGAAGAAATAACAAATTTTCGCTAAGGCAAGTTATTAGCTGCTCTGATTTTGGCAACAAGAGAGCTCTAACAGATGTCTGAATAACTGAAGTCCCCAGTTATTCTGATATAATACCTTCATGTCAGACTTGTGATGTTTCCCAAATTCCTCATGTATTTCTTCTTTCTACACAGGTTCTCTGAATACATTCCAAAGACAAAGTCACTTCTGTTTCTCCTTCCTTTGGACTTCACCCAAATATTCTCTGTCATGCTTTACTCTCTCTGGTTCCTAGATTTCCTTACATAAGCATGCCTTCTTAATATAGGATGATATCCCACCAGTCTCCTCTGCCCCACTTTGGCCTATTCTGTTTCTGTTGTTGTTGTTGTTAATACATATACTAAACAGGAGCAATAATCCATTTGTGGCTTTCTTTGCATCAAGTCCCAGCAATAATTTTTGTGTGTGTGTGTGTGTGTGTGTCTAAAATTTTGTTTATTTATTTATTTTTAGTTTACAACATTCAGTTCCACAAGCTTTTGAGCTCCAAATTTTCTCTGCCTCCCTCCCTTCCTCCACCCCCAAGATGGCATGCAATATGATATAGGCTCTACATGTATGTTCACATTAAACATTTTCACATTAGTCATGTTGCAAAGAAGAATAATAACCAATGGAACAAACCATGAGAATGAACAAAACAAAACAAAAAGCAGAAAGAGCAAATAGTATGCTTCAGTCTGTGTTCAGACTTCATAGTTCTTTCTCTTAATATGGATAGCATTTTCCATCATGAGCCTTTTGGAATTATCTTAGAACCTTACATTTCTGAGAAGAGCCAAGTCTATCAAAGTTAGTGATTGCACAGTGTGACTGTTACTGTACATAATGTTCTCCTGGTTCTGCTCCCCTCACTCAGCATCAGTTCATATAAGTCTTTCTAGGTTTTTCTGAAGTGTGCCTGCTCATCACTCCTTCTAGCACAATAGCATTCTATTATGTTCATATACCACAGATCGTTCAGCCATTCCCCAGTTGACAAGCATCCCCTCAATTTCCAATTCTTGGCCACCATAAAAAGAGCTTCTAGAAATCTTTTTGTCCATGTGGATCCTTTTTGTATTTGTATGATCTCTGTGGGATACAGCCCTAGAAGTGGTATTGCTGGGTCTATGCCCCAGTAATACTTGAGAAGTCAAATTTTCTTCCTTGTCTAGGACCTCTGTTTCCTCTTGTTTGTGGCTTAAATTTTGGATTTTTTTTTTTGTAGAGACACTTGAAGCAATGCGTTTTACTTCTTGGTCTTTTCTTATACTTTCCCCCCATGAATTTCTAGCTGTCTCAGCTGCTTTCCCTCCCTTCTTCCTTTGGCTACTTGCTTAGTATCTAGCTTTGAGACATACACCAATATATGCATTTATATATGTATATGTACATATATATGCCTCGCTAGCGTCTCACCTTCAGCCTTATTAGTTTAAAGCCCTATTGATTAAGCTTGCAAGCTTCTTGGAAAATGCATTCTTACCTGCCTTTATTAGGTGTATTCCATATCTTGCCAGGAACTTCAGCTTGTTCTCAGATACCACCTGCTTAGCCAGTTGTTAAATTCCCAAATTAATTTTTCTAATCTATATCCATTACCTTCAGTTGGTAAAAGTGAGAACAATACAGTCTGTACCATTGTGGTCTTACTCAAGACTTAATAATCATTGGCAATCATTTTAGGTTCCCTTTGAAGGAGTCATTCATACCCATTTGAATTCCCAGAAGTAGGCAGTGGCAGACAGAGGTTCAATGACTTGTCCAGAGTCACATAAATAGTAAGCATTGTCTTCATTTGAACTTAGGTCCTATGCTCTACCTAATGAGACATCTAGCTCCATGTGGCTTTATACCCCTAAAGAGAACAGTGTTATCATTGAAGAAAGTTCCCATGTACATCAAAATATTGATAGCAACATTTTTTGTTGTTAGCAAAGAATCAGGAAAAGAAAGACAGATATCCATTGATTGGGGCATGACTAAACAAATTGTGGTACATGAATATGATGGAATATTATTGTTCTGTAAGATATGATAAATATGAACAATACATAGAAGCATGGGAAGATATACATGAATTGACGTAAAGTTAGGCAGAAACAAAAAACCTCCAAAACAAAGTAATTTATATAATGACTTTAAGAATGTAAATGAAAAAAACAAAACAGAAAAAAGACAAAAGTGAATGTTTCAAAATTAAGAGAAACAAGTGTGGCTCAAAAGAAGAGTTATAAAAAGATAAGCCCCACCACGGCTCTTTGCAGAGGTGGAAAGTACAAAAGGGATAGAACGTTGCACTTATTTTTAGATTTTTCCAATCTATATTGGTCAATAATTATGATTTTTTTCCTACCCTTTTTTTGGAAGGGGCTTTTAAAAATACTATTTTTATATGGAATGGCTTTCTTGGATGGGGCAAGGGAGAGATAGTGAGACAAATTATAGTGATGTAAAAAGACATAAATAAAACTTTATTTTTTTTTATTAAAAAGAAAGAGCTTTGGATTGGATTAGAGGGCTTACATTTGAATGCCTGTTCTCCTATTTGTTTGTTATCTTTGGGACCTTCTAGGCCTTGTTTTCCTTATATGTAAAATAAGGAGAGAGGAATGGATGACTGTTAGGTTCCCTTCCAGCTGTAGGGACTTGTATCAAGTATGTAAGGTATGTATTTCTGTTAGTCTAGTGAGTATTATCTGTGTGCCAAGCATTGGCTGATCTCTCTCTCCTAGAAGAGAAGGTGAAGGAACTAGGAGAAACAGTCTTCATGTCCTAGATTGTTACAGAAGGTGGAGGGTTCCTAAAGAAAACAGAAGCAAGACTTCACAGGGGGAAAAATGAGGACCTGAGGTAGAGGAGGGGAGACTGGACCCTCATCAGGAGGACAGAGATAAAAGAGTATTATATAGAGAAAAAAGAGAAGGAAAAGGACTATTAAAGCAAATAAAATTTTAAAAGAATTAATAGTTTCTTATAATAATAATAACAATAACTAACTAACTAACATTTAAATAGCACTTACCGTGTGCCAGGCACTGTGTTAAGAGCTTTATAATCATATCTCATTTGATCCTCTTCACAACAACCATGGGAGACAGTTGTTATTATTATTCCCATTCTATAGATGAGAAAAGTGAGACAGAGATTGTGACTTGCTGAGGATCACACACTTAGTAAGTGTATAAGGCTGGATTTGAACTCCAGGTCCTAGTCTCTATCCACTGCCCAATATAGCAGCCCCACATAAATGAAAGTATTTAAATATGAGAAGCTTTGGATTATGCAATTGTACTATATGGATAAAAAAAATACCACTTTTTAACTGTAAAGAGCTTTCTCTTCTGTCACGCAGTTAGGCTGCCTGGATCAAATACTTCATCTTACTTGTGATGAGGTGCAGGGTCTCCGACCCTCCTTGAGCTCTCCTTGAATCTTTGAGGTACAGGCTCTGGGAAACCCCTTGAAGTCTGATTAAATCTTCCACCTGATGAGGCATTTTCAGAGACTTTTACTAGTCTGGCCCTCCACTGTTCATCTACTTCCTACCCTTGAGCCTATCAAAATATCAGTTCACCCTTGCATTGACCACATTAACTCCTCCTGAAGAGCCTCCTCATACTCATTACTGGAGTCTAACCTCATTGACTCCTCCTGAAGACCCTCCCCTAGGTAGACCACCTCTAGATTCCTCTGTATATAAGACCCCTTCTTCTCTCCATGTGGCGTGAGAGCTTAGCACAAACTTGTTCTGTGTGAGAGTGCCATAGAATAGCTTAGCACACACTTGCTCTGTGTCAGACTTACTCTGTCTTGCTTGCTCAATGCAAGCGTCAGAGACACCTAGAATCCCTGAGTCTACCCCATATGGCAAACTTAATGAACTTTCTTTTTTTTTTAAAAAAATTTTTTTTGGAGGGCAATTGGGGTTTAAGTGATTTGCCCAAGGTCGCACAGTTGGTTTTGGGGTACAGTGTCTGAGGCCGGAATCAAACTCAGGTCCTTCTGACTCCAAGGCCGGTGCGCTATTGACTGCACCACCTAGCCACCCCGTGAATTTTCAATAAAATTTGTTTTCTTGGGCTGAGAAGACTTGAGCAGGATTCTTTCAGCAGGACCCAGCGTGTTGGTATTTTGGGGTCTCTAACCCTTTTTATGGGTACCCTCTTCACTTGTACACTATGAGATAAACTGAGTAATTAGGATCTCAGTAGCTTCACTACAGATTTCATTTAAAATTTCTTGATATTTATTTGACTTTTGTCATGCTTGGATAATTTTATAATAGAGAATTGTTTATATTTGCAGTGGAAGAGGGTTATCTTAATTTTCAAGGGGAAATTATGATTGTGTTTTTATGGTTATTTGAAAAAGTCTAAAATCCATGTTTACATAATAGTCAGTTTCAATTATCTGAGGAATTTTGTTGCTCTTAAGTGAAGCACATAAGTAAAGTTGTAGGAATTTTAGACTTGAAAATATTACTATAAAGCAGCATTAAAATGTTACAAATGTACATTTAAATAAAGAAGCAGGATAGTGTAAAAAAATGTGCTGGGCTTGGGGTTGGGATGAATGTAGTTCAAATACCTCCTCTGGTATGGAACAACTGTGTGATCTTGGGCAAATTACTTAAGCTTCATGTACCTCACACACCTCAATTTTCAGTCATAGAAGAGTTGTATTGGCATTGTTGGAGGGACCTCCCATAATCATCTGCTTCTCACCAATGAAATAATTGATTCCTCATATATTCAGGGTAACTTCAGTTTATTGGTTGAGAATATTAGGCACCATCAAGTTTCAATAGCAAATTTAAGGTGTTATCAAATATGAAGGATTCTTCCCCAATGGTTATTTGACATGACAAAGTAATTTACAACCAATTAAGTGCCTACTTAGGCAACTAAATTTTCTCCTCAGTTTGCTATGAAAGCTGGCTGTTACAAAACCATAGGAGAAAAAGTGGGGTTTTGGAAAATTGTGATTAAATGTTCTCATCCTTCGCTAGGGTTTTTTTTTTTTTTAATCAGCACTGAGAAATGAATTTCCTCTAGGGATTGAGAAAACAAGATAGAAATTGCAACAAACTTTTACAAAATAATTACTATGTATAGGGTAGTGCATTATACATAGCCCCTGGGAGTTTACAATCTAGTCGGGGAATAAATGCATTTCTGAGTTACAAAATACTGTAAGAAATGACAGGGAATGTCATTACTGAACCCAAAATATCAGAGGAGACTTCTTAGAGGAGGGGGCACATGAGACATTCTCTAAGGTGGAGGTATAGATATGAACTCAAGAGTTGAAAAGAAGAGAGAGGGAGTAATCTAGGAGAGACAGAGAGAGAGAGAGAGTGAGAGAGAGAGAGAGAGAGAGAGAGAGAGAGAGAGAGAGAGAGAGAGAGAGAGAGAGCGAGAGAGAGCGCGCTTAAACACCTTAGCTGGTCTTCCAAGCATTTCTAGTTAGCTCAAGGACCCCTGCTCTGTTCCTTTTGACTTTAAAGAAACAATTGCATGGTGTTATCATCACCCTCTAATATAGTCCTGTTTAAATGTAAAATTTTTTCAAAAATGTCTGTTTCATCAGTTGTCCTAATCAAGCCAAGCCTTTATCTGTTTTTTTTTTAATTTCTTCTATTAGAATGAAAGCATTGGTCCCTACCTCTTTTCTAGTTAAGGGCTTATTTCTTCATTTTGTTTTTTTGAAAAATTGATTTACAATAACAAGATTGTATAGCAACCATATCATATCCATTTGCTTTCTGATACAGTCTGACTTTTTAAGGGCACCCTAGTTCCTGTACTGTGCTGTACTTTATGGATAATTGTAAATGAATTTAAATGTAAATTTTGTTACTATGTGATTTTTATTTCTTATGATGGTTTTTAGAACCTAATTACCATGTTGGATGGGACTTGCAAAGAATCACATAGTCAAAAGTAAATGTTTATTGGCTGAGAACCACTCTAGTCAAGTATAAAGAGGCTTTTCAAAAGAAGGTAGCCAGCACATACTGTTTTTTTTTAATCATGACACAAATGAAACAGAAACAGATGGATTAAAGTATACAACTATAATGATTGGTGGTGGTGAAATGGCAGAGAAGGGAAGCAGATGGTATAAGGAATTACTTGATTTTTGGACTGTAACTTTTTTTTGTTACTCAATGTGACATTTTGTCTAAAAACCATTAAGTTGATACATGACTAAGGGAAATGAATTACATTTGTATTGATCTAATTATAAACTAAACTAGAAGGCATAAGTTGTATGTGGTATGCTGGTAAAGCCAGTGGTATGCTGGTAAACATTTAACAACTGATTGATAAAACAAAAAATAAAATTATCCATTTTTTTAGTCTAATCTTGCATTATTAACATTTTCTCTACTCTGTTTTTTAAGTATAGTCAATCAACAAAACAAACCAAGGTCTGATTTATTGTGCTTGCTGATTTCCAAGGTGTAAGGAATCATATGGAAAATTTAATAATCAGCTGTCTTGAATCAACATAAGCTCCCTCCAGCACATCCCTGGTTATAGCTAAATGGGAAATTTGTTTATAGATTCTTCTCAAAAAGATAAAAAATTTGATTTGCTTGGCCAAATACCATTTCAAAGGCCTTTTCATGGAAAACTTGGTCATCTTCATGATGAAACATAAGCAAAGAAACAATTATGTACTTAACAACAGCATCTGTGTAAAAGTTTGTTCCATAAATCAAGTGATAAAGTCTTAAAAAGAACTTGACAAGATCCTTGAAACAAAGTCAATGTAGACTTTAATATTCGGTGACTTCAGAATTAAGTTGAGTACAGAGGAATAGAAGATTGAAAATATGGCTTAAGATGAAGAAATGAACTGTTTTTTTTGCTTTTATTTTTGGAGGGCAATTGGGGGTTAAGTGACTTGCCCAAAGTCACATGGCTAGTAAGTGTCAAGTGTCTGAGGTCAAATTTGAACTCAGGTCCTTCTGACTTCAGGGCCAGTGTTCTATTCACTGCATCACCTAGACTACTTTCTTTAATAGAAAAGCTGGAAGGTGCTAAACATGATGAGTGCCAAATGTCTTGCAAAAAATGAAATTTTATTACATCATAACAGAAGAGAATTAATGAGTAATTTCAGAATTTACTGACTCTGCTTGCAAATCTGATTAAAGAAAAGGAAAATTTTATATCAGTTGTAGAAAAAAGGTAAAGATAAGAATGTGGGCAATTATAATGTCTTCAGAAAGACCTGTTTTACATAAACTTGCCTCCAAAACTTGGAAAATACATATAAATAAACATATTAATTTGTCATCCTTTTTGAGTTTAAATGAGTTTGGTTCTCATTTCACTCTGCACCAATGAGGAAGCCAAAAAAAATTTAGAAACCTCCTCTACTCACAAATACTCGAACTCTGCCCACTATAGAAAAATAACAACTAAAGAAAATAGAACATTAAATTATAAATTTACTTGAAACTGATGGATGATTAATACAAGTAACAATCCCCAAACCAACAAAAAGCAATTGTGGAGGGGCAAAAATCTGACAATTCCACCAGATCCCTTCCCTTCCCATCCTGTCCTATCCTATTCTGAATTCAATATCATCCAGACAAATCCATTTCAATTAGCACTAGTTAGAAGATATTGTGCTTGACTCTAAGGATATAAAAATAATGAATAATAATTGCTGTGTCCAAGGACTTTAAATTTGATTAGGGAAATACAAGATATAAACAGATAAATGTATAAATGTTTATTTGAGTTGGGAGATATCACAAATAACAAAGGAGAATAAGCAAAGGGTTCTCATTGGAAGAGGCACAAGGACTAAGCCTAATGGAAGCAAAGAGGTAGAAGTGATTAGAATGCTTTCCAGAAATTGAGGACTATATTGGCAAAGGGACAGAAACAGTAGATGGAAAATCAAGTTCAGGGAAAAACAAGTAACATCATGGATGGGGTGTTGTAGTTAGTCAACGAATCTGGATTTAAAAGTCTGACTTCAGACACAAACTGGGAGATGAAGGGCAATTGCAAACTCTCTGAACCTGTTTTCTGGTGATAACAGTATCAGAAATACCTTATAGAGTTGTTGGAAAGGTTAAAAAAGAATTTGTGCAGTGCCAGAACATTTTAAAGCAGATATAAATGTCAGCCTTTATATTGTTTATTAAAAAAAAACCCAACACCAACTATTTTCTTTGCCTCCTCCTCCATCTAAAAATTGGAGGAAAAAAAAGAACAACAAACATGCAACAAGAGTTCTGAAACAAACACGAACAATCTAGCAAAACAGATTCCTGAATTGGTCATATTACAAATGTATATTTCATTTGTTTCACTCTGAGCCCCATCAGTTCTCTGTCAGGATGAGAGTAGCATGTTTCACCATTGATCCTCTGGTATCAGAATTGCTCATTGTATTGATCATAATTCTTAAGTCTTTCGGAGTCATTTGCTTTTATAATGTTGTTACTGAATATATTGTCCTCTTGGTTCTCATTTCACTCTGCATTAGTTTGTATAAGTGTTCTCAGGTTTCTTTGAAACAGCTCCTTTCACAATTTCTTAGGACTATATATTACATTATATTCATATTCCATAATTTCTTCAGTCATTCTGTAATTGGTAGATTATCCTTAGCTTTCAGTTCTTCACTACCACAAAAAGAATTGCTACAAATATTTTTTTGACTTTTAAAATGTGTTGGTTTTTTTAAAAGTTTTTTTTTTACTCGTAAATTCTACTCTTTTTTTAGATGAAATGTTTAGAGGCTCTTATTTTGGTATTTGTCTCATTGTTATCTTTAATGAAATAGTCTAGTGTTCCTGTAATTTGTTCTTTGAGCTACCATTTCTTAAGAATTCTTATATAGTCTTTAATCAGTTTTAATTTCTTCAATGACTTCTTTTTGAATATAATTTTAATCACATTATACTCAGTAAAAGATGTGATTAATATTTTTGCTTTCAGACATTTTTCTGAGGCTTTTATGCACTAATGTAATAATAATAATAGTTTGCATTCATATGCTGCTTTAAAGTTGGCAAAGAATTTTACAAGCATATCATTTTATCTTCATGACAATCCTGGGAGGTCAGAGGAAACTGAGGCAGACAGAGGTCAAGTGACTTGTTCAGGGTCACATGGTGCTAGTGCTCTGAAGCTGGATTTGAACTCAGGTCTTCCTGATTCCAGTTCCAGCACTCTACACCCAGTAAATTTTTTGAAAAAGTATCATGCACAGCTGAAGAATATGTATATCAATTTCTATTCTTATTCAATAATTGTCAGAAGTCTATCAAATCTAACTTATTTGGGTCTTTAACATCTTTCAATTTTTTTTTAGATTTATCAAGTCTGAAAAGGCTACATAAATCCCTCAATATTATGGTTTTATTGGGGGTTTTTCCCCCCTACATGTTGTTGAGATTTTCCTTTAAGAATCTAGATGCTATGCCATGGAATGCATATATATTAAATACTGATATTAATTCATTTTCTATGGTACATTTTAACACAATGTAATTTTTTATGCTTCTCTTTTAATCAAGTCTATTTTTTTCTACTGCCTTGTCTGGTTTCATTATTGATACTCCTCCTTTTTTAGTTCAGCTGAAGCATAATAGATTTTTTGATAATCTCTTATTGTAATTTTGTCTAAATCTTTATGTTTTATGTGTACTTTATAAATCAAAAATTACGTTCTGCTTTCTAATTAATTTTGCTTCACTTTTCTATTTTATGGGTGAGTTCATAGAATTAATATTCATAGTGATGACCACTAGTAATATATTTTCCTCTATTTTATTCTTTTAGGATTTTTTTTCTCCTTTTGCTTTCCGTCCTCTCTTTACACAGATGGAAGTGGTGAGAGAGCAATATGTTTAGCCCTATTACATGATGCAATCTGATTTTGCTCCCATGACCCTCCTCTCTTCACGTACATCCAGTCACAGTTCCTATCCTCCTCCCCAATGCCTCTTTAAACCTGTATGATTCTGAGAGTTTTCATTTACAAGTTTTTGGTTTTTTTACAGAAGTGAGTATTGTTGGGTTCTTTCTACTATCACTTTACCCTTTGGTTTTCTTTATTTCTTGAAATGTGATAGTCAAACTCTTCTTTTTGGTTATGGATTTCAGGTCATCTAGTTATTCTTAAATCATTTCTCCTTGATCTGTTTACACTTTCTTCTATTTTTCAGTCTTTGATTTTGTTTTGATATGTATTGTTACCTCTTAAGTTTAGTATCTTATATCTGATCCAAGAAATCTGAATGAGGCTCTCTATTTCTTGTACTAAGCTGGTAATTCATCTTCTATGTATTTCTTCATGAACCCTTATTTTTTCTAGTGATTTTCACTAGTACATTCATTTATAAAATCTTTTGACTCCTTAAAAAAATAAGACAACTCATCTTTCATTTCCTCTAGCAATTCTAGGTGGACTTGTGTTCAAGGTGTGCTTTTTCACTGACATTTTGCTTCTTGATATTTTGGAGTCATTGTTTTCCAATTTTGTGTTTTGTGTGTTCCCATTACCCAATTATCTCTTTAGGGTAGGGTTTGTATATTTGTTTGTTTACTCATATTTTTAGCCTTACTTCCCAAATTGGAACTTTTACGGTTAGGTTCTCCATAGTTTGGGCCTTGTTTGGTCTTTATTTGCATTGCCTGGGGGTAGGCAGGTATAAAATACCACTTTATTTTGGTATTTTGTATTATGTTCTTCATGACTCCCCGTGCCTCAGCTGGTTCCTGCAGGCTTTCGTTGTATCCAGGATGGTTGGACATAGGACAAAGTATCATTGCTGCCTTTTTAGTTTGAGCTTTACACCACCTTGATGTTTTGTTCTTGGTGACATAATTGTTGGCTTGTCTATGGTTGGAGCTGTAGTAGACTGCTGCTGACTTCAGTCTTTTGTTATCTATCTGATAGACTTTTCAGGTTCAAAGCAACAGAAATCTTGCCATGGTTACTCAGCTGTGGGCTCTACAAATGCCTGTGCTAAATCTAAAACAACTCTAGAAACAAAGCCACTGACCTGCTGCTTGTCTTCTTGTTGCTTGCCAAATACATGGTTTCAGCCCACAACTGCTCCCTTCTGTAATGGCAAGGGGGTTATAATGTTATATACTCTGTGTTTATTTCAGAACGTGTGGTCACTCTGGTAATGAGTTGTTATGTTATATAGCTTACAAATATAATGTGTTTATTTTGTGGGGATTATGTTGTACTTAAGAGATGCTAATGCCAATTCATATATAAGCTGCTTATGTAAGGGGCATGAATGATCATGGGACCAAGTGTAATAGTAAGAAAATTTGAAGATCTTCTCTACCCCTTAATGAGTCTCACTTGGAGCCCAATGGGAGGAACTTACATAGGGGAGGCTTGTTTTTCAGAAAGACCCACACCTTCTTGAAGGTTGTGATGTTCTCTGATCCTGGAGGCTCTCTCTTTCTTTCTTTCTCTCTCTCTCTCTCTCTCTCTCTCTCTCTCTTTCTTTCTCTCTCTCTCTCTCTCTCTCTCTATATATATATATATATGTATTTGTATTTATATTTATTTATATTTATATAGCTGTTGAGCCCTCCAGTTTTGAAAACCCAGGTGTTGGTGCTTCTTTCTCTGGTAACTAACACTATATATATATTAAATGGTGAGACAGCTAGAAACCATGACTGTTGAGCTGTTGAATTATGTTGTTTTCTCTGTCTGTATTTTTTGTCTTCTTAAAAGTAAGATTGTTTATCCTTTTTGAGTTGCTTTCCTTTAGAAAATCAGATCAAAGAACCTGTGTTATCCTGGGTGTATGAGGGTGCTTGATGCTACTCTTTCCCAGAGGTAGCTACATGTCAAGCTGCCCTTCTGTGTACGCTATCTGCTCCCAAGCTCCTGGGTACCATCCACAATTCTGTCACTTAGTTCCTGTTTCTGTTCCTTGCAAAGTGTCAGACCTGCCCCTTGGAAATTTGGAGCCACTTCTTGCTTCTGTGGGGACCCTGCACTGGAATGTTTGGGTGGTGCCTTCCTGGCTAGACCTTATCTCCAGCCTCCACAGACCTTTGCCTCCCTCCCTATATGACCTGGACTGGACAAAAAATGAGACTGTGATTCCTTGGATCACCCAACTAAGAGGCGGTCTGATGCCCTTTCTATGTCTTCATTGGCATAGTTGTGGGTACAATTAAGCTGTACTGTTTCCTCTTACTTAACTGTCTTTTCTGGTGTTCCAATGTCAGCTCCCTTTATAAGCAGATCACTTTGGCTGTGAAGCAAGCATTGAATTCTTTCAGAAAGGATGGTCAGTGACATGGGGACTGATATCATTTCAACTAGGCTCTAGATAAGGTGATATAGACAGATGGAGAGAACTTCAAAGAGTGTTTGACTGGCAGGGCACAGGATGTTCTGGGAGTAGCAGTGAGGAGCAAGGACCAAGCTTTCCCTGCCTTCATGTTTAGGGAACACAAGAAAAAGTGCACTCAGCATTGCAAATAACTTTGTTCAAAGGTCCTCTAACTTATCAACACCAAATAAAATATAAAACAGAGACATTGGCTCATGAAAGGTCTTGGACAATGTCATGGAAGATTACCGCATACAGTCTAAATGGAAGAGAAATTTACTACAGATGGAAAACTCCAGATCTTCCTGTTTGCAGAAGGCACTGTACTTATTGTATTGAGTCCTGGACCTCCTCAGTGGGATCTATAGTCATCCCAAGGAGGTCAGTTTTGTAAACTAAGCAGGGAAAAAAATAACCAACTAAATAAAGAAACCCGGTTTCCCAGATTATGACAGACAGTTGTATAGGCAGCCCATTAAATTACTCCATTAGTATCTACGTCAGAATAAGGCATAGTAGATGGACAAAGAGTTGGACCCAATGCTGAACGGGAGGAACTAGATCAATTTGGGGAACTGCTTAGTTCTTTCAATGATTCCAAATTCATCTTTCCAATGCCAATATTCTTCTTGTATCTCCAATAAAATGCAGCTCAAATGCCTCATTGAAATGTAAAAGGGGTTCTTGAAGGCTAGGCCAATGGAGCATATTGATGAGTAGAAATCATGAATCACCATCAGCAATGACTTGTGGCATGAAAAATATAAAAGACAGCATCCAGGAATGTGTGACTGAACAAGGAGACAAGAGCATTCATTAGTGAAGAGGAGCGATCAGATGAACCAGAGGAAGACTTTCAATATATTGGGCATATTATCCACGGAAAACTTCTGGAAAGGCATCTGGAAGAATCCTGCAGGAGAAGAAAGTGTGGACAAATAGGTGGTAATCTTTCTTAGTGGAGGAAGTGGCCACGTGAGTGAGACTATGTAACCATCCAAGCAAAAAAAAATATTCTCCAGTCTCCCTGACATGTGTTTGTTCAGTAAGTGGTAGGCTTGGGGACACTGTTGTTCCATTCAAGAAAGGACATGATTTGAAAATAGTTCAAGAGCATAGAGATCACTGCCAATGAAATGGAAACCATTACATTTGCTCGTGGTTCATATGTTTGTAAATTAGATGCTTATCATTGCTTATCAAAGGCCACGAAGGGGAAAATCCATCCCTTAGAAGTTTGAAAAAAGTGGCATAACTTCTGGATATTGATGACAATTCTTCACCAGCTCTGGTTTGATAAAATTCTCATCTATCTTATACTCTTCAATTATTCTTAAAAGGACAAAAAATGTTTTCTAAACATTGTTTAGTTAAAGAACAAAACCTTAGTGATGGTTTATTTGAAGAAGGTTATGAATAAAGCCAAATAGACTTAATTGACGACGCTAGTGGCATTCAGTGCTGGGTTTCTAGTAATCATTCTAATACTACAAATAATACTAATTGTTTTTTCAAATGACTTCTTTTGGTTTAACCTCTCTGCCCACGCTTGAACAAAGTTCCACTAATGTTTAAAGATCAAAATGATTCATATGTTCTTGCCTGAGGAATTTGATTTTTATGTGAGGTGACAGGGTACTTAAATCATTGATCAAAGGCTTATACCACAAACCAAATGCACCAAATATAGTTAAGTTGCTATTCAAGGGAATGGGGTGGTAGAACGTCCGCAAGAGAACATTTTTTTTTTCAGAAAAAGCATCATTAGCTAAACTAAAAGCAAAAACATTTATAGAAATCAGCTCAATATGTATAAGCTGTCAGTTCTGAGTTCCTGAAAACATCCTTCCCACTCTCTCCTTCCCTCCTCCCACTCCCCCAATCCCTCTCCTTCAATTTTTTCCAGTTAGATGACTGGTTTTCAAAAAGTCTGTGCTTACTGACCAGTAACGCAAACATTCCCATAAATGGTTTTTGCTTCTCTGGATGACTGTTTTTCTTTCAGAATCAGAGAGTACTGGGTATTTCTATTGCCCAATCTAAAGTTTAGTGGAAAAGGACCATGGTTTACATACTGAGAACATCATTTGGATATGACACACCAGGTGTTTGTGAAACAGAAATTTTCTAGAACCTAATTTTAATAAAGTATATATTAAAATGAAACAAACAAGCCTAAGACTTGTTCTTGTTGGGGTCCTGTTGACTATTAATCATACTCAATTAATTGACTGATTTACTCATTCAATAAATTTACCAAGCACAAAACGTCCTATGCTAGTCATGGGGGGGGGTGTTGGAAAATGAATAAAATATGGGTCTTATACTTACAGTCTAGTAGTAAGCATTTTGAGGGTAATGATCAGATCACAACATTTTTATAACCCATAAAAATTCAGTTAAAGAGTAGGAATGGTGATAAAAGGGTTTGTAAGATAACATTTTAGTTGGCATTATATTAGTAGAAGAATAATTCATGCTCAGAGTAGGGGAGTTCTGTCAGAGTCAGGAGAATATATTTTTTTAAAGGGTCTGGCTCTGTAATTTCATCAGTGTGAGGAATTTCAGGTATGGGAACATCCCTTCATTTTTGCAGATTGTCACCTATAGGGTCTTAGAAAGCTGCCTGTAGTATTAGGAACTTAAATAACTTACTATAGTTATATTCTATGTATCAGAGGTAGAAATTGAAATTCATTGCTGCTTCTTTAGGGACATGTATGGTGGTGAAAATTCTGGAGATGAGCTGTTCTGAAGTAAAGAGGAATGTTCTAAGAGTTAAGGAATTTAATGATAGGGTTGTAGGAGCTTAGTCTGTCCAGGTCTGGAGGACAGTGAAGGTGAGGTGTCTGTGTGAACTATGTGTACTAGAAGAGGGAGAGATCAGGAATGGTCATTTATAGCTTAGGCTGGCCAGGCACTGCTAGGCTGAGGAAAGGGGGGAGAAGGGGTTTGTCTGTCTTTGATAATCATTGCCATCTACCTGCTCTCAGGGTTTCTTTTGGGTTCCTTACTTTAGGATTGCCTGTCTCCTCATCAGGGAAATTACACCCCCAACTCATCATTCTGAGGAATTATTCTATTTTTTACTTAAATCTAAGGGGTCCTTCACAGCTGGAAGTAAAAAAAAAAGTAGCCAGAATGAAAATATGAATTGATATGGAACAGGTGGCTTTATTTCCATAGAGAAAGGGAACTGCAAAGCAATAAAGAAGCAGAGAATGGAGTACAATTACTTGGAAGCTTACATGCAAGTCTCACTGATATTTAAGTAGCAAGACTGATCATGAGCAATTTTACCTTTCACCTCCACTGAATGCAGCCTGATCAGTGCTGAATGTGCATTCCCTTGGTGGCTTTTCTCTCTGTGGACAACTCTTTCCCTCTCAGTTGGTCTGTTGTTGCTATTATCAAGGCCACACATGCTTTTATATCAGATACCATTCTGCTCAGGTGCCTGGGAAGGCAGGGAGATGCCAGCTACCTTTTCAAGATCTCATGAGTCCCTGTACCCCACGAACTAGGACAAAAAATAGGATTTTGCCCCATAGCAGATATAGATTAGCCTTGAAAGCTAAATGCTGGGGAGGGAAGAGTGAAGAGCATCCCCCACTGCATCCTTCCAGATTACAGAGAATCGCCCTTATACCTAGAGACCTGAAAGACAGAGAGTTCTGAAGGGTGTGGTTTTGTTTTGATTGCTTGGTGTTTTGAGTCATCCCATTTGGGATCCCATTTGGGGTTTTCTTGGCAAAGATAGTAGAGAAAAAACAGAGGTAAGTGGCTTTCCCATGATCACACAGCCAGTAAATATCTGAGGCCAGATTTGAACTCAGGAAGGTGAGTATTCCTGACTCCAGGCCCTGCACTCTATCCACTGTGCCACCTACCTGTTGTCCAAAATTGGAGTGGAACATAGAGTTGGGGGATGGGGGTGGGGTTGGGGAGGCTTTATTGTGTATCCCTCTGGGAGTAATACAGAGTATTTGTTTCTTAGGAAAACATTCATAAAGAAGGATAAGAATATGTTTGATGGATACTTGTGGTAATGGTGGTATTGGTGTTGGTGAGAGTTAATTGACTCCTCAAAACATGTTTGTGGGATTCAGATCAGTCTTGTGTGTTTCCCTAGTGAACACTAGCTATTAGTCTAGGGCAATTAGCTGAACAAAAGTGAAGAGAGCTCTAAGCTCCCTATAGGACTATAGAAGTTTGTCTCCTATAGAGACAGGAGAGAAATCAGTTACATACATTGTAGAAGAGAAGACTTGAGGAGGGGACAGCAAATGGAGTGAGACCATCGCTGATGATTGGCACTTTTCAGATATAATGGAGAGGGGATTCTCATTCAGGTATGAGTTAGCCTAGATAGTTCAGGAGATCCTTTCCAACTCTAAAAACCTATGATTTTGTGATTGATTGCTATATACCAGATGATGGTATTCAGGAGAGTAGGTGGAGAATAGGCAGGCTTAGAAGCTCATTTGTGGGCATTTGTGACAGTTCAATGTGGGCAAGTAATAGGCCTTTGAGTCACTCTGCATTCAATGGGATGTGAATCAGTTCTTTGTTAGTGGAGTAAATATCAGAAACTTTGTGATGGTGGTGGTGGAGGATGGTATATTACAGTGTGGATATCCGGGCAATTTGAGGGTGAATTGCAGACCTCTAGATGGGAATCTCTGGAGGTATTGGGGACACGGTGGGCATTTCTGACCATTCAGTGGGAACATAGTGAAGGTAGAAGTTGTGGCTACACACAGACTGATGGACTTTGAGCCAAGAGAGTGAATGCATGGGTTCTGTAGTCATCTTCATGTTTTATTATCAGCAGTTTTAGGTCTATGATGATGAATCCCTGGTAGATGTGTTATGAAATTGGCACAGTTCTGAGCCCTTACTGTGGAGAAGAGAGCACATAGAGTGGCAAGATCATACCCAGAGCCAGAGGCAAAATCTGAGTATGTGTGTATGTGTAATGACAGATTTTACTATGTAACTCATCTTTACTCTGACTTAGTGCCTTTTCACAAGGTGCATTTGATATAGCTGATTTGCAGACTGCCTCATTTTCATGTTGCCCTTTAGGGAAGTTTTATATACTTCATTTTTCATTGTCTTCCAAGTGACTGAAAGTTTTCGCTCCTTGAGTGTTATTATGTACCAATATTTGTGGATCACTATAGCCAGTGCAGATGCTTAGGAACATTTCTTCAATGATCAACCCCATATGAATGTAACTGAAACTAACCTAGGCAGCTCAGCATCTTCTAGTCTATGCTGTCAATGTATAAGAATCCAAGACCAAAGTACACAGTCCATTTCATTGATGTATATGGTGGCTCTATATATTATGCCTAATGAGCAGTCAATTTTATATCAACTTTGATAGGAAGGTTCATCTCCTGATTAACCTAAATAGCCTATAGATATTCTATCACTTTGATTAGAGCTCTGCGAGACACAATTGTCCACAAAAAGCAAATCAGTAATATACTTCAAAGACACCTCTGGATAGCCTTATCAAAATCCTTTGTGGATGCTGTTTTGGCATTCTTGCCTGATCAGACATGGTTTGGATTACAGCTATGGTGTCACAAACAGTTTGATCCATTCAAGGAACTAAATTATTGCTTAGTGAATACAGAATCAGAGCAAGGGTAATTGGGTACCACAGGGTAGGAAGAACACTGAGAAGCTGGAGAGGATGTAGAGGAGAGAAAGCCAGATGGAGAATGACCTTGAATCCATTTCAGAAGAAGTTGAAGTCAATCAGTCAACAAGCGTTTGTATGTGTAAGGCACTGTGCTAGGGGCTGGGGATACAAAGAAAGACAAAAACACTTTTTTTTCCTCTGGGAGCTCACATTCTAATGGGAGAGGCAATAAATAAATATGCACATACAAAATACAGCCATTATATTGGAAGGGAAGCCAAATCTTGATTTTTTTTATTTTTTGGAAGGGCAATTGGGTTAAGTGACTTACTCAAGGTCACACTAGGAAGTGTTAAGTGTCTAAGGTCAGATTTGAACTCAGGTCCTCCTGAGTCCGGGGCTGGTGCTACCTAGCCACCCCAGGGAAGCCAAATCTTAACCCCTTATTTTACAGCAAAGGAAATGGAAGCACAGAAAGGTGAAGTGATTAACATAGGGTAACAGCAAGGTAGAATTGTAATCCAGATTTTCCTCACTTCAAGGTCAACCTTTAATCCACTATTCCATAGCTGCCTATTGTTTCTAAACCTGGAAAATGGAAATGGAGTGGGATGGCTAATAGAAATTATTGGGATTCTTATTTAACTCTATTTGAGTTCTTTAATAAGAAAAAGTCAGGTCTGATAAATGAAAAAAAAATATCTGGAGACCTTAAGGGTCCCACTTAGATTCCTAAACTAGCAGTAAATTTTATCTCATACTTTTCTTTTTTTTTATTTGTTTTCTTCTTTACATCATTCATTTTCATTACGTTTTTGAATTACAAATTTTCTCCCCCTCTTGCCCCTGCCCCCTAAACAGCAATCCCACTGTAAAGCCCCTACCCTGCTCTGCTCTCTTACTTTCTGGCAGGGCAGGGAGGGTCTCCCTATCCCAGGCCCTGTATATCTTAATTCCTAGTTGCGGGTCTTGCAGAACTTTAAATTCTAGATGCTTTCAATTCCTCCCTTGTCACCCATCCCCACTGGAAGGACAATCAATTCAATACAGACTGTGGATGTGTGATTATACAGGACGTCTTCATAGTGGACATATTGTGACAGTTATCATTTGTCTCTCCTTCCTATCCCTCCTCCCTCCTTGTTCTATTCTCTACCCTGTCCCT
>CM053596.1:116237009-116263247 GCA_028646575.1 Pseudocheirus occidentalis
TAGAACATTGTATTTGGACTTGGGAAGACCCAAGTTCAAATCTTGCCTCAGATACTTTGTAACCCTGGCTAAATTATTTAATTTCAATTAAAATTTCTGTTCATCTTGGTTTCCCCATCTGCAAAAATGTGAAAAAGAGAGCATTCATCTTTTAGGATTCTTAAAAGGAACAAATGAGATGATATTTGTGAAGCACCATGTAAATGCTAGCTATTTTTTAATAATCTCCTTTGCTGGACCATCATCCTTCTCCTACCTGTTAGGGGTTCATGTGACCTAAGACAACATCCCAGACCCTCCTCTGTCTCTTTACACTCTCTATGATCTCTTTAGATCCCCTAGGTTTATTTATTATCTTTCTGAACTCCTGCTCCCCTTATCAACTATGTTGGAAATCTTTACTATCAGGGTCTTCAAATTATAATGTACAAAGTGGAACAAATTATATTTCTCTGAAAATGTACAACTTATTGTCTTCCTCCTCCTCCCCTTTCTCTTCCTCACCTACCTGCTTCTCCTTCTTATGAGGGCATCACCACCTTTCCAGTTACCCATGTATTCAACCTTTCAGTCATGCAGTATAATGCTTTTCACATAGTAGGTACTTAATGCTTTTTTTTCAACTGAAATTGAATTACAATTCTACATCCACTGCTCTTTCCACTATAACTTGTTGCTTTTACTTCATTTTTGCTTTCAAAGTGCTTTTTTCTGTAAAACTTCACTTAAAATATTCCTTTTTTAGGAAAAAAATTGTCATTGAAAAAACTTCCCATGCAGTTCCAGAAAATGGAATATTTTCACCATGCTATCATTTTAGAATGTTTTCCACTATCAAGTCTGATTATAATTATAGTTAAAAGTCACTTCATCCATGTGCAACTCTGCGCATTGGCATATGGTCATCTTAGATAATGACATAGCTTGTAAATACTAAGTATGAATATCAATGCAAGGATGAAAGTTCCCTGGTTACTAATTAGTGATGGAAAAAATCTAAAAATATGGATTTAGTGAAATAGTGAAAAAATTCAGGTAGGCATGTGCATTTCATTTGAACTTTCTTAATCTTCTAGTACATGAATGCCTTAGCTTTCTGGGAAGTGAAGGCTTTGCTTATGACACTCAGAAAATTTCCCTTGACCATGAAGCCAGAAAATGCCATGATGGTAGTTTTTGGCAAGCCAGTTTTAATATTTCCTTCTCTTGATCATATCTGAAGGATGCATATCAGAAGACTTTGTGTCTCTGTGTCTCTGTGTCTGTCTCTGTCTCTCTGTGTCTGTCTCTGTCTCTGTTTCTCAATACTGTGAGCTAAATTGAAAGCTGTGACAATCCCAATAAAATGTCATTCCAAAGACCTTTACAAATTCTTTGGTTTTATTGGGATTTTTTTTAATGCCATGTAATTAGAAGAAGTGGGTCTTAGGGTAGAGCTTATGATCTATTTAATATTCATAGATTTTATTGTAATGATATCTCTATACAAATATACACATATACATATGCATATGCTTACACATATATACATATTGTGATGGGAGTCAACCCATTTGTGTCATAGTCTTGAGATAGTTGTACAGAATAGAGAAAGGTGTTTTTTTATTCTATTTCTAAAACTTTAAGGGTTTTTAATTATTTTTAATCCTGGATTAACAATTTAAGTGCTAAATTTTTCATTCCTAGCAAATTGATTTGAATAAAAAATGTTTTCTGAGATGACTCAGATGAATTTCAATATAAAAATTTGTTTTGAAATAAAAATGTAGCTCATAATCTTTAGCTACTCTCTCATTCCTAACCATGTATTGGGAGGGGAGGGTGGATGCCCAGGGCCTGAGAACCTCTACTGATGTTCTTCCATCATTGATTATCAGTTGACGTCAATTAGTCAGCCAGACTTAATTAAGTTTTTGAAAGCTATATTTACTAAGGTTGTACAGTAAGAACATTTAATTCACAACGTCTCTCAAAGTTCTGCAACACATTCTCTCGCCAGTAGTTACTGAGTCCAGGTAAAAAGTAGGATCAAGAGTAAAGAGTTTACATACAAATGGGTATGTGGTGAATTGGTAACTTGGCTCCTTGAAGTCCATTTTTCTCTAGTGTGAGAGGTACTCGTGGAGTTCTCTAAAGCTTTGTGTATCTTTTTACTTATGAAAATGTAACTTTCTCATTGAGTCTTGAGGCTGTCTTTCTTCATTGTGTCTAGTTTGTGCTTGGTTACTGATGCAGATACTGTTGACACTTATGGATATTGGGGGTACATTTATCAAGATAAAATTTAACAGCAATAAACTTTGTTTAAAGTTTAAAACATTGATTCCTTGGTTGTCCCAAGTACCAACATTCATATAAGTATAAGTACACTTGGACTCAAATGATTTTATTCATAAATGTAAGTTGGAGAAATATGACAATGTGTTTCCGTGAAAAAGGTCTGGGAGTTTTAGGAGATTGTACTCAAAATGTGTAAACAATTTTGGAAGCCAGATTTAGATTTGGAAGAGAATAAAGAAACCATCTTTTCAAACTCTTTTCTTTACAGATGAGGAACTTAAAGTCCATTGAGATTAAGGATTTGCCCAAGGTCACCAAGGTATCAACTGCAAAGGCATAGACTGAAAACAAGATCCTCTGACTCTAAATTTAGTTCTCTGTCTACTGTATCATCCAAGTTACTTATTACAATCTTTTTGGGTTCTAAATTTGTGTTCCAAAGTTTTCAATATTTCAATCCTCTTTTTTTCTTCTTCTGTTATATTACCTGTAAGTTTTATTGCATGTTATCTATGCTGTCTTTAAAAACAATTATACAAATATTGAATAGCATAGGGCCAAAATTAGTTCCTTGGGAATCTCCACTAGAAACATCCTTCCTTGTTATCATCTGCTCATCAATGGCAATTCTTTAAGCTTATCTGATTGATTATTCAAGCTATCCTAAATCCACCTAATTGTACTCTATGCAAAATCAATTTATTTTTTTTAATTCAAGGAAAAGAAATGGGTTAGAAGATTTCAAATTTCTCAAATTTCAAAAGTAATTTTTTTCCTATGTAACCAATAGAGCATATTTTAGTCACCAAAAAGACTGATGGATTATCTTTTATTTTTATATGACCGCACATACAGATCATCAAAACAAATCTAATTTACCTGTGGGCTTGTATAATGTATGTTAGAGGATTTTACATAGAATCTATATTTCTCAAAAAAAACCCCCAACAAAACAAAATAAGAGAGAAAATAAGCATTGGGAAAATTATAAATCTTTAGAAAAATTAGAAATAATTTATTTTAAAAAATAGCAAGTGAATCTCCCCCATGTAACAGTGTTACATGTAATTTACAGCTTTTAACTGTAGTTATTTTAGAGTTATACACTTAGTTAGAAAAGTTCCTCTTAGAAAATTTTTAAAAAATCTTCAACTTAAATAATTAATTGGTTTCATATTCATCAGAACTTCCCTTTGGGGCTATATTTAAAGGGGAAAATACCTCAAAGTGACTTTTGAAATAGGAAAACAATCCAATGCAACAAAAATGATGTAATTGAGGGTCTCCGGTTCCTTTAAATATGTAGTTGCATCAATAACCAATCTGATATCTTTGTTTATTGATTTAGGAGCTCTGTGATGGGAGCTTATCAATTGTCATAAGGGAATGCTATAAAGAGAACCAAAGAACCCTGGACACCAGATGCTGGGAATAGGGTTTGACAATGAGGAAGGAAAGGGAAACCCATTTCTGTGCCACTGATCTATTTCTCTATTTCCCCCCCAGCATCAGACAGTTTTTATAATTACCAATTTATTGTACTTATTGAGGTCTATTAGTACTAGTCCTCCTTTGCAGGTTTATTTTATTTTATTTTTATAATTCTCAATATATCTGTCCATCTATTTTTATATGAATTTTGTTATGACTTTTTTGAGATTCATACCAGTGATCTGAAAAAATCCATAACACAATGCATATAGGAAAATAAATGGACAAGAACATCAAAAGATAACTTCACTACACCTTTAATATATCAAATGTTGGTATATTGTTTGGTAATGTGTATAAAATACTAGTCTCCAGTAAGCCAGTCTTTAAGGAAAAAAACACCAAAACTTGGAAATGAAATCCAATAAAAACTGATGGGAAAACTTAATAGGTATGTGATACCCTCTCCTCCTGTCCCAAATTGCATTTGAATCCATACTTCACATTATATGTAACAATGACTCTAATTGAATCAGTGAACTTCAATTTTTGGAATTATCTTTAAAATTTAAGAAAAAAAGGAATAATATATTTATCTCGGCTATGGAAGAAAGGCATTTTAATCAATCAAGCAAATAGAGGAAATTATAGAAAATAAAACTGAGGGACTGATTATACAAAGATGAAAATATTTTATAAAACAAAAAGCAGTATTTGTAAATTGAAAGGAAAAACAGATTGGAAAAATTATTATTAATTTACACGATAAAACTCTGACATTTTGAACTGAACAGTAACAATATCTCCAAAAGTAGTATTTTTGAGAGAGAGAGAAAAACGAAGATAGGCAATGTATTTATTACATGATCATTGTGTTCCAAGTACAATGTTAAATGCTGAGGATATAAATACAAGTAATCAAAACAGCTCCTTCCCTTAAGGAATTCACATTTTGAATGGTGATGGACAACCTGCAAAAAGGGAATTGAAAGGTGGCAGTGAGGGAAGGAACAGTCAAACTATAGCTCCTTGACAGCAGGGACTATTTTTTTTTTTGAGTGGTGAAGGCAGGGTAATTGAGTTAAGTGACTTGCCCAAGGTCACACAGCTAGTATCAAGGTCACATTTGAACTCAGGTCCTCCTGACTCCAGGGCTGGTGCTATATTCACTGCACCATCTAGGTGCCCTGCAAGAAGGGGCTACCTAAAAAGCCTTTCCTTAAATCCTCAGCAGTTCCTGACACATGTTTATTGAGAGACTGAACAGTAGCAGGTGTATGCTGGAGTCAGCTGGTGCTGCTTAGACAGAGCTGATTGTTAAATTTTCAGGGTAAGTCATTTATACTTTGGAAACTGGTGAATGCTATGAATCAGGACTTAAAAAATATATTGTTTTGTTGATCGTCTAGACTTAAAAAAGTGATGCAGAAAATATGAATGATGCAGATAAAACGTGTATTGGTAATCTCTGGGAGAGCCTGTTAAACATTTACCAGTATGCCCCCGAGTACCTTAGTAGTTGAGAAGAAATGCTGAGTAAGGTGAAGCTTGGAGGGGACTCCTCCCCAAATAGTGTTCTGGATGACCAGACACCAATCAGGAGAGTGGAATCTTCGGTTGGAGGATTCTTCATTGTGAGTAAATGACTAGTAGAGGGAGATAGTTTACAAAGAAGGATATATAAACTGCTAATATTGATTCCAATCCAATGATCCAAAAACATGTATTCAGTGCCCATGATGTGCCAGGCCCTATTCTATTAAGCACCGGGGATTCAGCTAATAAAAGAAAGATGGTTCCTACCCTCAATGAGCTTACACTCTAAAGGGAGAGGCAACACGCAGAAGAGGGGTTGATGGCACAGGATGGGAATGCGACCAGATCTTCAAGGCTTATCTTGTTACAGGGAGCTGAAACCAGGCAGAGCAGAGATGCAAAGTGAGTATTCCACCCTCCAGCTCTGCCAAATCAGAGAGCAGAGGAGGCTAAAGGAGGTGTTGTCAAAATCAACAGTTGAGTTAGTCACATGATGGTGACTTTAGAAGTGATCAGTTTAATTTGGGAGGGGCTCCCTGTTCTCTTAAATTGAAACTAGCAAGGACTGCAGAAGCAAAGTGGAGAGAACCATAGGGAAAGATGCTATAATTTCTTAATAATAAGACAAATTTATATCAAGGCAACTTCAAGAGATTACTTTTCACCCATTAGAATGGCAAAAATAGCAACAACAACAACAAAAAAAGAGGAGATATGGTGTACCAGGAGGCTGTGAGAAATAGGTATTAGGTAGTATAGTAGATAGAGTACTAAATCTGGAATTGGGAAGACCTGAGTTCAAATTCTGCCTCGGATACTCACTAGCTGTTTGATGCTGGATAGGTCATTCAATCTTTGCCTCAGTTACTTCATCTGTAAAATGGTTATCATAATAGTACCTACTTCTAGGGTTGTTGTAAGGAGCAAATGAGATAATAATTGTGAAGCATTTAGCATAGTGCCTGGCACGTAATAAGCGCTAAATAAATGTTAGTTAACATCATTATTATTAACACATTTTTGTGGATTGTAGGCTGGTGCAAACATCTAGGGGAGCAATGTAGTAACTTGCTACAAGAGCTGACATATCTTTTGATTCATTAATTTGAATTCTAGCAATCCTAGAACTTCATTCCAAATATACAAAGGGGAGAAAGGATCTATGGTCAAAAATATTCATAGGTGCCCTGTAAGAGAAAAGAATGGAAACAACCTATATAGCCCACAATTGGAGAATAGCTTAGAATAGAATATAACATAACAAAACAGCAGCAATCTCAGACAGGAGTGGATCCTGCCTGGATATTGACTTAGATAACTACAAATTAACATTATCTGTGTTGTGTTATATTTATATCTTTATTTATTTTGTTAAATATTTACCAATTACATTTAAGTTTGGAACTTAGGACTTTTGTGGCCTGTGAATTTCACATCTCTGGAATGAATGGATTGCTGGATTTGAATCCCTCCTCAGATATCTACTTGCTAGATGACTCTGGGCAGGTGACAACCTCCTTGTGCTTCAGTTTCCTCAGATGGAAAATGGGGTGGGGAAGGTTGGATTTGATTAACCTTAAGGGTCCTTCCAGCCCTAAATCTATATTCCTATGAATCACTGAATTTTAGTGAAATGGAAATATTATCATGTCAAAAACAGTAAACATGTAGCATGTGAGTTAATGTGTAAGACCTATGTGAAATCATACGAAATGAAATCAGCAGAACCAGAACTGTACTGTTATTTTTTTGTCTTAATTTTCTAAGAGGTCCAGTAATATCATGGATGATATCTTGACCTGTTCATGAATTGGATTTAAGTGAGGCAGAGTTGCACACACTGATTGGAATCATATTTCTAAAAAGAAAATCAAAGAAAGCCAGAAATGGTAGAACTTCAAAGAAATCTGGAGAGCAAAAGCTTTTTCTTTCTTTTTTTTTGTGGGGCCCAGAGGGGTGGTGCTATTTTTCTTTGAGAATTCATTTGGTTTTGCCTTAAATGCTAAGGGTTTGTATTAAATTTTATTCTTTCTTTTGTGTATTTATTTGATGACTTGCTTTTGTGTATAGTTAAATTTATAATAAAATTTCTAAAAACAATTAAAGTACATATTTAAATGCTATCTATGTAAGTCTAGGACAAGATCTACTAATTATTGAATCTGTGACAAGATTATTTGGAAGACTCCCTTGTACGGTGACTCTTACCATTGGTAGATATTCTCACTGGGATCTCAGAGCCTCTAATACTACTACTACTAATGCTTGGCATTTTTATAGAATTTGAAAGGTTGCAAAGTAATAAACTTTATGTGAGCCTCAAAACAACCTTGTGTAAAACTGTTTATGACTGTTTTTTTCACTTTTCCAATGAAGACACTGAAGTTCAGAGCTGTTAGATAACTTGCCCATGATTGCATAACTAGCAAGAATCAGACCCCATTTGAATCTAGGTCTTCCTGCTTCCAGGTCTAAAATTCCATCCTGACAATTCAACAAGTGAGAGTTCAGAAATTATTGTACTCACAGAATTTCAAAGTTGGAAGGGAGAGAGCATAGAGGCCATCTAGTTCAACTCACATCTGGACAAACATCACCAACACATTCGAATCTCTCATTTTCAAAGCCAGCTGCAATATTCAGAGATCAGTTCATAGCCCTTGCCTTCAGGAAGATTGTTATGTGCAGCTTGGTAAATTTGCCCCTACAGAATAAATAATCAGGAAGAAAAGTACAGCTCTTTAATCTGTACAAGTCTAAAAAATTTCCACCCACTGTCCAAGAATAATTCTAAACAAATTCTGTCACCTACAGAGACCAAGAGCTCCCACACAAAAAGAAGATAGACTTTTCATGATGATTCATACAAGAGAAGGTTCAGTCCCAGGGCTATAATTGTATATTCAGAAATGACTATGCTATCAAAAGAAAAAAAATCAATAAAGCTTTTAAAAAGAGCTGTAGATAGAATTTATTGCATTCTTTCCTCTGTTTTCAGTAGGGTACTAAGTAATGTGCAATTCACTGAAATCTAAATGATTGTACTAAATCTCATGTTCTTTCATATCAAATCAACATGGTTATTGAGCACCTCATATATGTAGTGCATATTTTAGGGAGAAGGAAAATTCAATAAAATGTCTTCTCTCAAGGACTTTGCCAGCTAGCTGGAGCAAACCATAAAGGCATGAAAAGACAAATACTGATAAAAAGATTTAAATAATTTAAGGCTGAGTCCTAAGAGAAACCCGAACACTAAAGAATTCTAATGTCCCTGCTGCTGCCTTGCACTCTCTCCTCACCTCTGCCTCTGAGAATTCTTTGCTTCCTTCAAGATACAGCTCAAGTTCTAGACATTAGGTGTCTTTCCCCTTCTCTTGACTCCGTAGTACTCTCCCCTTTTTCAAATCACTTTATGTTGATTTATCTGTCTATAAATTGTATCCTACAGCAGAATGTAAGCTCTTTGGGGGGTGAGCACTACTTTTTATCTGTCTCTGTCTCCCCATCAGCTTAACATACTGCATGGAGGATGCTTATTGCATTAAATTGAATTGATTGCCAAATGAAATAGACAAATAGTTAAGTGATATAATAGTTTGGAGGAAAAAAGATTACCCATATATATATATATATATATATATGCATGAAAATGAAATTTTGTGTGCCACACTTTGATGTAGAACAATTTATTTCACCACTAATTTTCCAGAAATTGAAACATTCATTTTTTTTCCTGTTGAAAGAACCTCTTACAAGGTTATACTATTTCTTTTCTCACAAGCCTTAACTGACTCCTCATTGCCTACCTCATAACGTTTAGATTTCTTGGTCTGATATGAAAGACCTTCCTTAATGAGGAAATTGTGTACTCTGGATATCTAAAATTTTCATTTAACTGAAGCTTAAAACACTGTAACATTTCTTTTTCTTTTTTAGTTGTCCATGAGAGAAATGTTTAAAAACTGTATTACTCATTTAGTTTCTTTTTAAAGGTGGTATACTTAAATATAATTTCGTATTTTCCTGATAAGCCTGGGACCTTATTTTGAACATCAGTTATTGTACTGTACCATAATATAGTGATAGTCTCAGGAGTATTGAGGTGAGCATTGTTCTTCCCTAATACTAAATGGGCCCAAACTTTTGTATTTTAAGCTGATAGTTCTGCCATCTGCTCCCTTAATTCTTATATGTGACCTGGATCCCGGGTTGCCTGTATTTCTTCTAATCTGTTGTCATATTTTATTCACTTTCATTTGGGTGAAAGGTTTCATCACTATACTTAGGGAGTAAAGTGAGTGGAATTTGTCAGAGATGTCTACCATTCACAGCAACTTTTGTTGCTATGTGATGCAGAGTCAACCACTTCTGTGCCCAATGTAATACTTGGAAAAAGGCCATTTTTACTTCAGAATATCAAGCCAGGAATGCCAGTGAGGACTGACCTATCACATTAAAAAAAATCACTGCTAAAGCTCACAGTTTTAAAGGCAATCTGGGAATCTATGTTCAATAAGTCTCTAAAGTGTATCTTTGTGAAGAGATAGTCTTTAACATAAAAAAAATGTAAAGGCATTAGAAACTACTGATTCATATGCCTCCCTTTTCATCCCTTTAAAATCTTCATTAAAATAGGCTAGATAAAAAAAAAAAAGAAAAAAAAATAGGCTAGATAGATATCTAGAATATTCTTGATGAAAAATATGAGCAGGGGAAAGGAAGACTTTCACAGGCATTTTTATAAATGTAACAGACCATATCTTTGCAGTAATAACCAAAGAGGTTTAGAGCCTATAACATCCCACTGTCTTATTTGCTAATTATGGCAATGCCTTTGAACTTTACAAACTTTGCCCCAATAAAGAGCCTACTCTGTATATGTTAAGCCTGTACAAGATTCTGTCAGTCAATCAAAAAGAAGTCCTTCATTGTCAACTTACTAGTTGCTATTCTGGATACTGAAGATACACATTCAAAAGTGCAACAACCTCTGCCTTCAAGGTGCTTACATTTTAATGGCCATCATCCTTGACAGATGGGAAACATAGAAATAACTTTGTTCATTGATTAACTTGAGGAATAAAAGAAGAAAGCATGTGTTCAACAATTTCATGAAGCATATGCAATGCACAGTCCTGATAGCAAAGTCTTGTCTTCTCTTTTGGTAGAAGATGGTGCTAATTGTATTGAGCTTCTCCTCAATAAGATGCATAGCCAATTAAAAGAAACCATCTTTGTTATCCAGAGAATTACAGAATAAATGAACAATGCATATTGTCCACATTATTACAAAGAGTTAGAGAGGCAAGTCTAAATTATGCACCTTTTAGGGAGGAAATGGATAAACTGGAGAATCTCTGACCAGTAAGGATAGGGTCCTTAAGTATACACCTTGAGGATTCATGGAAGTAACTTGAGAAGCAAAGAGTTATGGGAATTTGGCATCTGTCTTCACATATTTCAAATGACATCATGTGGAAGAGGTAATATTTATTTTGCTAGACCCCATCAGGGAGTAGAAGCAATCGGTCAAAGTTTCAAAGAGGCAAATTTGGACTTGGTGTAAGAAAACCTTCACAATGAAGTAGAATGGGCTGTCTCAGGAGGGAATGGGTTCCCTTTCAAAGGAGGTGTTCAAACTAAGGCTGGAAGATGACCTGTCAGGTATGTTGTAATGGGGGATCCATTTTTAGGGTAGAGGTTGGAGCAAGTGTCTACTGAATATAATGCTAGATGTTATTTGTCCTCTATCAATTCCAACATAAGAAATATGTCAACTACTGTGCAGGAATATTTATAGGACAGAATTTCTCCACATGCCTAGACCTGATTGAAAACATGGTTCAGATTCACCATAAAGATTTCAGTGTCTGGTGGTAGAAAAGCAAACTTTTTGTAGTTTTCTTGTTTTGAATATTTCTGTTTATGTATATTGGGGTCTGTGGGGAAGGGAGATAAAATTGCCTTCCTTATTAATACTTTTTAGCAGTGTTGTGAAGAAATTTCAGACTTATATGGATGCTGGGAGATACATGATGCAACAATTTAAAGTAGGCCTGCACATTATTTATATATCCTTTCTAAGCTGAGAAACTTATACAAACCTGCAAGATGGTTGCTCTGTACAGGCATTTCATAATTTAAGAATAAGTTGTCTGTAAAAGTTCTTTTGTAAACTAGTCATTTGGAATTCAGAACATTTCCCACTCCTCCCTCCCCTCCCATGGAAACTGTGTTACATATGATGATCAAAAGTGTGACATTCACCTACATAGACTTGTTCAATTTTTCAGTTGTGTCTGATTCTGTAATCCCAATGCAATATTCACAGAACCAATGGTGACTGCAAATATGTCAGCATAGTTCTCAATCACAAAATATGACAGACTCTCTACATAGAAGACAGAAGGAAAATATTTATTCAGACACCAGAAAATCAAATCCCAACATCAGGAAAGCAAATTCATCATAGCAACATAGAAGTTAATATACCACTATGCAGCAAAGAGCCACACCATCTGTTAGCCTTCTCATAAACCAACACTCACAAACCTAGTTGTTTCCCTGGCTGCTTCCTTTCCTCCCTCCAATTCTAACTGCTCTGACTCCCAGCTTCTCATGGATTTTGCTCCAACCTTCAGCATCAGCAAGCTCCTCCTACCATAGACTCCATGTGATTACATTCATTCTATTAGGGGGCAGGGAAGATTTTCAAAAGCAGGGAACATCTTCAAATTCCCTTAGGTCTACTAAGGGACAGGGAAGATCTTCAATTTGCCATTTCCATTACAGACTCTTCATGACCCACACCTTTCTATCATCCGCTATCTCCCAAATTCTGAATAAGCTCATGTTCATTGTTTCTATGATACTATCCATCTCGTCCTCCATCATCTCCTTTTCCTTTCCCCTACAATCTTTCCCAACTCAAAGGTCTTTTCCAGTGAGCACTGTCTTCTCATCATGTGGACAAAATATTTAAACTTCAGCTTCAGTATTTGACCTTCCAGTGAATAGTCTGAACTAATTTCTTTAATTACTGTCTCATTTGATCTCCTTTTTCTACATGGCACTCTCAAAAGTCTTCTCCAGCACCATAATTCAAAACTGTTGATTCTACAGCCCTCAACTTTCCTTATAGCCCAACTCCCACAGTCATATATTGCTACCAGAAAAAACCCACAGCTTTGACTGTATGGAACTTTGTTGGCAAGGTGTTTTCTTTGCTTTTTAGTAGGCTGTCCATTTGCCACAGTCTTCCTTCAAAGGAGCAGTGTCTTTTAATTTTATGGCTGCAGTCCCTGTCTACAATGATCTTTGAGCCAAAGAATATAAAATCTAACACTGCTTCTATTTCTTCTCCCTCTATGTGCCAGGGAGTGATTGGACAAGTTGCCAAGATCTTGTTTTTTTTTTATCTTCAAGCCAGCTTTCACATTCTCCTCTTTCACCCTCATCAAGAGGCTTCTTAATTATTCTTCACTTTCTACAATCGGAGTGGTGTCATCAGCATATCTGAGATTGATGATATTTTTTTTCCTGGCAACCTAAATTCCAACTTTTGATTCATCCAGACTGCCATTTCACATGATGTACTTTGCACATACGTTAAATAAGGTGAGCATATACAGCCTTGTCATACTTCTTTCCCAGTCTTAAACCAGCCTGTTCAGTTGCATGTTCAGTTCTAACTGTTGCTTCTTGGTCCACATGTAGGTTCCTTGGGAGTACTTACATATCTTTAAGGACTTGCCACATTTTGTTGTGATACACACTGTCCAAGGCTTTAGTGTAGTCAAAGAAGCAGAAATAGATATTTTTCCAGAACTTCTTGACCTAGCTGTATGTAATGACTATGCTAAATAGTGAAATGATAGAATAATAGGAATAAACAATAATAAAGGCAAGAAATCTAGGACTGATGTTGGAATGAGTTTGATGAATGATTGATGTTTACTGCTGTTGTTTTTAGGTGGTGCAGTGAATGGAACACCCAGCTAGAGAGTCAGGAAGACTTATCTTCCTGCCTCAGACACCAAATAGCTATGTGACCTTGGACAAGTCACTTTCAGCTGGAGATGGAAATGGCAAACCACTTGCCGAGAAAACCCCAAATGGGGTCACAAAGAGTCAGACTTGACTAAAACCATTGAACAAGAGTAAATATGGGTTTTTTGGTATAAACTTATATATATATATATATATTTATTCTATAGGTACATATAAGTATATGTATACATACATATATACATACACACATACACACATATACACATAGGATTAGAAGATAAGCATCTTGAAGGCAGGGACTGTTTCACTTTTGGCTTTGTATCCCTGGTCCCTAGCACTGTGCCTGGTACATTGAAGGCACTTATGAAATGCTTACTTGGTTGCTAATAGAAGGGAGGGTTGGAGAAGAATGCAAAGTGCCTTCTTTACTCCCAAGTCCTTTCAGGTAGGTGATAAAATTATTATTATCTTTAATTTACATAGGATCAAATTGGGCTCTGATTTGTTCTTGGCTTGCCTGAGGTCACAGACTAAGTGGCAGAGCCAGGATTTGGCTTCAAGTTTTCTGACTTTGAGTTTTTCACCATGGCAGATGGTCTGTTCTAGCCTCCACTACTTGGGAATCTTCAAACTTTGGCCAAGGCCAGGCACATGTTGGCTGAATACTCTCTCTGGACAGAGAAGGAAGGCAGCTTGTACCATCCCTGTCAGTATTCCTGGCATTAAACCATTTTTCTTTTTTTCTTTTTTTTGCTTTTCTTTGAGGGAGAAGGCAGGGCAATTGGGGTTAAGTGACTTGCCCAAGCTCACACAGCTAGTTTTTGTGTGTGTGTTAAGTTTCTGAGGTCAGATTTGAACTCAGGTCCTCCTGACTCCAGTGCTAGTGCTCTATCCACTGTGCCACCTAGCTGTCCCAGCATTAAACCAGTTTGGCCCTCCTACAGCCTAACTTTCTTAGGGAGGAAATTTTTGTTTTCATTTCAAAGGAAAATGTTCTTTTTCAGCAGGTATCCCTGGGGTGTGAAAGAAGTGTTTCTTTCTCTGTGCCTCACAAGAGTGAAAGGGTGGAGAGAATCTTCTTTGCTACATGCTCCACTAAGTCTAGGAAAAAGGTTAACCTTTGTTAAGAACCTGGCCTTTTGACAGTCTGGTTGAAGGCAATTGACCCCTTGTCAGAAGAAGATTTGTTGCCTGCATTCATAGTTGAAAGAAATAAATGTTCAATTTCAATTGGAGGTTAGTGAAAAGAAAATTGTAATTGTTTTCTCCACTGAAGTTTACATATCGTCCGAAATCTATCCACAGACTCCTTAGGGGTTCCTGGGCCACAAGTTAGGAAAGTCTTTTTCAGTGGGAAGGAAGGTTATGTTTACATTTGCAATTGTTGGTGGAATCTTGAAGCTTTCCCTCAGTTGCAAGTATTTTCTCTGTCCTCAAAACATTGTGTCTGTATTTTTCCTTTGTCCCTGACACACTCTGTTCCACCTTGTAATTCTAAGTAGCCTGAATGCTCATTGAGAGCCTGGGCCAGCTTATTTTTCATCTTTGAGTCCTTAGCATTATGCTTTGCATACAGATTGTTGGCTGTTGTCCTTCATTTTCAAAGATGACCAAAATGACATCACTATGTTGGAGTCAAGTAATAGTGTATCCGACTGTGGCTGATTAGACAGATCAATAAGAGCTTGGAATGCTCTACCACAGGTTGGGCACAAATAGTCCATATGACCATTTGGGATAGATTTTCTAAATTCATGCATCTTGCATTTCCTTTAAGCTGTTTCAATTCTGCTTTGCTCATAGAGCATGGCGCCTTCTCTGATGTGGGCACATCATCTTGGGTGGTCCTATACCAGAGTCTCCCAGCTCATGCAATCAATTCTGAAATTCTTAAGAGAGACCTTAAGAGTGACCTTGTATTACTTTTTCTGATCATCATGTGAGCACTTCTCACATGTGTGAGTTCTCCATAAAATAGTCTTTTTGGTGAGCTTACAGTTGGTGTTCAGACAATGTGGCCAGCCCATCAGAGTTACTCTGTAGTAGAGCTTGAATGCTTGGCAGTTTAGTTTGAGAAAGGACCCCAATGTTTGGTATCTTATCCTGCCAGGTGATCTTCAGCATCTTCCTAAAACAATTCAATAGGAAGTAATTCAGTTTCCTGGCATGGTGCTGGTAGATTGTCCAGGTTTCACAGGCATACAACAATGAGGTCAGCACCACAGCTCTGTAGACCTTCAGTTTGGTAGTCAGTCTAATACCTCTTCTCTCCCACACTTTCCTTTGGAGCCGCCCAAACAATGAGCTAGCTTAAACTCATTATCAATGTGTATGTCCCATAAAGTATATTGCCAAGGTTAGTGAACTTATCCACAACATTAAAAGCTTCCCCATTTGCTGTAATTGATGGTTCCATGTATGGATGGTGCGGAGCTGGCTGGTGAAGCACTTGTGTTTTTTGGTGTTAATCGTTAGGTCAAAATTAGCACTAGGAGCTGAGAACTGATATGTACTCTGTTGCATCTCAGTTTCAGAGGCTGCATTGAGTGCACAGTCATCTCAAATAGAAAATCATGCACCAACATGCACATTTTAAGCATTTAATAAACATTTGGTGAACGAATAAATACTGCTTCTTCTTTGAAAGTACTTTCTTGTTCAGGGCCATCTTCCAGATCTCTTTGCTTTCTCCTTTTTACTACTTTTATTTTCACCCTGTTGTGAAACAAAATTACTTGTTTTCATGATAATATCTACTATTTACATGGCACTTTAAAGCAAGCTAACCACATATTACCTCCTATATTACCTCACTTGAGCCTCATAACAGCTCTGTGAAGTAGGTGATACACATATGTAATGTTATCTCCATTTTATAGCTGAAAAAAATTGAGGCTTGAAAGGGTTCAGGGTGACACTGCTTGTGACAAGAGATGTAATATGAATCTAAGTATTCCTGACTCCAAGTTCAATCCATTATACCAGTGTTTCCATTTTGTTGTTGTTATTGAGTTGTGTCAGTCGTGTCTGACTCTTCGTGACCCCATTTGGGGTTTTCTTGGCACAGATACTGGAGTGGTTTGCCATTTTCTTTTCCAACTCATTTTATAGATAATAAAACTGAGGAAAGTAGGGTTACAGGGTGTCCCTGAGACACTAAAATGCTTCTTGTATCCCCAGACAGTTGTTAACCTTATGTATAGATTTATATACATCTCCCCTGTTTGAACAGATAAATAAAACATACTTTGCAGCTTTGGTGCCTTTTTGAAAGGCAGCATCATTTAGGTATTTGCTTTCTTTTTTTTCATATTGAGAACAGAAGTAGCAGAAAGTCATTCATTAATTAATGATTGCTAAGGTCCCTTCTTGTCTTAAGATTTGATTTGTTCTAGTCAATTCTAATTCTTGACCCATTTTAGGAAGCATTATACTTCATAATAACATTATAATGAAGACTGAATCACAGAATTAGGTGAGTTAAATGGCAGAAGAACCCACAACTCATTTAATTCCTTTCTGTGCCAATATAGAAGCATTCCTTAGAATACATCTATTCATTATTCCTTTAAATATCCCATGAGATAATAAGTGCCAGTATCTTATTTTCTATTTTTATTGCCTTTTAATTCTTGGCTTTATTTGTTGTTGTTCAGACACAATTTGGGGTTTTCTTGGCAGAGATACTGGAGTGCTTTGCCATTTCTTTCTTCATCTCATTTTACAGATGAAGAAACTAAGGCAAACAGTGTTAAGTGACTTGCCCAGGGTCACACAGCTAGTGTCTGAGGCCAGATTTGAACCTAGGAAGATGAGTTTATCTCAGCACTCTGTCTACTGCAGCCCCTAGTTACCCCCTGGCTTTATGTACCAATATTTTCTGCTTGGGTTTTTAGCCTTCTGTGTTACCAACTCTTTAATCACATTCTTAAATTTAGGCTTTTTCTTCCTGTTATAATAGTTCCTTGTAATCTAATATGTATATGTCAGTCCTGAAACACTCCATTTGGTGACCTTTAGCAGGCCTATTTCTCAGATCTCTCTACTGGATTAGATGTCTATACTTTTATTAAATTTCTGGATGATCATGAAATTTACAGATGGGGACACATTTTATCTTCTTCTATTAGCCATATTTCTATCTAGTCCTAATTTCTTTAATGAGGCAGCATGTTCTGCATTGTCTCTTATTTAGTTGGATCTGTGTTTTGCCCACTAACTGTTTATGTATCAGAAAGCTAAGTCTTAGGCCTTCTCTCTTTATACTTTTACTTGGTGACAGCATCAGCTCCCATGGGTTAAATTATCATCTCTATAATTCTGACCTGCAGCTAGGTGGTACAGCAGATGGAACACTGGACCTGGATTCAGTAAGACCTGAGTTCAAATCCAGCTTCAGCCTCTTACTAGCTATGAGACCCTGGACAAGTCACTTAACCTCTATCATTTAACCTCTAACAGCTTCCTCACTTGGAAAATCAGGAGAACTAGCGTAATCAATACCAGCAAAGATGTAGTTTTCACCCATTATGTTCAGGGCCACGTGGAAAGAACTGCAAAGCATACAAAGGTAACAAACATGGACCCTGCTTGACTTTGAGGAATTTAAAATCTGGTAGCTATCAGTCTAATTCAGGAGACCATTTTGGAGAGAGGTGTTAGAATTTTCTTCTCTTTGTAGCTGCAGAGGATATCTTTTCCAATGATACCATAATAGACAGAGCGATAAGAAAAGCAAAGAAAATTAGATGTCAGTAGATTGGAGTTTTGATAAGGCAAGTTAATAGGTTCTTAGTAAGGTGGTGCATTCTATTATCTCAACCAAGTTCTAGGGGGCCTTTTGTCATTTTAATAAGAGTACAAAGAATACTTCATTTGGGGAGTGTTTTCCTGCAAAAATATAAAGGATATGCGAAAAATTTTCAGAGTTGCAGAGAAGATTTCACAATTTTTTTATTCTAAAATATTTCATATCCCTTTCCCTAAAAGATTAAATTTGACAACTTGAAAAGGTGAGAAAAATGATAAATGGCCTTATGTAAATATTTAATAGAAAACCTAGATAGAATATGAGAAAGCTGCAGATTTTTAGATGGAAGGTTTTTTTTTTTTTAATATGAAGAGCCCTGATCATAATATGATCAGACCTAAGTTGTGGGAAAATCACTGACTGCTGAGTGGAGGAGAGACGTGGATGGGACTGAGAAGAGACTGGAATCCAGTCCAGACAATAGTCCAGGCTAGAGGTGATGAGGGCCTGCCTCAGGGTCATGTCTCTGTCAAAGGATAATGAAAGAATCCCCACTATAATATAATAAACATATAGTAACCTCAAAGAAGGAGGAGGAACCAGCTACTTCTCGAGGTGAGTCATTTCAGTTATGGAGAACTATGATTTTTAGGAAATATTTTACTGAGGTGATGCTAAATTTGTGTCTTTCTACCTTCTACCCATTGCTCCAGGTTCTACATCTTCACCCCTTCCCTTCTAGGCTAATCAGAAGAAGTCAAATCCTTCTTCCATAAAAGAGCACTTCAAGTACTTAAAGATATATGAATTCCTGGCTCCCTCAACTCCCCCAAATATGCATGTGTTCTTTTTTCCTGGTTAATATGTCCAGTTCCTTTCATTGATTCACATTTGTGATGGATTCAAGGCCCCTTGACATTCAGGTTGCCCTCCTCTGAACACTCTTCTGCTTATCTATGTCTATTTTAAATGCAGTACCCAAAATGGAACACAAGACTCTGGGTAAGTTTTGATAGAGGCAGATTACAAAGGGCCTATTCCCTCCCTGGTCCTAGAAATTAGGTCTCTCTTACTTTCAGTTCAGTCATTTTAAAGATGTGTCTGACTCTTGGTGACCCCACTGGGGTTTTCTTAGCAAAGATACTGGAATGGTTTGTCATTTCCTTCTTCATCTCATTTTACAGATGAGGAAACTGAGGCAAAGAGGGTTAAGTGACTTATCCAGGAGCACACAGCTGGTCAGTGTCTGAGGCCAGATTTGAATTTGAGAAGATGTCTTCTTGCCTTCAGGCCTAGCACTCTGTTTGCCCTGCTACCTGGCTGCTCCTCTGTCCCTTAATACAATCCAAGCTTACATCTGCTCTTTTTGGCAAGTGATCTTGCTATCCACTAAAATCCAAGATCTTTTCCAGAACAATTGCTCTGTATCCATGTCTCTCCATCTCATCCTTGTGAAGTTGATTTTTCTTTGTTCCTAGATGAGTGACTTTACCATTTTTCCTACTGAATTTTGTCTTGTTATATTCAGCTCATTGCTCTAGTCTGTCAGTTTTTTTTTAACTTCCTAAGTGTAATACAGTTTGCTGGTTATTTCTCTTAGCTTTGTGTCATCTATAAATTTGATGAGGAAATTTAAGCATCCATTACTTTATGCAGATCATTGATAAAAATGTTTAGTTGCCCAGGATCATACACAGATCCCTGAGGTACTCCACTGGAGATAGACTCCCTGCCACCCTGACATTGTACCAGAAATGGCCACTCTAGAAGTCTGTGCAGCCAAAGAATTTATCTGGTTATATTATGATCTAATCTATATCCCTCCATTTTCTCTAAAAGAATAGCATGAAATATTTTATCAAGAGCTTAGCTTAACCTTGGGCAAGTCACTTAACCCCAATTACACTGCATTCCCCGCTCCAAAAAGAAAAAAAAGAGTTTAGTTTATAACTAGGTAATAACTACAGCCATTGCCTTATCTATTAGTTTAGTGATGCTGTCAAAGAAAGGAGATAAGGTTGATCTGGTATGACCTGTTCTTGATCAAGCCAAGGGTGACAGCCCCTAGTCATTGCTTTCTTTTCTAGTTACTGTTCTCCAACCATCTCTTTAATGATCTTGGAATTTTCACCAGGAATTGAAGTTAGTCTCAGGTTCCTCAATTCTTTTCCCTTTTGTGAAAATAAGGACATTTTCCTCCTTTTTCCCCGTGACTTTTCAGATATCTCTGATGGTGTCTCAGCAGACACAGTTGCCAGTTCTCTTAGTTCTTGAGCATGGCGTTCATCTGGGCTGGGTTACTTGGATTTATCAAAGGCATTAGGTACTTTCTTACCAGTCCTTAACTCTCAACTCCCAGGTAGGCATTTTTGTTCTTGTTACTAAAGACTTCTGTACATGAGAAACCGAAGTTTCAATACTAAGATCTACATTCCAGAGAACTTCTAGAGAAAACAAAATAAAAACTGAGGGGCTTTGTCTTCTTCCTGTTGTCAGTTATCATCCCATTCACCCCAAGCAAAGATCCTACTTCTTTTTTTGAGCCTCCCTTTTCTTCTATTATAGCTAAAAACAAACACAAACAAATACCTTCCTACCACTCCCCGCCCTGCTGTCTTTAGTTTTTTTCAGTAACCTCAAGTGCTTATGTGAGGTTGTGTTGTGTTTGTCGTTCATTCTCAGAGAGTACCATGACATAAGGAAAATGATGACATGACTTACAGTTGACTTGGACTTGAGTGAAGAAGGGCTGTGCAAGGTAGTGACCTTTCACTACCTTGAGAAAGTCTCAACTTTCTCCTCCAGAGCCATCTCGGTCCACTGGCCAGATGTTCATCAGGATGACTGGAGATGGCCCAGGATGCCTTGGGAAACCCTGGCCCTTGTAGGCTAAGGTCTTTTCAGGGTCTCACTTTGAGTGAGGTAAGACCCATTCAGTGAATTGGCCTCTTTAAGAAGTTCATCAAGGGGGTAGCCCTTTAATTAAAAAAAAATCAAACTGGGAGGGGAAGACCCTCAGGCTTCCTGGCCAAGCACAGCAACTGTCTGTCTGTGAGACAGACATACAGAGAGAAGGGGAGGAGAAACGAGAGGGGAAAGGGTGGAGGGGGAGAAACTGAAGTTCTCTGTCACTACTATTCAGGGGCACAGCAAATTCAATATGACTTTGCTGATGACAGTTGTTTGTTCACTACCTCTGCCCATTAGCTGGACATTTAGAACACTCCTTGGAGGCATTCTTGCAACTGGCCACTAGACAGAATGTTTCCTTGTTGTCTGGCTTAGAACCACTCAGCTACGGGAGGGAATATTAATTGAATAAATTTTCAAAAACTATGCAGCATCAAGAACAAACATAAGTTGACTAGAGTTTTAAGTCCTGAAGAAGCTACCATCCCCCATGAAATCAGTGTCCAAGTCAAGACTACTTGTTGAATCACTATCAGCAAAATAGCCTGTAAAGTTTTGTGTATACAGACATAGAGCTGTCTTTCTGTGTGGATCCCTGCCAAGGTCTATGTTTGTTGTCAACATGTAATTATTCAGAGATGGAAGAAAGACTTTTGAAATTGTCATTAGTACTTGTTGAAGGTATCGAGTCCCAAAAGTTATGGGCTGTGTGTGATGTGGAGTACCAGGTAGTTTTATTAATAAGGATTATGAAACAACATTTCATTTTGCCTTCTTGATTTGAGTTTTATACATTCCATGGAATGTCTCTGTAGGCTAGTTTCAAACACTCATTGCTCTGGTACTGTGTTCATCTGCAAAATGACGGCTAAAAAAACCAAAAAGTACAAAAAATCCAAAAATCATATATTGCTAAATTGTATTTATTTTATGCTATCTTATTCCCTTGCTAACGCATTCCACTTACATATCATTTTCTAATCCAGACTAAAAAGTATCTTAGATAGATGTAAGTATGAATCATCTTTCCTGACAAGATATTTGACTTATCCCAAGTGCTTTATGAAGTTGGCTATCTATTTTCATTGCAACTTCAGTTCAGTAGACAGAGTTGAAAGTATCTTATCTCTCTTGGTGTTTTTCTGAGTCCCTCTATTTGTCCCATAAATTATTCTTGGTTTTAACTTTCTAAAGATAAGTAGAATTATATGCGGAAATTGGATTTTTAGCATTATTAGACAAAAGTGAAGAGCAAACATTTATAAGGAGGGTAAATATTAAAAGAACATTCAGTATGTTCTTGTTCATAAAAAAGCACCCAGCTTAAATTTAATAAGACTTGGTTTGCTTTTTGCTCTTATAGTTCAAACTCTGTTTATTCAGAGATGCCACATGGGACAAAAATGACCAGAGAATTATATACATTGTGATGTTAAGAAGGAAAATGCTGCTTAGGGGCTTTAAGTTAAGCAATACATAATTCCGTACTCAAAGAGTTTAAAGTTAGCATTTTATAGTGGATAGCTGGGCTTTCCATGTGTATAATTGGGCTTACAAAATACCTGGGTTCAAATCCTAGCTCTTTTGGGAAAATGTCTTGAGTCTTTATTTCCATTGCTACAAAATAAGTGCTTTGGAGTAATTAGCTTCTAAGTTCCTTTAGATATATGATCCTATAATTATTGTTCATTGTTATATTCTCTTTCTATATTATCTCAAGGAAATGGAAGTAGAGCCTAGAATTCAATACAACAAAGCCAGGGATAGAAAGGGCCGGGGTGGTTTGGGGGTGTTGTTGTTCACAAGGAATAGGCTAACAAACTGTTTACTGGTACTAGGGTCCAATCTCAGAATGGCTATAACAAATAGTGATTTAGATCCAGGAATCTTTCCTTTGGTTTCTCCTGTGATAGAAAATGATTATTTATTGGAATCCTCTGGAAAAGGCAAAATGACTTCAATTATGGCAACTGAAGGGATTTAGGTGCAAACATCCATTCTGGTCTGCACATACTTGGGGTTCCCAAGACATACAGTTTAGTTTTGGAGAAAATACAACTTAAATTGAACCAAGTGGTCACTTCCTTAGAAAGGTCACTTCCTTCATTCTTGAACTGAAGTCTAGACCTATGTTGTCTTGTGTTGGATAGAGTCAGTCAATTCCTAAGTTGCAAACTTTACATGAAACCAGTTCTCTTAGTTGGGGAGACAATAAAAGAAAATCATGTTATTCCTTAGGGTTGACTCATCTTAGACATTTTTCTATCTTTTCATTTTTCTTATGATGGGCTTCATGATTCTGGGTCTCTGGGTAAATCCTCCACAGAGGATTTATTTGAGGAAATGGACAAGGATAATGGAGGTCTGAGTGTACGTGGGCTACAAAAATGAACAATTAGAGGGAAGGTTGATGCATAATCATGGATCCCTTGAGGTGTTTTTAAAATATTGTGATAACTTCATATCATTAGTGAGGACTCTGCTTGTTCCTTTGGGGGCAGCTGGCTACTTCTCAGCTGTAAACTTCACACATTGAATTGACTGCCCTCACATTCTTAAGTCTGTCCATGGGTGGTATCTGTGCTTATCAAATCACTTTGGAGACATCAAGTTCCCTTCTATTTCTTTGCTTTCACCATGTCTCACTGAATTGTCTTACCAAAGTCATTAGCTTCATAAAGCATGTAATCATAATGCTTTGGAAAAAAACCTAAGCTTCATCATCAAAACAATAGCCCCATGAATCCTGAACTGCGACTTTCATTCAATCACTCTTCTGAACCCTCAAACAGAAAGAAATTCCAATTTGACTGATATCCATTTACTCCCCCTGGCAACAACAGCCTCCTGTGCCCCTGGTTTGGGTTATGGAATGTTTGAAGATCAGTATTTGGTTGTAAATCTCTGACTCTTAGCATGAGGAAGGGAGGGAAGTGTCAGTCACCTATACATAGCTCTGATTGAAAGCTGACATTCTTGGACATTGCATTACAGGCTGCAGGATCTCACCTCTGCTACCATTCCAAGCTGTTCACTCATCATCTAGGCTTGATGGGTCTCTTCTTGCTTCTCATGCCTACTGGCATTAACCCCTCCTCCCTCCCCCTCCCAATTAATGCAATAGGAAGCTTCTGCTTGAGGAAAAATGACTGGCCAGAACATGGTGGAAAACTTTTCTACCTGACAGTCTTCTCTGCCAGTTACCTTGAAAATTTCTGAACCCAGAAACATCATATCATGTCATGTTCCCAGTGCCTACTAGTCACTGCAAGACTCAGCCCCAGAGCTTTGTGGGAGATATTGTCCAGGGGGAGAAAACAAGTTAAATTCGGTTACTGGTTTGAAATAGTGTAACCTGTCTACCACATGTCCAACAAATTGCAGTCCAGCTTTTTTGCTCATACATCTAGTCCTCTCTTTTAGGACAGATCTAAACATTAGGAATATTTTCTTTATATTTTTTTGAGATTTTCTCCCTTTAACTTGTACCCATTAGTTCTCTCTCTCCTCTTTATGACCAATAAAAACATTAACTATAATATTTTATGCGTTTACTGGACATCTCATAGAGATTAATCAAGAAGGATATATTTTGTTCTTATACGGCAAATAATTTAAGCCAATCACAGTCATAATCTATTCCACAGATATGTTTCTTTTGTTACCTTCTCTCTTTCCCCATTGCTAGCTCTGTAGTATAGACCTTGGTGACTTGATTACTATAATAATTCTCTTCCCATCCCCATTTTCTTTCTGTTCCATTCCACCCTTCACCCTGCTGTCAGACTTACGTCTTATATGCACAGATCTGGTCATGTCCTTCTCCCCAGAATGCATCCTTATTGTCTACCTAGATATTCAAGGACTTACCACCATGCTTTTCCAGCCTTATCTCACATGGACTTCATAATCTGTACTCTTCCTGAAGTGAAAAATTCTATTCCTCCAAAATATCCGTGACTGTTCTCTGTGTTTGGGATACACTGCATCACACTTATTCCCACCTGATAATTTTTTTTCCATATTGATAATGTAAGGAGGACATGACCAGCTTAATCTAGGACTGATCTTTGGTGAATGAGTATTTGGAAGAATATAGTATGTGTTCAGTTGTATATAACTCATCATGATCCCGTTTTGGGGTTTTCTTGTTTAAGATAGTGTAGTGGTTTGCCATTTTCTTCTCCAGCTCATTTTACAGAATGAGTAACTGAAGCAAACAGGGTTAAGTGACTTGTCCAAGTCCACTCTATTAGTAAGTATCTGAGGCTGGATTTGGACTCATAAAGATAAGTTTTCCTGATTCCAGGCTTACGGCTCTATCTATGGTGCCACCCAGCTGCTCATCTACTTTTGATGTCCAACCAGTCACCCAACTCTTGCCTGTGGCTCTAAGAAGTTGTAACATTCACACTGGCCATACCCTGGTAAAACTGTCTTGGTAGACAGGCTAAACTATGTTGAGGGTAACTGACAGATATCAAACTCATCTGTGAGTTAGGAGATGTTCATGCCAAGCATATTAAGATTTCCTCTGAAGGAACGGGCCATTACCAGCGCTACTGACTTTTGTCTCACCACTGGACTTGGATGATTTAGGAAGAAGAAGTGAGGCTTTGTGCAACTCTGCTTCACTTAGATATAATTTACTCTCAAGTCAAGATATAAACCTGTGATGTTATTGGTCCTCTTTGAAAATGAACAAATGATGATATCTGGATCAGTGGACCAAGATATAATTCTGTGAGCTTTGTAAGTTGGAAGAGTTATTGACTCAGCAAACTGAGTCAGTAGCAAAGACCGCTATAGCAACAGAAGCTGAGTCCAGGGAACTAGCCCTAAGAAGCAACTTTCTTGATCTGACTCAGCAGTAGATTGAACCATTATCCCAGCCAGGCATATTGTGCTACATAGAGCTAAGCAAGCAGCTGAGCAAGAGAATGATAAGTCCATTAGTGAGGACACACCCAGATGTGAACTTGGTGGGAACTTGTAGAAGAAAGAAAGGTACTCCCAAGGCTGGGTGTTATAAAGTGCTCTCCTCATGTTCACCTGTTCCCTACTAAGTGCCAGGCCTGAGGAGTGGACTGCTTCATGCATACCAGAAGTGGATTGATCTGTCTACCCAAATGGACCTTCTAGGGCCTCAACCTGCCAATGTGAGTGAGGATTGGGAAAGGGAGTCCATAGGGGATGCTACATACATATATATTTATGGGACACATAAATTAGGTATCTGTATATACAAAATGAATAAATATATATACATGTATACGTATATATACACTATACTTACTCATCTGTGAACATATTATCTC
>CM053596.1:116263747-116284995 GCA_028646575.1 Pseudocheirus occidentalis
TTGTTGCATTCATCAGAGTTTCAAAGTCTTTCCAAGCCCTCTTTCCCCATAATCTTTTCATTGTGCAAATTGTTCTTTTAGTTCTTGTTCGCTGCACCAAATTGTAGAGGTTTTCCTTTGAAATGGTCCATTTTATCCCAAGGATAACTTAATTGACAAACCCAATGGCCTTTTTTCAATCCTCATCATTTTTGACCTTTCTCATTTGATGCAGAATTGTTGATGCTTATCTAAATATGGATATTCTCTCTTTCATTAAGCAGGCTCTCCCCTGGTTCATTTCATTTGCCTGAATTGTTTCTTCTCGTTCTCTTTAGCTAGATCTTCATATATGTCATGTTAACCAACTGTGGTTGTTCCTAGGTTCTGTTCTGGGTTTTCTTTTCTTTTCTTTTTCAGCTCAAGGTAAGAAAAAAAAACTTCCTAAAGTTTCAGATATCAACTGAGGACATGGTAAGAAAGCATCGATGATTACCAAGCCAGAATCAATGATATCCCAGAATACCAAAAGAATTAGTAGAGTTGGTTGCTGGGTCTTTGTTGGAGATCTTTGGGAAAGTATGGAGAATTAGAAGACTCTCACAGTGTAAAAATGGTTATGTGGACCAATTTTTTATAAGAAGAATAATTCTAACAAGAGGCCAGTGAACTTGTCTTTGGTTTCTGGTAATATACGACACATTATTAAAGGAATGGTTAAATACAAATATAATTAGGTTACTTTGCTATCTCATACCATACGATGCCTATACCATACTATCATGCCATGCCATGGTATGCTATACACAATTATGAAGGAAACCATTAAATTAATTGAGCTGTTCAAATGTGGAAATAACTATTTTGAAAGATAGCAAGGACAACAATGACTCATACTTTACAGTGCTTTAATGTTTACAAAGCACATTCTTCTCATCAAATCTGGGAGGCAGCTAATGCTAGTCTAGAATCCAGGTCTCCTTGGTCTGAGCCCCGTTTTCATTCTGGTTTGCCATTCTACAATGATTGGTTAGAATATGTAAAGGGTAATTCCATCACAACTGGAAGAGAGAAAATCAGGATATTTTCATTTTCCCATGACCCATTAAGCAATTGAATACTTCCTAACAGCACACTGAAAATCAAAAACAGCTAATTTCAAACTGAGTCTGACTCTTTCCTGTCTTTTTGGAAGCAATGCTATTTTATCTTCCTTTGGGAAGGATCCAAATAAACTAGATGTAAAGCAAAAAAAAAATGGAATGAGTTTCTCTTTGAAATTTTTTTTCCTTTTTTAAAAAAATTGTTCTTAGTGCTAAGTTTAGACTTACAAGGATTTATGGTTCTGAGTTACTAATCACTAGTTGAGTGACTCCCCTTTTTTTTGGTTTTCTTTGTATGTAAAGCATGGGACAGTGGACCATTTAAGTGTGGTTGCAAGCATTTTTTCCCAGGACATTTGAACTGACTTTACAGCTAATGTTTTTCATTTTCTGATCCTGTGAATGTGCAGTTTAGCAGGATGTAAGTTTTCTTAAAAAAATCAAGAATTTTAATGTCCATTCCCTCGGGCTTCTTGGGGCTGGAGTGTCTGTCACCTGTGAACACTAAGAGGGCATCAATTCACAGAACATTTATTAAACACCCATTATCCACAGACCTGACAAATGGATGAGGCATAAAATGTAGGTAAGATGAAATCCTTGTCTTCATGAATCTTATAGCAATAAAAGGAAAGGAACAAACACAGATAACTTCTATCTAATACAAAATAACACATGATAAATGCTCTTGAGAAGCATGGAACAAAGTGCTATATGAGGTCCAAGATAGAAGGAAATTGTTGACAAGGGCTATTGAGGAAGCAGATCTAGATAAAGTGGCCTTTAAGTTGGTCTGTAAAAGGGATGTAGAGCTACTACAGATGAACAAGGAAGGCAGTATAGGCATGAAGAATGGTGAGGTAATGCATAGAGGTGGTAAAGCAAAAGATCTGTTAGGTAAAGAATAGTCCAGTTTGACTGGAGCATAGAGTTTGTGAAGGTGAGTGATATGAGCTAAAGCTGGAAAAGTAAGGTATCATTAAATTGTGGAGGGTCTTAAATGACTGGCAAAATGTACTTGGTTGATAGTAGGGTGCCACCAAAGACTTTTGAGCCAATGAATGATGTGACTGGACCTATGCAAAAGTAAAAATTAATATAAGAATGATATGAAGGATGGATTGAAGAGGGAAACAAGTTGGGGTAGAAAGACCCATTAAGGGGCCAGTATAATGTCTAGATTGGTGGTTGTAAGGGACTTTATGATGTAGATGGATGTAGGGGTAGAAAGGAGGAGGCAGATGTAAGAGATGCTGGGGGAGAATTGGTCTCAGTTTGGAAAAGAGCCAAAGATAATAACAAGGTTTTGTATATAGAAGTTTGACTGAATTGTCATGTCATGGACAGAAATGGTGAAATCAGAAGGAGTAATATTGGGAAGGGGTTGGGGAGGACAATAGGTTTGGAGTCTGACAAGTTTGTGAAAATCCTGAGACTTACAGTTGAAGATGCCCTGAAGGAGATACACATCCTAATCTCAGAAAAGAGATTAGGACTGGAGATATAATTCAACAAACATTTATAAAGTATCTTCTCACCTTTCCACTGGCTCAGCCATATTCCAGTGAGTTGCCAAAATGACAAACACAAAAGGAAAAATGAGAGGGACATGAAACAAGTTTTCTAGGTCCTTTCAAAAACATGGTATTGTCCCTTTGGCTACATATGTGCAAATATATAAGAAAGGTGGTATTGTAGATATATCAAGGGTATAGGCACAGTTCAGCAAGGAATGCTCCACAAATGTTACCATGGCAAGACTGGATGAGTCTATAATGTTACTCAGCAAGTAAGGCATTACTAAGGTATTACTAAGCAATGTAGGCATTGTTGTAAACAAACAGGTTAAAGGCAAGATTCTAGCCAAGAGAATTAATGTGTATTTGAGCATATTAAGCATTCCAGGAGCAGAGATAGCTTCCTGAAGTGGGTAAAGGAAAATGATCAGAAGAAGAAAGAAGCCAAAGAAATAGGCACTTGGGTTAAACTGAAATGCCAGCCTGCTCCACCCAGAGAAGCACACTTTGTAAGAGCCAATGTTAGGGAACCTGAGCTGTTGGAACCAATCCCTTATGAATTCATGGCATAAGTGAATGTATAAAAAGAACAATAAAAAAAATCTTGGGTCATAAAAAAAAGTATCTTCTCTGTGCCAAGGATTGTGTCAGACATTAAGTGTATGTGTCAGACACACATTATAAATAAAATATCTCCTGCTCTCTGAGGGGTTACATTCAATTGGAGAAGACAATATGTACATATGTAAGTATACAGAAAATTACACAAAGTAAAACTGAAGTAAATGAATAGTGGTGGAGAGAGGCAGTACCTTCAATGATCAAGAAAAGCTTCACATAGAAAGTAGCATATGAGAGGAGCTAGAAGTTCTTCTAAGAAGACATGAAGACAGAGTGCTTTACAGGTTGGGTAGTGGTGGTGGTGATGTCAGTCTGTACAAAGGCACATAAATAGGAAATGAAGTATCTGGTGTGAGGTCAGTTTAGCTAGATGGTAGAATAAGGGAAGGGAATAATGTATAATTAGGCTGGAAAAGTAGTTTGGGTCAAGTCATGAAGGCCTTTAAATGTTAAGCAGAGGAGTCTACATTTGATCCTCCAGATAATAGGAACCCCCTAGTGTCTATTGAGAAGGGCAATGTCATAGGCAGAGAAGTAGTTGTCTGGAAGATGGATTGAACATGGTAGAGACTTTGGGCAGGGAGATCAATGAGGAGCTTTCTGTACTAGTCCAGGTGAAAGATGATGAGGGACTTGATAGGATGATGGCCATGTGAGTAGAGAGAAAGTAAGAAATATGAGCAATGTAGTGGCAATAGAATTAGCAAGACTTGGCAACTGATTGAATATATAGCATGAGATAAAGGAGTCTAGGATGACACCAGGATTGTGAATCTGGGTAACTAGAAAGATAATGGTACCTTTCATAATAATTTTTTAAAAAGGGATGGGGGGGCGGAACAATGAATATAATGAGTGGCTTTCTACAAGTTGAGTCTGAGACACCTCTAGGTCAACAAGATGTAAAAGTTTAGTAGTTAGCTGGTGATATAGATTCTGAGAGAAACCAGAAATGGATATAGATAGCTGTAATTTATCTGTATAGACATAACAATTAAATCAATGGGAGCTGATGAAGTCACTAAAAGAATATCTAGAGAGAATCAAAGAGGCCTCAGGACAGAACCCACAGTTAAGGAATGACACTGAGTAGAAGTGGTGAGGTAGGAAGAGAACCAGGATAAGGCAGTGTCATAACTCAGCAAGGAGAAAGTAGCCAGAAGGAGAAGGTGGTCAACGGTGTCAAATATGAATTTAATTTGCGTAAAGGTTGTAGGTAGAACAGAGAGAGAAAGTCTCCATAACCAGATGCATCAGTACACACAGAACTTTAAGAATTTCTAATTTTATCATTGTGGTAGTTGTGACTCATTGAACCCCCTCTACATTTAGTTGATGAGCCTTTCAGAATGCTTCTAAATTTGTTTTCAGTTGGCAGATGTATCACTGGGCCCACACCTGAAAACGTTTTTTTGCTTAGGTGAACCTGTTAAAGCTTGTGTTCCCCACTGGCCCAGCCTATAAGAACTCAATGTCATTTCCATGCCATGATGTGTTGAGAAAGTAGGCATTCCTGTTGTCAAGAAGATCCCCACCATATCTCTACTGATTGTAAATACCTACATTGTGTTTTTAGGACACATTCCTGGAAGAGGTTTTAAATTCATCCTCTATATTATTCAGAGACAAAGGAAGTAAGATAAGATAATCACTGTTGATGGCACAATATTCTTTGCATTGTCAAGCACCAAAAGTTGTTCCTTTGAGTTCAGTTTTCCTAAATTCATTATCACTCATATAGCCTATAAGATAGTATCTTTATTTTCTTTATATACCTTTATATTCATTAATTGGATGTTCCTTTCCTTTCTTCCCTCATAACCAACAAATCATAAATATAGCTCGATGTTAGCCCATTTCCTCTTTTTTCCCAATAAATGCTTTTTCAAGGCATATTACATATGATCATATCAAGAAATATTTATTGAGTGTCAGAAAAGTGTATTGGGGAAAGACTGAAAGTCTGGGTATACTAAGTTGAGGAATTTGGTATTTATCCTGCAGAAAATGAGATGCTATCGAAGGACTTTTTTTTAAGTACATAAGTACAAACCAAATTGTAACCCAAAAAAAATGCATTTGAGCCCACCTAAGGGCTTGCCTTTATCTTTGATGTGGTTTCTGGGGGTAAGAAGTGAACTCTAGGACACCATAGTATTTTATGTATCTCTGATAGACTGGTCACTCCCTGACAGATACATAAGGGAGAAGCCAGGGATATAGCTGCCATGGTGGTAAGTACCATCTACTAGAGGGCCACTGCTATGCAGGTAGGACTAGGTAAGTGAGGAGATGAAGGAGTTAAAAATGATCTTGGAGAGTATGTTTGGGATGAAAAACCCCAACCAAAATTTAATCAAGAACATGGAGATTTCTCATGATAAGAACAGGAATTTATTCTCTTCCCCCAGGAGAAGAGGGCGGTCCTCCCCATGACTGACCATGAAGAGGAGGCACACAATGTGTGGCAAACAGGGTTTTTAAACCCTAACATATCAGGGTCATATTTCCCCCATTGTCTCTCACTCCCATTGGTTGGGGGGCAGAAGCTTGGGCTGTTCTTGACTCCCACTGGACCAGAGGAGGGGCCCACAGAGGCAGGGAAAGTCGATAAAGGACTGAAGCTAGATGGGGCTGCAAGGACTCCTGAAAGACCTTGCTGCTGATTGACAGCAGTAAAGGAGGAGGAAGAGGGAAGTTAACAATCCAAAACTGCCTGAGAAGTTTTTACTCCCCTAGACAAGTACAATCAGAGTCCTCTGAATTTGTAAGGAGGAAAGTAAAGCCATAGCAATATTACAAATGGGTGATGGATTCCTACATAGAGGGAACAGTACTAGCTATTCCCGGAAAAGGACTCCATCCTTTGCTTCTGTGCATTTGCAGAAGACCCATCCACCACAGCTAATGCTTGGCAGAGTGTAATCTCCACTTTGCATGTTCTGCCCTGTCTGGTTTCAGTTCCACAGAGCAAGATGCCCCTCCCAGGATAAACTCATCATTTTTCAATTCCCCCCAGACAGCTAACTCAAGTTTTTCATGCCTCCTTTTATGTATTGTCTCTGGTTTCGGTTGTAAATTCCTTGAGGGCAAGGACTGTATTTTTAAAAATTAATTATATCCCCAGTGTTTAGTACAGTACCTGGCACACAGTAGGCACTTAATAAATATTTATTCGATTATACTGAAATTGGTGATATGAGAACTCAAGAAGTATAGGTGTGAAGATTCATCAAGGAGTTACCAATGTCTTTCTGACTCCAAGACCAGTGCTCTTACCAACTGTGCCAACCAGCTGCCTATTAAACCAATTCATAGCTCCATGAGCAGTGTCTTAGTGTGCTGGTCTTCTGAAAGACACCATTTCCTACCTTCAAGACTCAACTTAGGAGCCACTCACTTTTCCGAGTTCTATAGTTGCACATGTTCTCTGTCTCTTTGTCTGTCTGTCTCCAGATATTAAATTTCTTTTTACTTACCTGTGTACATGTTGTATCACCCAAGCAGAATGTAAGCTCCTTGAGGGCAGGGCTTTTGTTTTTGCCTTTGTATACGTAGGGACTAAAAGCAGAGTTTGTTGTATGTAGAGGCATTTTATAGATGTTTGTTGTCAAAGAGAATAAGAGAGAGTAATGGAAATTGCTAAACCCCAATGCAATTTGTGAAAGGGGAAAGATAAGGATTAGAGCTGGAGTCCAGCATCTAGGAGCCACATTTCTCCTCTTCCTGTTAAAAAGAAATGAAATAAAGCTGGGGGAATACATCAAAGGGACAGTGACTTTGAAATCACAGAAGTTGAACCAAACCCAGAGATCCAAGAGACAAGAACCTGTGGACTCATTTTAAAACTTTTTAAAAACTGAAATCTTTTTTTCCCTTTCCTCTTTCCTCTGTGTTCCAGAAGCAGCTCAATGCAATGTGAACTTGATACCTTGTTGTTGTGAATAGGTTTGCTACTGATAAGGAAAATGTATTCTTCACTGGTCCAGAAATGTTTTGTTTGTAAATGTGTTTAACATATCTTTTATATTGCTAATAATCTTGCCCTAGTTCTTTTCTTTAGCCATCTGCAGAGCTGGAGCCAGCATAAGATCTTTTTTTGTAGGAGACCTGAGGTAGTTTTGCTGACTGTTTACAAAACCAAGAAGTCTCTCATTTCAGGAACAAGAAGCTGCGACCATCATCTGGACCTAAAAAGAGACTCAGGTAGGATTTCTTAGTCCTAAGACTGAAGAATAAAACAAGAAAAATTAAAACTATATCAAGTTGAAGTTGAGAGACTGGCTGAACTACTTTATTGTATAATTTCTCAACATAGAGTAAATGAATGGAAAGTTTGCCCTTGGAGAAATATGGCACCCCAAATCACAGTGGATTAAAAACTATAACAACAACCACAACCACAACCACAACCCCAAACCATGATGCTGTGTAATACGTACTGACATAATATTTTAAGTAGAATTTGTCTGCTTGGGACATAAAGTTTTGGTGTATTTTATGTGATTCTATTGTAGGATGTAGCACCATAAATACTGGAATATGCGTTATACATCACTTGTGCTACAAATGTGACTAAGTTATGTCTTTCTTGACGGGTATTATATAATGTCTACTCACAGATTTTTTTTTATGTATCTGATGCAATTTGAAGGGGTTGAAAAGTTTATGACAGAAGAGAGTATTCAGAGAAGAGTAGCAAATGATTCCTTCCTCCTATAATTCAATGGGTCCAAGCTTCAGTTATTAAAAGGAATGGAGCAGGGACTAATTTTTTAATGATGCATTGATTGGGTCCAAGATACAGGTGCTGACTGAGGAAGAAGAGACATATCTTGGAAAAAGAAGGAAAAATACAACCTGGAATAATGGAATCTGTTTGCCATGCAGGAGTACTAGTAGTGTGTAGGGCATCAGTCCTTCGACCTGTGCCAAGGAGAAATTGGAGTTTCAGTCATCTGGCTGTTACACAGATACTAGGGCATGGAGGACCAAAGCTGAGACAAATGCAGACATTGTCTTCACTAATGTATCAGCTTTACTCAAGTCACTGGAATTCTTTCTGTTGGTATTGTGAGTGTGTTTATGCAAAAATGGAGAGGAAAGGAGAGGAGAGGAGAGGAGAGGAGAGGAGAGGAAAGGAGAAGGGGGAGGGGAGAGGAGGTTAGGGGAGAGGAGAGGAGGGGAGGGGAGGAGAGAGAGAGAGAGAGAGAGAGAGAGAGAGAGAGAGAGAGAGAGAGAGAGAGAGGAAGAGAGAGAGAGAGAGGAAGAGGAAGGAGATACAAAGAAACAGGGAGGGAGGAATTCATCCTTTTGTAGACCAAATAGAGGTTGTTATTAATATAATTTGAAATTCCTCAAGGTCAAATTTGGTTTGTGTAAACCCAGTGCTTTGATTTTGAACTCTCAGGTTACAATACCATACCAAATCCAAGTAAAGCCTAGGGCTAGGCCAGCTTGTTCTTAACATCCTGGTATTATTTCATCACTGAACATTGGGACCTGTGGTTCACCAGACTAGGGCTAGCCCAATGAGACCTCCTAATAGACAGGACTGATCTCAAGAACACTTCAGAGGACAGGTGTGTCCACTGAGATGTTAAATGGTTTGGCTACCTCAGGCAAGCTCCACTACAATGAGCTTCCCTACGCTAAATAATAATGCTGTGGTCACTAGACTTGCCTGCACTGCAGGGGTTTCATCTCTCTGAGTTGCTCTGGGCTCCACTTCAAGTAAAGTCAACAATCACTTACTAAGTACTGGCTATGTACCAGGCGTGGTGTTAAGTGTTGGGAATACAAATAAAGGCAGAAAGTCAGTTTCTCTCCTCAAGGACCTTGCATTCTAATGGGAAGAGACAATTAATAGAAAGGAAACTGAAAAGAGGGCAAGTAGAAAGGGAGAATCAGGGGAGAGATGATGTAGAGATATTGTACAGAAAGTTCAGGACAGTCAGGAGTGCAGCCTGGAGAGGTATGAAAACATGATTGGCATGAACATTTTCCTTTATATCAGTGGTTCTCAACCTTCCTAATGCCTTGACCCTTTAATAGTCCTATGTGGGGGTGTCTGCATGTGGGTGGACTAGCCTGGAGGTGGATAGAGAAGGTTCCTAAGACCATCTGAAATGTGTTTTCTGATGGTCTTAAGTGACCCCTGTGACCCCCGTGAAAGGGTTGTTCCACCCCAAAGGGGTAGTGACCCACAGGTTGAGAACTGCTGCTTTATGTTAAGGCTTTGGGAGGAATTGGCCAATTAAGAGGGAAAGACCACAGAGCTGACCAGCACTTCTACTGTGTAGACTGAACTTGGGAGAACCAACTAGGGAGGCATTAGTGATTTGAAAAGGGGAAAGGAGATAATATTTCTGTAGTCTGACCGAATATGCCTACTAGACTTTAAAATATTGGATATTTGCCTCTAACACAATTATAGACTCTGTAAAAACTGGGGAGGGACTGGCTTAGATGATCAAGAGAAGCATCATGATGTAGTGGATAAAGTTACGGATTAGAAGATACAGTATCTAACTTTGAATGCTCTAGTGCCTACCAGTTATATTATTATGAGCAAAACATTAGCCTTTCTGAGCCTCAGTTTCTCTATCTGTAAAGTAGGGTTGACAAAAACTATAGTATCTTATTTATGGAATTTTTGTGAGGGAAAATGACTTGAAGTCAGGAAAACCTGGTTTTGAATCCTGTTTCAGATACATGCTATGTGGACCTACTTCTGTGAGCCTCTACTTTCTCATCTTTAAAATGGGGACAATAATACCTTTAAAATTTACAGGGGAATTTCAAGGATTAAAGGAGATAATATTCATATATAAAGCACTGTGAACACCCAAGATTGCTATATGAATGTCAGATGTTAAAGTACTCTAACTCATTCTCCCAGGGTTATAATAGTGCCATTGAAAGGGCTAGGTGAGTTTATCTTCAATATTATGAGCTCTATCTCCAATTCTATTTCCAACTGTATTCCTCTCACTGTTTAGTCACCAGTTATTAGTTCCCCAGTTCCATTTAACCAGTTAATATCAATTAGCTTTAACAAAAATATATTTACTATAAAGATTTAGCAAGAATGGAAGTTATAAGTATTTCCCCTCAAATACCTATGGGCACGCTTTCCCCTGTATCATCTGGGTCCCTGGAATGTTAGCTTGAATGTAGCATAGTTCCTTAATAATATTTGCTATTTAGAAATAAAAGTCTATTGATTAATTGATTGATTTGCACCCCCCAAGTTTCTTTCAAATGTGACATGACTGCTATATGGATAAATGAATCCACCTATTTGCTAGGTTGGGCTGGGTTAAGCAATTCACTCAGGACTTTGCTACTCACTGTCTGATTGCTAGCAATTTGCAGCATAGAACTTAGCTCCCAGAGACCTGCTGGTTCACCATTCTCAGCTTTCAGAGCCCACAAGGTCACAGCTATCTCCAATTTCCTTCATCTAAAAACAGAAGAATAAAACAGTAGACACAACAGAGATAAGGAACAGTAGGGGCATAAGCTCTTGGCTTCATGCTGTCTCCTGGGCAAAGAGGGCTCAAGGTTCTTCCCACACTTGCAGGATCTTAGAAATTCTTTCTTCTTCTCCAGGGCCAACTGGGCTAGAAAAAAGCAAGAAACAAAAAGATTTGTCTTTGCTGGCAAGTACCTTCTGGATCCCCCCTGCCTCTAGTTCTGGCTTCACAGCTAATTAAGAAGGTTGCCCTTCACCATGTGGCTAGTGAACTGGAATCAATTATAGAATGCCTGCCCATGCTCCAGAGTCCACAAGAGGATTGCCTTAGCAAGGCAGAGTATATATACATCCCATAAGGATTGGGACCCAATGGCCAGTCTCCCTGTTACACTTTCTTTTGTCCTTTGCACTTGAAGATGGTAGGATTCCATGAATGGATAAAATAGCTTAAAATATTCTTCTGCAGGACATTGATTTCTTAAGTAGGAGCATAATAATTATAGCTGAAAGGACCTTAGAGATCATCAAGTCTACTAGCCACTTTTTATAGATGAAGAAACTAAAGCCCAGAGTGGTTGATTTTCTCATGGTCACGTAGGTAAGTGGTTCAGCTGGGATTCAAACTAAGGTTCTCTTGCTCCAGACAATCTAGTAGAAAGATATGGCATACCAATAGCCTTGTTAAAATAAATAATATATGCTAGGCTAGTGGTCCACAACCTGTGGGTCACGACTCCTTTAGGGGGTCGAACGACCCTTTCACAGGGGTTGCCTAAGACCATTGGAAAACACATATTTCCAATGGTCTTAAGAACCAAGACACTGCTCCTCTATCTGTCTCCAAGTGGGTCCACCCACATGCAGATATACCCACATTTGAGTATTAAAGGATTACAGCATAAGGAAGGTTGAGAACCACTGTGCTAGGCTCATTAAAGAGGTGCAAACAAAGTGCTGGGTTGAACCTGAGGAGGAAGAGATGCTATCATATGGTGGGGATTGGGAAAACTTCTGGCAAAAGGTAGGTAGCATTTGAATTGGGTTCTAAAGAATGTCCAGAAATTAAACAGAAAAGATGATACCCTGGGCATATGGAAGGACAGTGTAAACAAAGTCCCAGAAGCAGAAAAGTTCAAGATCCATTCAAAGGGGAGAGGAGCGCTGAGCAGGCCAGTTTAGATAGAGCATATGTGAAGTACTATGAGATATGTCTAGAAAGGCTGACACCAGATTACTGTATTTGGAGTCATATGACCTGTATTTGATCCCCAGACACTGGGCAAATCATTTAACTTCCATGGACCTCAGTTTCTGCATCTGTGAAATGGACAGATCCAATGAAATGACCTCTGATGTCATTTCTAGCTATTTTCTGATGTTCTTTTGTAGATAGTTTTGAATACAAAGGAAGAGAGAAAGTGATATGGGCCTCCTTTTACTTACATAAAGCTATATGTTCATTCTGAAGGGACTTGTGACCTAAAAGTTTTACATCCTTTTGCTTGCTGTATGGTACAATAGAAAGAGCTCTGGGTTTGGAGTGGAGTACTTAGATTAAAATCCAGATTCTTATTTATTATCTGTGTGACTCAGGGAAGTCACTTCACTTTCCCCAGTACGAAATGTGTAGGTTGGGTTAGAGAGCCTTTGAGATGCCTTTTAGCTCTATATCTATGATAATTTACAAAAGAATATGACTTTACAAAAATCTTTATAACATCAAATTTTTTGATCTTGTCTGGTTGATTAGAAATTTGTTTTTTTTGTGGGGGAGAGAAGAAAACATGTTTATTTTAAAAGCAAAAACTGAGTAATTACATAAATCAACTTAGCACAAAGTTGGGATCCTGACGCTCTGAATGAGGGAACTGTAAATTATGTAAAGGGTGATAGCCGGCAAAATAGACACAGAATGTGCCAGTTTGTCCCAGAATCAGAAACAGACAGGTGCCAAACCACTCTGAGGCTCTGACACCTGCTGACCTAGACAGAAATAATTCATATCTTGACTTCTTCAGGTACTCATGCCAAATAATAGATAAACTAGAGTTAACTGGCACCTGTAAAGTCAGATTGGACATCAGTTTTCTGTTGTGACCGGACTTGAGGAGCTTCCATGTTAATTTCATCAGACCACCTTATTTTAGTTTATAAGAATCCTAATTCAAGTTCATTGGGGGGAAAACATAGAATATTGAGTGAGACTTAGGAGGTGAGCTTTACAGGAGAACCTGTAGTGCAGGGGAAGAGAGCAAGCATTTATTAAGCACCTACTACATGCCAAGCACAATGCTAAACCTTTTCCAAATATATTTCTCCTTTGATCCTCACAACAACCTGGGAGGCAGGCGCTTTTATGATCCTCATGTTTCAGATAAAGAACTGAGGCACAAATGTATTTAAGTGACTTGCCTGGGGTCATAGCTAGTAAGGTCTGAGGCCAGAATTGAACTCAAGTGTTCCTGACTCCAGGTCTAGTGTTCTATCAACTGTGCAACTTCAGCCACTAAAGTGATTTTCCTAAAGCACAGGTTCAACTATGCCATCTCCTTACTCAATAAACTCCAATGGCTCTATATTGTCTCCAGTATCGAATACAAAATGTTCTGCTTGGGATTCAAAGCCCTTTATAACCTAGCCCCCTCTGACCTTCTAGTCTTCTTGTACCTTACCCCCAGACAAGTTCTCTTAGATCCAGTGATGTATGCAGCCTGGCTGTTTCATGAACAAGAAACTCCATCTCTCAACTCTGGGCATTGTCCGTGGTTGTTCCTGCAGGCTTGGAACATTCTGCCTCCTCCTTTCTGCATATTGACATCCCTGGCCTCCTATAGGTCCCAACTAAATCCTCTCATATTCATTGGTCATGTTCATTGGGCATAGTCTTCTGCTACAATATCATTTTCTGGGCTTGAAGGCTTCCAGTAAAAGATTCTCTCTGGTGCTCACTTTGGCAGCACATATACTAAAATTGGAATGATATAGAGAAGATTAGCATGGCCTCTGAGCAAGGATGACATGCAAATTTGTGAAGCATTCCATATTAAAAAAAGATTCTGTTAATTATGACCATTTTCTTATATATAGCTTGCTTTGTATATATTTGTTTCCATGTTGTCTCCCCCATTAGATGGTAAGCTGCTTGAGATCAGGGACTGTGTTTTGCTAACCTGTGGAATTTGCTGTGAGTTGTATGAAAATATGTGAAGAGCTTTGACAGTTTCATAATACCGTAGCATCCTTTTTAGTCTCATTTTCCCAAAGCTAACCTTCCATGGCAGGCTGATTTCCAGAATACAGCTCACTACTGCTGTCCTCTGTAACCCTTAGGGGCTGCTCAGATTTCAAGTACTGAGGTTCATGAACCTCCATCTGCGAAGATTCTAATACTGATTAACTAGTTATCTCCTCAATATCAATTAATTCATTGAAGTTAATTAACTTTTACAAAAGGTATTTTCCTAGATGTTATAGCAAGGACAGAAATTAAAAGAACATCCCCCTAAACCAGGAAGCACATTCTCTCCTCTGTATATATGTAGTCCCTGGGGTGAGCAGGCTCGATTTGAAGCACAAAGTTACTGGAAAACATATAGACAACCCATGTATCCAATGGGCACCTCTTGGCCCGTAGAGATCATTCACCAAGAGTTCACTTCTGGGTGTGATGAATTACTTCCCTTGCCTCACTGGGCTAGCTCCTCATCAGACACAGTGTCTTGGATGATCAATCAGTGCGTTGCTGGGTGGAGTCAAGCATGTCACCCTTCCTGGCTATCGGACTCTGTTGTTTATAGGATGTAGGATGGCTTTGTCATTCAGTCTCACTGCTTGTCTCAGTACTCCCATCTCAAGACAGATCCTGGGTGAATAAGTCATTTAATCTCATCTGTTAAAAAAAAACAAAACAAAACTAATGAGTTCTACTAGATGGTATATACAGCCTTTTTCAGATTTAAATTCTATGACCAAGAAAAAGCAAATGATCTTGGGAAGTATAATCTCTTTTTCTCTCTTAAAGGATAAGGAGATGTGGGTAGGGTAATGTACACTTCAAGTTATGCTACATATAGGACAGTAATATTTCTTTCAGTTCCTAATAAGCCAGGATATTTAACAGTCCACTATTTGAAGTGCTAGCCCTTGAAATCAGGAGCCCTTTCTTCACATCACTACATAGGCATTTATTTTTTAAATTATTTTAATGAAAGGGCAATAATTTTTCATTTGGGCTATGTCTTGTTGTTAGTGAATCAAGGATTCTTTATCTGTAGCCAAGATACCCAAAGGCAACAATCAGCCTTCCATCTGTTTGTGGCATCAAATATTCTTTGTTTCTAGCCTTGAAAAGAGATCACTCCCAGCTGGAGAAGGAAAGGCTGAACTGCTCTGAGGCTTAGAGAGGTGCCTTGAGGTAAATGGCAGCGCTTTTTCCTCTGGAACAGGATTTAAATATTATAACAGGATCTGTAAGGGAGGAATGGAAGTGAGTTTAAATCAGAAAAATGAAAAGAAATCAAATAAATTCCACCTCTTAGTGGATCTTGGACCTCTCTGTGAGATTTCAGGAGATTTCATAGGGTAAGAAAGAACTTGTTGGATGCATATCTTTACAGTCAACAATGCAAATTTTGTGCAATGAAAAGAGAGGACTAACAGATTGGAATTGACCTCAGAGGGCATTTAGTCTAACCTATACTTGGATAGTCTTGGAGCAATGAACTTGGAGTCAGAATACCTGGGTGCAAGTTTTAGGTCTGACATTCACCTTTATGTGAGTCAGGGCCTCTCTGATGCTCAGTTACTTCTATCTGTTGAAGATCCTATCATGAGGTATGTCATTTATATAATATTTTAAAATTTATAAAGCACTTTACATTGTGTATTATTTGAACCACCCAACAACCCCATGAGGCACATACTTCAAGCATGATTATCTCTATAGAAAAGTAAACTGAGTTTTAGCAGTGAAGAGACTGACCTGAGGTCATACAGTTTGTAATTATCAGGGGCAAGATTCAAAACCCAGGTTTCTCAATGTCTTGACTTGTTGATGAATTGGACTTGTGAAGCAGAACTGCACAAAGTCATCAGCCTTACCTGTCTTCCAGAGTTATCAAAGTCCATTGGTAGGACAAGTCATGACAACTGGCCATGGTGTAGTGGATGATCTTGGTGTCTTCAATGTCTGGCTCAACTCTGAGCATTTCACAGTGCCCTTCTACACCTGCCTTTATGAGTATTGGAACAAATTGTTCTCACCTGGCCATTCCACAAGGTTGGGGGGAGGATTTGCATGGAGGTAGAGACCCCCGAACTCACCACGACAGGTTTGAGATCTGTCATTTCCCTCAGCCTTGGTTTAGCCTATCTGCCAACATGGTTTTACTGGAGTGTGGCCATTATGTACACCATTACATGATGATACCTGTCTTACTTACCTTGCAGGATTGTCATAAAGCCCAAATGATATGATATATGCGAAAGCAATTTAGTCATGAAATGCTATGTTAATATAAGTGTTGCATAGTGTTGTCAGCATTGGATAGAGGGGTAGTTCTGGAGTCAAGCTGGCTGGGGGACCCTGGATGAGTCAAGTCTATAAGCATTTATTAAATATTTTTTGTGAATCAGGTATTGTTGTAAATTTTGGAGATAATGAAGATAACAAAGTTGAAAAAAAAAAGCCAGTCCATGCTGTAGGGGGAACCAACATGGAAATAATAACATTCAGGGTAAATTAGAGGTATTTACAAATAAAAGGCCCTAGCATTAATGAAGGCCTGGGAAACTATTCTTGAAGAAGGTGAAATTTTACCTGAGACATAAGTCAGATAATTTAACTTCTCAGATCCTAGTTAACTCTAAGTTCATGGTTTGGAGCCTGATTCTGCTTCTCAATCCCCTGACCAACTTTGGGCAGGTCACTTGACTTTTCTGTTAAATGAGAGATTTGGAGTAAATGACCTCTTAGGTCCCTTTCTGGTTTAAATCTCTGATCCTATCAGTAGTCAGTCAATAAACATTTATTAATGAGCTTATTATTAATGTGTTGATCAGCTAATAAACAGTTCTGTATATACAAAGATAGTTGAAAGACAGTCCCTGCCCTCAAGGAGCTCACCATCAAATGCAGAAAGACAATATCATAAAAAAAGCTGAAAGGTATGGGAGGGAAGAAAGATGAAGTCCAGAGACTGGAGCTGGATGGAGAACAGAAAGGTGTTGTAAAGCCAATCAGCAGTAGATTCCTGAGAGAATGCTACTGGGAATAGCCTTTAAGATTCGGATTACACAGTATTAGTGAACACTCTGTTTATTCCATTACAAAATCAGATTCAGTACAGTGTTCACAGTTTCTACAATTCACAATATTATATACAATCTTCAGAACAAGGAAAGTCTCAATATTATATCTTATTACAGAAAGGAACAAGAAACAAGAGAAGAATCAGCTGGTTTCCCTAAGGGAAAGGTTTGTTAAATGTGTCACATGCATTATCTCATTGGATCTTCTCAGTGAACCTACAATAACCAAAGGCTAATATGGAGGGATTTCCATCTAAGACTTGCTCAGGATGCCCAAGAACCCCAAGTTCTCCATATTGTGCATGGAAAATAGGAATTCCAGCAAGTTCCACCAAGCTAGAAAGGCTTTGAGTGTTGGAGCAGTGATGGATTATTTCTTTGCTGCCCAGCAAAGACAGACAGGGCCATTAACAAGTTGGCCACAAGTTGGTAAATTGTGTGGCCAGGGTGGGTCCCTAAAATAAGTTCCATAGGATTATGATCTATAAGGGAATAACAGATCTTTGAAGTACTACAAATAGGCAAAGTGGAGAGATGAGTCATGTGATAGTAAGAGAAAATATGGCAAAGTTGGATGACAGCGAAGCAGACTTTCAGAGAGTTTGACTCTGTCCTGTTGATGGCTGCTTTTGTTCTTTCTAACCAAGATAGGTAGGTTGTCATAAAAAAATTTCCATGGTGAATTTGGTTCTGAATTGAGCAAATTTAATGTCTAATTCTCAAAAGTGAATGTGTCCCATGACTTTCTATGGTCTTTGTTTTTGACATTTATCTGTGGATTTGCATTTGTATAAGTTATTTTTGTGAATTATGTACCAGTGAGGCAAGGTTTAGTAAGCAGATCCAAGAAAACAGTATTTGCAATGGCTACAATGTAAGCAAAAAGAAGCAGCAGCATAAAATAAAAAAAATTAATCACAAAACAATATAAAGAAGAAGCTTGACCCCAAAGACTCTTTTGAGAAGATGAGAGGTCAATGAGGGTGATACATCACATATATTTTTAGACTTTATCAATTAATTGGTTGGTTTTGTAGCTTTACCTCTTTTTCTTTAAAAATATCATTTGTTATATGGGGTGGATCTCTGAGAGGAGGAAGTGGGAGGGATCCTGGGACAAATTTTAGTGATATAAAAACCAAAAGGTATCAGTGAAATTAATTATAAAATAAAAAGAATATCAAAAATAACAAAATAAACCATTCCTCAACAGTGAGCCATAAGGGTTACCTTTAAGCATCATTATTTACTCCTAATCCCTCCCTGATGAATCACATTATCTAGTTCTGAGTCACAAGTTTAAGTTATGCTATAGATGCTTGGGAAAGGGATGGAAGGAGAAGTGAAAGAGGAAAGAGAATAAGCTTTTCTATGGTGCCTGCTACATTCCAGGTACTATGTTAAGTGCTTTACAGATATTATTTCATTTTTATCCTATATGATGGTATATTTAAAGGAGCCTAGAGATTCAACTAAAAATTAATTAAAATAAAAACTTCAGAAAATTCGAGGATATAAAGTAAGTCCATGCAACCAATAAGCCTTTGTATATAATAACAATAAAACAGCAGAAAAAAAGATATTTAAAAATTCCATATAAAATTATTAAAGAATGTATAAAATACTTGAGAGTGTACTTACCAAGGTACAGACAAGAATTAGGTAGATACAACTCTAAAATACTTCACAGAAATAGAAATAAAGATATACCTAAATAATCAGTGAAATGTTAATTGGAAGTTGGCAAAATGAGTCAACATGATAAAAATAAAAATAAACTATCTAATTTATTTATTAAATGCCACAGCAATCGAGCTACCAAAGGGTGATTTTACAGAACTAGAAAAAAATTAATGAAATTTATATTGAAAAAAGGTCAAGAATCTCATGGGAGATAATAAACAAAAAAAGTGGGAATGAAGAAGATGTAGTAGGACCAGATCTCAAAATGTACACTTTAAAACATTAATTCCCAAGATTACTTGGTAAAAAAAAATACAGAGACCAGTAGAATGAATTAAGAACTTACAGAAGCAAGAAAATCTGGTAGATTAATGATCAATAAATTCAAAGACTGCAGCTACTGGGACAAGAACTTATTATTTGATTTTTAAAAAGCTACTGGGAAAATTGGGCAGCAATATGGAAGTATAATTGGACTCAGGCCAATTCCTCACACCTTATATTTTGACAAGACCAGTCCCTTACACGTAGAGCTGTGATAAGCTCTAAATGGACTCATAACTTAGCTATTAAAAAAAAAATCACGTCTTGGGCCAGCTAGGTGGCACAGTGAATAGAGCACTGGCCGTGGAGTCTGGAGGATCTGAGTTCAAATGTGACCTCAGACACTTAACACTTACTAGCCATGTGACCTTGGGCAAGTCACTTAACCCTAATTGCCCTCCAAAAAAAAAAAGAAAAAAATCGTATCTTCAGCAAATTAGAGAAACATAAAAAAAAAATTACCCATCAGATCTATGGAGAGAAAAAAAGCTCATGACCAAGAAAAGGATAGAGAGGATCAAAGGAGGTAAAATGGATGATTTTGATCACATAAAATTAAGAAAAAAAACCCTAATGCATGAACAAATCCAATAAAGCTAAGATTAAAAGGGAAGCAACTCAGAAAATGCTTTGTAACAATTTCCTCTGACAAGATTTTATTTTCAAGATACACTGGGTGTCCCAAAAGACCAAGTGCAGTTGTGAACTATTAATAATAGCTTAGGGATATCCTGTATAAGGTACTCTTTCAAATTTATAAGAACAGCTATTTCCCAATTGACAAATGATCTAAAGGTATGAAAAAGCAACTCTCAAGAGAAGATTGATCATATAATTTTATGAAAAAGTATTCCAAATCACTAATAATCAAAGAAATGAAAATTGAAGCAATCTTGAGATTTTACCTCATACCCATAAGAATGAAAAGATGAAAAGGAAAATAACATATGTTGGCAGGTTTATGGGAAAACAGGCACATTGATGTACAGTTGGTAGACCTGTTATTGAGCATTTTAATATTGGAAGCCAAAGCAAATTGAAATTATACACAAAAAACTACTGAGCAATGCATGGCCAAGTAATACCATTGCTAGGCTTTTAACTGAAAGAGATTAAAGAAAGAAGATAAAGTCCTAAATATATAATAATATTTATAGCAGTTCTTTTCATGGTGGCAAAACAAAATAAAACTTGAAACTAAGCATTCCCATCAGTTGGAAATAGCTGAAGAGATTGTGACATGTGAATGTGATGGAACATTATTGCACTATAAAAAATGAGGAAATAGATGATTTCAAAGAGATATGGGAAGACATGTAAGAATTGTTGCAGAATAAAGTAAACAGAACAAGAGGAACAATTTAGATTATAACATATGATTTTGAAGACTTGTATAAATTGATGAGGAATGAAATGAGCAGAACCAGAACACTTTATACAATACGAACAGCACAGTAAAAACAAACAACTGTGAAAGCTGTAAGAACTCTGATGAATGCAATGACCATCCATGATTCTAGATGATTGGTGAGGAAGTATGTGACCCTTCTTCTGACAGAAAGGTCAGGGTGCAAAATGAGACATTTATTTTTTTGAACACAGCCAATGAAGGAATTTATTTTGCTAGATGATACATATTTAACTATTGAAAATTTAAAATTTAAAAAATTTTATTTTTCCCAATTACAATTTACCAATTGTAGAAACAATGTTTAACCTTCATTTTTTGTTTTAAATTCTGAATTCCAAATTCTCTTCTACCCTCTCTCCCTTTCCCCATCATTGAGAAGGCAAGCAATTTTATAAAGCCTATAAACATGCAGTCATGCAAAATATATTTCTATATTAGTCATGTTGTGATAACAAGAAAAATAAAGTAAAATAACTATATACTTCACTCAGCATTCAGATTCTATTAGTTCTTTCTCTGGAGGTAGATAGCAGTTTTCACCATAGGTCTTAGATCTTTGTTTTTATTGATGAGAATAGCTAAGTTGTTCACAAATGATCATTATATGGTACTTCTGTCACTGTGTGCAATATTCTTCTGGTTCTGCTAACTTAACTTTGCATCAGTTCATTAGTCTTTCCTAATTTTCCTGAAAGCATGCTACTCATAATTTCTTATAGCACAATAATATTCCATCACAATCATGTACTGCAACTTGTTCAGCCATACCCCAACTGATGGACATCCCCTTAATTTCTATTTTTTGCCAGTATAAAAAGAAC
>CM053596.1:116285095-116299230 GCA_028646575.1 Pseudocheirus occidentalis
TAAAGACCTGTTCTTTATTTACACTTTTAATGCATAATGTATTGGGTTATATGTATGATAGAAACAATGCATAAACAGAAAAATTGAATTTTTTTCCTCAGAGCCAGTATGGATTTCAACTTTGATCCCTATAGGATCATCACATAGATCACTTTTCTTTCTCTTCCAGGATCTAAAATAAGAACATGTTTTACACACACACACACAAACACACAGACACACACACACAATTATGTCTATGTCTTTGAGAGGAGGAACTGTCCACTCTCACCTTTAAATTTCCCTCAGTATTTAGAACAATGCCTTGCACAAAGCTAATGCTTAATTAATTTTTGTTTTATTAAACTGAAAAGAAGCTAGAAAATAAACAGGGAGAGAAGACAAGGAGACATATCTAAAACTTCAGTAACTATTATACTTTCCTTTGTCCTCTTCAAGGTGTCAGCATCCTAACAGGTCACTCAGAAATAGATACAGGATTCACAGAGTCAGAGACTATGAACATGAGAAGGGATGTCAGTGGCTTTATAGACCGACTCATACATGAAGAAATACCTACTATAAAATGCCCCAGAGTGGTCATCCATCCATTCAAACATCAAGGTTAAATTTACTTCTTTGTAATTTCCACTCCTTGCTCCTTGCTCCTGTGCTTTCTTCTGCCCAGTCAGGACACACTTCACACTTACTCTCTATCAAAGCTGTTTAAATACTTGAAGAAAGCTGTCGTGTCAGCCTGAGTCTTTTCTTCACTCAGTGGACAGAGTGCTGCTCTTGGAGTCATGAAGAGTTGACTTCAAATGTGGTCTCAGACTCTAATTAGTTGTGTGATCCTGGTCAAGTCACTCTCTTTACCTCAGTTTCCTCATCTGTAAAATGAACTGGAGAAGGAAATAGCAAACTACTCCAATTATCTTTGCCAAGAAAACCTTCAACAGGTTTCTGAAGAGTCTGTCATGACTGAAAAACAGCTGAACAACAAAAAAAATCATCATTTCCTTCAACTAATTCTATGAAATGCACTCAATATCAGTCATTATCCTGGTTTCCCTCCTCCAGAAGCTCTTATCAATGGCCCTCTTCAAGTGTGGTGTCCTGAACTGAACACAGTACTCCAGATGGTGTTTGACAAGGGGAACATCACTGTTCTAGAAAAGGTCTATGTAGCCTGAGGATAAGGGAATGATTATCTTGCATTTGCTTTAAGATCTATCCATGATATACAACCTAGAGTCCTGACTTTCCTTTTATTTATCTATTTATTTATTTGTTTGTTTGTTTATTAATTAATTGATTAATTAATTAATTAATTTTTGGTTTATTTAGCATTTGTTTTTCCCTAGTTACATGTAAAAACATTTATTTGTTTGGTTTTTTTTTTGCTTTTTGGAGTGAGGAAGGCAGGGCAATTGGAGGTAAGTGACTTGCCCAAGGTCACACAGCTAGTAAGTGTTAAATGTTGAGGCTTCATTTGAACTAAGCTTCCTGACTCCAGGGCCAGAGTTTTATTCACTGTACCACCCAGAAGCCCCTAAAACAATTTTTAACATTTGTTTTTAATACTGAGTTCCAAATTCTCTCCCTTCCTTTCTCATTGAGGAGGCAAGCTATTCAATATAGGTTATACATGTGTAGTCATGTAAAACATTTCCGTAATAGTCATATTGTGAAAGAAAAAATATACAAAAACCCCATCAAGATAAATAAAGTAAAAATACAATGCTTCAATCTGTATTCAGATAACATTAATTCTTTCTCTGGGGATAGATAAGAGTTTTTTCATCATAAATCCTCCAGAGTTGTATTGCTGAGAATAGAATTTCTGAGAATGAATTGCTGATCATCTTACAATGTTGCTGTACCTTTGCACATAGTATATTTACTTTGCATCAGCTCATGCAAGTCTTTCCAGGTTTTTCTGAGAGCTTCCTGGGTTATCATTTCTTATAGTACAATAGTATTTCCTTATAATCACATACCACAATTTGTTCAGCCATTCCCCAATTGATACGTGTTCCCTCAATTTCTAATTCTTTGACCCTAGAAAAGAATTGCTATAAATATTTTTGTACATATAGGTCCTTTTCCTTTTTTTTAATCTCTTTTGGGATACAGACCAAGTAGTGGTGTTGCTAGGTCAAAAGGTATGCATGGTTTTATAGCTTTTTGAACATAATTGCAAATTGCTCTACAGAAAGGTTGAATCAGTTCAAATTCCACCAATAGTGCATTAATGTCTCATTTTTCCTCCATATCCCCTCCAACATTTGTTATTTTCCTTTTCTGTCCTAATAGCTAATCTAATAGGTACGAAGTAGTACCTCAGAATTGCTTTAATTTATATTTCTCCAGTCAATAATGAGTTAGAGCATTTTTTTTTCAGATGGCTTGATTACTTCATCTGAAAACTGATCATATCTTTGATCATTTATCAATTGGGGAATGGCTCTTATTTTTATAAATTTGACTCAGTTCTCTATATGTTTAAGAAATAAGGCCTTTATCAGAGAAATTTGCTTCAAATTTTTTTCACAGTTGATATTACTAACTGTATTTCCTTCCATCCTTTTCCCCTTACCATTTATTTTATTCTTTCTCTCCTTTCACTCTGTCCCTCCTCAAAAGTATTTTGCTTCTGACTACCCCTTCCCCCAGTCTGCCCTCTCTTCTATCACCCTCTTTCCCTTCCCTTCCTACTTTCCTGTAGGGTAAGATAGATTTCTACAACCAATTGAATGTGTATGTTTTTCCTTCTTTGAGCCAATATAAATATGGAACAATTCACGAATTTGAGTGTCAGCCTTGCTCAGCAACCATGATAATCTTCTCTGTATCATTTCAATTTTAGTATATATATATATAAAAACTACAAAGGGAAGGAAACCATGCAGCCACATGCATCCTATATTTCCTTTCATCCGTTATGGGTAGATTCAGTGGCTTCTAGACCACTCTGCTCTAGGAGTCATAGCAGGGAATCATGTGCAGCAGCTGCACACTCTACAATCCCATATCATCCTGAGGCATGCCCTTGACTGAGAAAAGCTCACTTACATGCTCTTGCACTAGGCCACATTGTATTTCTGTAGTATGGAGAAAGGATATCCCTATTGTGTTACAACTAGAGCGATCTTCCTTCCTTAGCTGTAGGTAAGCCTACCCTTTGATGGGAGGATTAGAGAATCAGAATCAATCAACTTTTTGGCTATATTCTTCCACATCTGTTCACCTCCAGGCACTAACTTCCCTCAGGAATAATTTTTTGTTTATTTGGCAGCTTATGTGGTGTTGTGGATAGAACCCTGCACCTGGAATCAGAAAGACATGAGTTCAAATGTAACCTCAGACAATTCCAAGCTACTCATTTAACCTCTGTTGCCTCAATTTCCTCAGGTGTAAAATGAGCATCATAATAACACCTACTGACCAGGGCTGTTGTGAAAATCAAATGAGATAATATTTTAAAGTGTTTAGCATGGTGCCTTGAACATAGGTGCTAAATAAATATTCCTTCTCTTACTATCTCATTAAGAAAACAACGGTTCCTCAAGGAAGAAGTGCAAATAAAGCCAATGCTTGAGCTCAGATTTACACACATAGTTTTCTTCTGTTGCTTCACTCAGAGCCTTAACTAACAATTTTAGTACCTGGGACATGATTCACAAAATTCAAGAAGCATTTCTTCAAATCAACTTAAAAAAATTGATTGAGCTTGGTGGCAGGGAGAGACCCTGTCCTAGAATAGGGAAGGGAGAGAGAGAGAGACCCAACGACATTTGCAATGCAACACTGGGAATCCAGGAAGGATAGTGTTAGGGAAGTGTAATGCCAAGCAAAGGCAACTTCCTAGTTTTGGAATATCAGCATAGCAAACTCCATTTATTCAGTGACAGATTAAGGCAAAACATTCACAGAACAGAGAAAATCAAAATACAGGGTAACTCATTCATTTAGCAAGTAAATTCTTAATTCAATCCAAGTACTACCCCACCCCTGGGCAATACATTCATTTAGTCAGTCAAAATCTCTCTTCTCAAATGGAGATTAGTTTCCAATCATAAACAAAGTACATTCATTTGGTCAGTCAAAGAGCATAAAAAGTCAAAAGTTTTCCATACTTGGATCACAAATGAATTACAATATCATCCATCAATGCCAAGCACTTTCTGAAAAGGGACAGGAGAACACAGAAGACCATTTACCCTTAAGCTACAACAAGGTTAAGATATCATCACAGCACTGAAAACACAAGGAAAGGTCTTTCCTTCATCTTGACCTGAGGCAAGTTCTCAGCAATCTCTTTTCCTGAGGAGACAAAGCTTAACAAAGCCACAGTGTACATTGCCAGCATCCTCATCAATTTATTCTGCTTGCAGAACAGTCCCAGAACCCCTGAAAATATCAGCAAGATCCTCTTCCAGGATTTCTGTAAACATACAAGAAAATCTTCCTTCAGGGCTTCTGAACCAATAGCAAGGTTCCAGGACCTCTACAACAACAGCACTGTCCTTCAAAAGCAGACAAATTTGGCAAACAACATCAAAACAGAGTCAAATTACTGGCATGACAGCCATGCCTCGTCAGTTCTCAAAAGTCCTGGGCAGCTCCAGTTGGCCCTCAGCAGTCTTTCTACCAGCAACTCTAGCCCGGGCAATTCTATTCTCTCTCTGCTTCCACCATACTGCTCTGCAAAAAGTCCTTCTGGCCTTCTCTTCTTGGGCTTCTCTCTGCTTGGGCTTCTCTCTAAATCCATGGTTCCTCCTAGTTCAGCCTCTGTCTTTATGTCAACAAGTCCATCCCACAAGTGGGATTCACAAGCTCTGGGTTTTAACACTCAACCCCAAAACCAAGCCAATACAGAGGGATCTTTAAATTCCATTACTATTACAGGAAGCCACTACCAGGGACAGCTTGGAGCAGAGAATAGATAGATAGATAGGCCAGAGAAGTGCTTAGTCTGGGTGTGGCTGCTAGAAAGATGGGGAGGCCATCTAGTAGCTTCCAACTAATTATTCTTGCTAATCCTAGTTGTTTCTAATGGCTAAAGCAGTAGAAGTATTTTATTTCTCATTGTCCTATGTCAGTGCTTTGCTGCTTGCCCAGGTAGGAGTCTGGATACTTTCGTTAATTTAGGAGCATCTATGGAGAAGCTACAGTGTTCTAAGTACATACTACAGAATAGCCCACATCTGAAACATAGCCATTGGCCACTCCCTTATTTCCTCAATGGTCCCCTCTTCCCCTGGCCTCTTCAATGGCTCACCTTATTGAGCTAAGAGAACATATGCAGATAACTTCTTTACAGACATTTCATTTTGATAAGTGGATGAGTGCTTGCTTTCATGAGTCACCCTAATGCCTTGCTGTTGCCATGTAGGAAAGAACAAGCTCAGGACTAAAGTGAACCTCTATTCTATTTCCTTAACTTGCCTGTCACTTTGTAAGCAGAGGAGAATCATCATGAGACTTTTTTATTCAGAGATACCTATTCTTTTAGAGTCAGTCACAAATTGATTTTCTTCTGATTTGATCTAGTCTTACCCAGGTATGAAAGGGAAGCTGACATGTGTATCACTGCCAGAGTTATCATTTTCTTTTCTTTTCAAAGTGGGTCTGCTTTGGGACCCTTTCCATGCTCCAGACTTTCTCTTCTTTTTGCTCATACACCAGAGTTGTGTTTTTCTGGAAAATGAATATAAGCTCCTAGGATCAAGAGTTCTTTCCATTTTTGTCTTTGTATTACCAGTGTCCAGAACAGTGATTAGTCAGTTAAGATAGGGGCTTCATCAATACTTGTGCTGAATTTCCAATCCAATCCAATCCATTAGCCATTTATTAAGCACCTACTATGTGTCAGGCATTGTTCTAAGCACTGGTGATACAACTAATAAAAAGAAATACAGTCCCTCACCTCAGTGAGTTTCCAGCTTACTGGGGGAGACACAAAAGGATGCAGGAAAGGGAGGAGGGGGAGATACACTGGGGGTACCTGGCACTGGGGCATCTTGTTCCTTGGAGCTGAAACCAGACAAAGCAACAGATGCAGAGTGGATTGAAATAAAACGTCCAGTTTCTGCCCTTGGTAAAGGAAGTTATTTGGAGGAGTTTAGTACTCCCCCTTGAGCCCTCTAATCAGAGGGGAAAAGAGTGAGCTGAAAGAACAATCATATCACTTAAAATAGATTCATCTGGAAGCCCATAGTATAGGGAAAGACGTTGATTCCTTTTATATTGGTAAACAGGCAAAAAAAGCTAACTACATCCTTTAGAACCAGCCCCAAACATTTAGTTCTTGCCCTGTGAGCCAAAGAAACCATGGCTCTGATTTGCTAGACAACTTCCATGACCCAGAGTAGGGTGAAATTGGAATTGTTAAGTAGGAAGGAAACCTCTATGTACACATGTTAATCTATATGTGGACACAGATATTTTTGGTGCTAATATGAATGCTATTGAACAAATGAATGGATGGATGAAGTCCCTTGCATGGGTTCAAGCTTACATCAGTTGCAATAAATCTCAATTCATTATACCTTAGCAATTTGTGATTCCAAAAGATTTTGCATCAGGCTTCCTGTGAAGACTGTTATGTGTGCTAGGCCTAAAGACTGTCTCTATCAAGTCCCATACAATAGAATCCGGATCTTCCATATGAGCTCTATATTCTGCTTTTGCTTATATCATTATCTGTTTTTAAAAAGTCTTGCTACAAACTTTATCCCCCAACTCCACACCTTACGTATCAACCTCTTCATGCTTTAAAGCCCTCCAACAAGTCTGCATGGAGTCATTACCAATCTCTTGGCCGGTAATGACCCTTTCACTTAGAACTCATATAACATAGTGTTTGCACCTTTTTGACGTATTTGTCATATCCTTTTTAAAAAAAATTACAGGTATCTTTGTAATAGGTCATATTCTGTACACTTTCTTTCCCTACTCAATTGTAAGCTCCATGAGGGCAGAAATCATGTCTTATCAAAATTTTAATATCCCCAATGCCTAGCACATTATTTTGGATAAAATAGGCACTTAATAAGCATTTGCTAAATTGAATTGAACTGCTTTCTATTATGGTTATCAGTATACATATCTCATCCTCCTTTTTGATAGGTAATGGTAGGTAATGAGTGAATATTTGTGAAATTGAAGTGAAGTTCCGAGAAGTGCCTTTCCTTCTGTCCTCCTCTGCATTAATTGGCCAAAACTTTATTTGAATTTGCCTAGCTTTGATAAGAGCGCTTTTTAAAACATAGTGGAGGGACCAAGGTTCTGAGTGGAGTAGAGAAGATGGTTTATTTATTTTCTTCCTTTTTTATTGTTTTTTTTTAAAATTTACTTATCTTTAAGTTTTCAACATTCACTTCCATAAGATTTTGAGTTTTAAATTTTCTCCTCCATCCCCCCTCCCCAAAATGGCATGCAATCTGATATAGCTCTACCAATGCATCCATATTAAACATATTTTCACATTACTCATGTTGTCATGAAAAATTAGAATACCCACTCCCTCACTGCCATGAAGACTTCCCTTAAATGACCTTTCTTCCTCTGAAATGAAATAGCTTCTTGTTTTTCGTAGTCTGAAGTACTTATAATGTTCTTCTTTTGGATTCTACTTATTTTCTCTTCCCTCCACTGATATATTGTCAACTGGATGAGGGCTGAGGCCATATTTCATCTATCTCAGTATCCCTTCAGAGACTGTCATATAGGTTCTCAGTAAATATTGAACTTCAAAAATATTAAAAATGAGCAATATAACTCCACTAGCTTTGATGCGCTAGCTCTTCTTTACCTATTTCAATCTAAAATGCTTGAGTTCTGGGAGTGCTCAGGCCCACAATTTGTTTTAAAGTGATTAATAAGACTGTAAAAAATGAAGGCTAAATTCCTGCCAGTGCATGAATTGTTCTTGTTGGGTTCAGGGAAGCAAAGAATACCACAGGCCAGTTTTGCTATGGGAGTGCAGCTTGGTGATTGTCTTCAGAGCAACAATACAAAAGTGATATGGCACCATTATGCTTAACATGGATGATTTTGTACTGAATTTCTTCATCATATTGAGGAGAGAGTGGGGGGTGAACTGAGCAGCTGAAGAAGTGTCCATAGCTTCATTATCCTGATGTCTATAAAACAGTGTAGCATTTCCCCCACTCTGGGTTGATACAGAGTCTGTACAAAAGAGTCTTTTATGCTCTTTGATGGTCTTTGATCAAGGTGAAATGCCCTTAGCCCTCAAAGATAAAAATGACTTGAAATAACTCTAATATATTATTCATATCACTAAGAAGAGCAAGAAATAGAGGGAAAATGGCAATTGTAGGATTCAGCATATCCACAAGGGAGCTACAGCACATAATGTGCTTGGTGTGTGTGTGTGTGTGTGTGTGTGTGTGTGTGTGTATCCAGACTACCCTAATCCTGAATATCATCCCCAAAAGAAGGAGATGGACCTAGATGATGGCTAAGATTTCTTCCATTAATGATAGTCTTTGATGTTATGTATTCCCATAACTTCTCATTTCTTATCTGTCTGCACTATTTTGGAACTTCTCTGATTTGTCCATCATGTACTAATGTCAAGCACCTTCCTTCACCCCACCTCACCCTTCTTTTTAGCTTTATCTATTTGTGTTTTGTGTGTGTTGTCTTCCCCAATTAGATTGTAAGCTCCTTGAGGGCAGGGGCTGTCTTTGTTCCTTTCTTTGTTTCTCTTTCTCTCTGTCTCTGTCTCTGTCTTTCTTTCTTTCATATTTGCATCCCCAATTCTTAACACAGTCCCTGGCACACAGTAGGTGCTTAATATATATCTATTGACCAATGATTCTACCAGCAATTTTAATATGGGGTTTGTTTTTTTGTTCTGAGTGGTCCATGTGATGAACTTTTCTCCCCAGTTAGCTTTCAAGTTTCGGGAGGACCATAAAAATGCCCCTAAAATGTAGAAGGCACATTGGTTCAGAATAAAAAGCATAGGATGTGGAGTTAATAGACCATGGTTCAAACACTAGGTCAGTTTCCTCATTTGTAAAAAAAAAAAGAGGGAGTGGACTGGATGATCTCTAAGGTTCTTTATAGCTCTAAGTCTGTGAGTTCACATGATATTTAGTATACAACCATAACAGTTATTTTACATAGAACTTTTAAGTTTGTAAAACCTTTTTGTTTAGCTCCTTGAGGGCAGGGACTGTCTTTTGTCTCTTTGTATCCCCAGCACTTAACACAGTGCATGGCATATGGTAGGCACTTAATAAATGTTTATTAACACTATATTAGTCAGTCAACTACCACTTATGAAACACCTACTATGTGCCAGACATTGTGCTATTTCATTTGGCTTTTACTATAATGTTGTGAGCTGAACAGTTATCATAGATATTGTATTTATGTATAATATATCTGAAATATAGCACATATTTCAAATGAAACATGGTAAGAAAAAAGTGTTATTCTTGATTGAGCAGTTGCCTTGTTAATTATAACTCACTTTGAATATCAGAGGTTTTTTAGTATTGATGTTGTTGGTATTTTTCTTTTTGGAAAACAACATTGGGGGTAATGTGAAATTTTCTAGATAATTCTAAGACATTTTTTTGCTCTGCCCTCATGTTTCCCATGAAAAATAGTGTTTGGGAGATTGGCCTTTCAACTAGGAAAACTTTGGTTCAAATCCTGCTTCTGACACATACTAACCGTTTGACTGTGGACAAATCTAACCTCTCATTGCTCAAGTATGCTACCTAAGACTATGAGTTAGGGATGCATTTTTTCATCTGTGTGATTGTTCCCTACACTGATGAAAGTACAGCTCCCCAATAAATTGCCTGTGGCATATATTTGCTGAAACGTTTTGCCTGAGCTGCTTAATTTTACTATTAAGAAACAAAGAAAGAAAAACAATTGCTCTCACTACAAGATGGAACATTGTCCTTATATAGATGCAGAATAGATTATATATGGAAGAACTTTATGCTTCAAGGTGACCTATAACTAGCAATTTAAATGATTCTATTCTCTTATAGTGAATGCAAAAAGTCTTAGTGGACTTATGCCTAATCAGGACATTGCCATCTTGAACATATGAATATTTTCATCAGGGACAAGAATATTTATTCCTTTGAAGTCTCTAAACTTCTCATATATTTGTCTGAAACCAGGGGCTGGAAAGAGGGAGGTCTTGGGCTAAAAATGTGAATCTAGCCTGACTATAAGCCTGTTAAGTGGCATTTTGGAGCCCTATAGAGAAATAGTTGAACTTGTTCAGGGAAAGTCTCTAAAAATAAATTTAATCATTTGAGTTCCCTTAGTGCTTTTTCAAATCATTTTATATTATTAATTTAAAAAGATTTACTTTCTATGTCTTAAGAGAAAAAAAATCTAACTCAGTACAATACACATAATAGATTATGAAGACATATTATATAAACATTTCTAGTATTTTCACCATTTTAGGCATCATATTTCATTAAGGAGTGATTCTTCTTGCAAGATAAAGGTTATTTCCCTTTTATGAACTGCAATTTCCTTTGTGGGCAGAAAAACAAAGCACCAGACTATTTGTTCAACAGTCATTCATTGAATCATTCACCATTTATTGACCATCTAGCATATATGTCACACTGCATTAAGTAAAATTTAAACTTCATTTTCTGGCATTCAATGATCATGGCTATAAGTTAGAAATACTACTCAACTCAAAGTTAAAAGAGACTTGAATTTGAATTCTCCCTTTATCATTTATTAACTATGCAGTCATAGGAAATTCTTTATCTGAGCCTCATCTGAAAAGTGATGAAAATAATAGCTAGATTGTTGGAGAGAGCAGTTGTATGGACAAAATCACAAATCCATTTGAGTGTCTACCTTATCATGTATTTGATAATGGTATTGGTAATGTTTGCCTAATAGGGTTTTATAAAATCTATTATATGGCAGCCGGGTGTTACAGCAAATAGAGTGCAGGGCCTGGAGTCAGAGAGACCTTAATTCAAATCCACTCTCAGACACTTAATAGCTTTTTGGCCCTGGGTGAGTCATTTCCATTTCCATTGCCTCAGTGTCCTCACCGGTAAAATGAGTAGAAAAAGAGCATCTACTTTTGAGGGTAGTAAGGATCAAATGAGATAATGTTTGAAAAATGCTTTGCAAAGTGTCTGACACATAGTAAGTATTTAATAGATGCTTGTTCCCTTCTCTCTCTATTCTATAAGTCATAGAGTTATATTTTTTCTTAAGACTGAGAAAGTAAGCCTTTTAAGATCAATAATATTATTTGAAAATACTTTAAGAACATTTTCTCTTTCTATGTGTGTGTGTGTGTGTGTGTGTGTGTGTGTGTGTGTGTGGTGTATATGGGCAGCTAGGTGGCACAATGGATACAGTACTGGGCCTGGAATAAGAAAGATTGAATTCAATTCTAGCCTCAGACACTTACTAGCTACGTGACCCTGGGCAAGCCATTTAACCGTTTTTGCTTTAGTGTCCTCCTCAGGAAAGTGAGCTAGAAAAGGAAATGGTAAACCACTCCAGCATTTTTTGCCAAGAAACACCGCCCCCCCCCACCCAATGGGGGCATGAAGAGTCAGTCATGACAAAAAAGACTCAACTCAACTCGTGTGTATGTGTATATATTTACCAGACCTGTGATTTCATTGCTGTAGTTCCTATGAGGACCTTTTATCAGTGCAAAGAAGCACGAGTTCTGCAGTTTATAGTCTTATAGTTGCCTAGGGTCACTGAGAAGTTAAATAAATTACTCAGGGTCACACAGCAAGTATATGTCAGAAGTGGGAATCGGACTAAAGCTTTCTTAACTCAGAGACAGCTCTCTGCCTCCAATACGAGACTACTATGTAAATGTCACACTCTCTGGTGCACACTCCCTATCCCTCACTCCAGCTTTAGCTCACATGGAATCCTTCCCTATACTCTATAGTCCAGGTAAATGCTGTTTGCTGAGCACTGCATGTACCCCATGCTCTCTCTTATCAACAGCTTTGATCGTGCCCTTTGACACACTCTTCCTGCTTTCTCCCTTTTGAAACTTTACTCATTCCCTAAGGTACAACTTCAATACTGTTTTCTTCATGAAGCCTTCTTTTATTCTTCTAGTTGGTGATGAACTTTATCCCATCATACCACACATAGCTCTTTGTATTATTTATTTTTTGTGTCATACCTATTTGTATACGTTATCTCTTACCCTACTCAAATGTTAGGGTTTGGGACAGAATGGAACAGAAGATCTTCCCTGCTCATTTATAGGCCTCACATGGAGCCCATTGGGGGAAGTTTGATTAGGGGAGGCTTGCTTGTAAAAGGGTCAGGAGGGTTGTGATGACCTCTGACCCTGAAGACATGTATACACACATATACACATATACATACGTACACATACATACACAAATCTATACACACATATAGATATAAATATACATACATACATACATACACACACACATATATACTCTGAGGTTAGCATTTTGCTTTGGGGTTCACTCATTGGAAGAATGTCTTGTGATTTGGTCAGATGAAACTGTTGGTGGCTGTTAAGGAGCTCCCCCCCATCTTTGAAAAACCCAGATGTTGGTGCTTTTCTCTCTGATAACTATGTTTGTATTACCTTGGTCAGACAGTTGGATTTGTCTGTTGATCTGTACTAATTTCTGTCTGTTGGTTCTTTATTTCTCTTCTTGTATTTTTTCTATTTTCTTCATTTGGATTTTCTCTGAAGTTCAGGGTGCTGACTTTTCCCATGAACTAGTGAATGTAATTTAAAAAGATTGTTGAACTCTTAAATAGCTAGCTATCTTTCCTAGTAAAGCAGATATAAGAACCTGTGCTAGCAGCCATCCTGGGTAGGCCAGTGTGGTTGCTGCTCCAAAGGGTCAAAAGGGTCAAATCCTGTTTAATTTTTTAAATCCCCACTAGTCCCAAGGATAGTGATTTGGACATGACTGGCTTTTAACAAATATTTGTTGTATGACAGTTAAAATTGAGGGTCACTTAAAGGGCAATGGAAGAGTAGCTATCTCCCCAAATAGAATATAAATTCCTTGAGATTAGGGGCTCTTTTATTTTTGTCTTTGTATACTGAGAGGCAGGGTGAGGTGGCTGACAACCAGCCTCACAGCTAGGAAGACCTGGATTTTTGATTGTGGGCAGATATCTTACAAGCTCACTGCCCTAGACAACTCTTTAACACCATTAATTGGGGAGAAGGTATCAATAAGCATGAATAGGAGAATTTTACTTGCCTGGGAGTTTCCTATACCAATGAAATTTCATATGTAATCCCAAACTATATCCCTTTATATTCCTAGTCCTAGTAGAGTGGATGCTATTAAACATATATATGGCTATTATTAAGCATTGCTATTAAGCATTGATAAATAAATTAACTGAGCATTAATAATCACTCATTTTATAATTATTAATAAAATATTTCATTATGAATTAAAAATTAACAAATGAATTATAATTGTACATTTATTAAAATGCCTTTTGATTGATTATGGGCATAAATAAGTTGTATGAATAGTGAATTACAAAGGAGAAGCAAAGTCAAAGACTACCAATAGGGTGACCAGGACAAGCCACAGCTGGAGCCTTCAGGACAGTGGATCAGCGGCAGCTATGGCAGTTTCCAGACTTATCAATCCATAAGAAACAAGGACAAAGGGAAAGGTGAGTGGAAACTCAGCTAAATTTGGGGGAGAAAAGCAGTCTGGCCAAACTGCCTCCAGGGCAAGGAAGCAGCAGAAGTGGCAGCACTACAGCAGCTTCCACATGGCTGGTTCAGAGCTCCTGGCCTGTAGACTGCAGGGGTGCCAAGCAATCATTCAGAGGCTAAGTGCTCTTGCGCTGAGTGCCTGGATCCAGACTGTGATCTTGGGTGGTGTGTTTTCAGTGAGCCAAAGCTGGTGGGGGCTGCAAAAAAAGGCTGCCTCTCAATAGCTCTGGCAGATGAGAAAACCCCAGCGATTTGGGATAGAGCTTTCCCCTCTGGAAGCAGAGTTCCACAGAGCTAAAAAATCAAGTAATACAGTGGAAACATGAGCAGGCAAAGGAGGTAAAGTAAGAACGGCAATCAAACTCTAGAATCCTCTTTTGGGGACAAAAAGGATCAAAGC
>CM053596.1:116299730-116334597 GCA_028646575.1 Pseudocheirus occidentalis
GAGCATGTGTATATATGGGTATATAGAGGGCATAGGATCAATTGAATATGAAGGGATGATGATACTTTAAAAGGCAAATTCTAAGGTGGGAGAGGACTAGAATGAGAGGAGACAGGGAGAAACAAAATTGGGTTAATCATCCTGTGTGGAAGAGGCAAGGGATAACTGTTACGACTTTACTTTCATTTACTCTCATTGAATATGGTTTAGGGAAGAAATGGCATAAACTCTAAACTGAGCATCATGCCACACAAGAGAGTATGGGGCATGGGGATGATAGACGGGATGATGGAGGGGAGGACAGGGTCTGGGGGAGGGATGCTGGATGCTCACACTTCAATAAAGGGACAGGGACAGGGTAGAGAACAGAACAAGGGGGGGAGGGACAGGAAGGAGGGACATATGATTACTGTCACAATATGTCTATTATGAAGATGGAATACTTGCAACTGGGAATTAAGATATACAAGGGCTGGGGTAGGGAGACCCTCCCTGCCCTACCAGAAAGTTAGAGAGAAGACCAGGGGAGGGGCTCTACAGTGGGATTGCTGTTTTGGGGTTGGGGTAGGGGAAAGATGGGGAGAAAATTTGTAATTCAAAAATCTCATGAAAATGAATGATGTAAACAAGAAACAAATGAAATTTATTAAATAAAAAAAGGTAATAAAAGGAGCCTGTGGCATTGTCTCTGACTTGATAAGACAGAATTTACCATTATTTTGATGGTACAGAGATCATTATTTGACTTTGGGAAAGCTTAGGAAATAGCTAGGATTTCCTATAATATGATATAGAGCCTAGAAAATACTTTTCAAAATAAAAAAAATTAGACTGTGACGTTAGAAGTTGGCTTTGTCTCTACTGCTCCTCTGCTGACCAAGGAGGGCTTCATGGAAGAGGTACACTTTACTAGCAAGATCAAAGATTATTTTTTTAATTGAATGCTACCATATACAGTACAAAAAATAAATACCAAAGCATGTCCAGAAGCAGAAAGATCTGTATGAGCCAGAGTAGTTAAGAAAGGCTTCATCAAGTTAAGATGAATCTTGAAGAATCAGTATGATTATGTAGACTTTGATTAAGAGGAAAATCATTCAAAACATGAGCAAAGGCACAGAAAAAGAATGGAAAACAATGAAATAATAATAACTACAACAACTAGTATTTATATAATGCTTTTAAGATTTGCAAAGCATTGTACATTTCTTATTCCATTTAATCTTCACAATTCTGAGAAGTAAGTGATCTCATCCCTGTTTTGCAGATGAAACAACTTGAACCTGAGAGAGGTTAAGTGCTTTGCCCATGTCACACAGCTAGTCAATATCTGTCAAGTTTTGAACTCAGATCCTTTTTTCCACTCTGAATTTATTTATTTATTTTCTTCTTTATATCACTCATTTCCACGAGATTTTGAGTTACAATTTTTCTCCCCATCTTTCTCCTACCCCTCCTGCCCCAAAACAGCAAATGCATTGTAAAGCCCCTCCCCTAATCTGCTCCCTCCTATGTCCTCCCCCATATCCTCTCTAACTTCCCGGTAAGGCAGGATAGGTCTCCCTACCCCATGAACTCAGAACTTTCTGATGCTAAGTCCAGTACTCTTAACAGTCTACCACTGAGCTGGGACCCTTTTAAGGACTTTGCCTTTATTTCACTGGAAAAATAGAGACCATTTCCCATGAACTCTTGTCCTCTTCCTCCTCCTCTGTATCTTAAAACTACTTGGCATAATGTCTCACTGTGTCAAGGCCTTTGCTCTAGCCTCTGATATAGAGGTAGCCTTTTGTCAAGGCCAACCCTTCTACATGTATCCTTGTTCTAATCCTCTCCTACCTTCTCCAGAAAAATTGCCCCAGTGTTACGTTATTCTCTCTTTCTGTCTCTGTGTCTGTCTGTGTCTGTGTCTCTCTGTCTCTGTCTCTCTGTCTCTGTCTCTGCCTCTCTGTCTCTCTGTCTTTCTCTCTCCTCTTCAGTCTCTACCTATGGGTTCTTGAACTACTGCCTTCAAATATGCCCACATCTCTCTTATACTTAAAGGTGACCTTGGGAAAAGTTGTCTGTATGTGTTACTTCTTATTTCTCTCCTATTACTAACTTCTCAAGCTTCTTCAGTTTGGCTCTGACCTTATCACTCAACTGAAACCACTCTTGCTAAAGTTACCAGTGATATAATAACTGACAAATCTGAAGCCTTTTCTCAGCCTTCCTCTTTCTCACATTCTCCATAGCATTTGACACCATTGATTCTTCTCTCCTCCTGGATACTCTTTCTTCTCTGGATGTTTTCGGCACCAGTGTCTCCTGGTTCTCCTTCACTGCCTCTTTTGCTGTCTCATTCATTATTCTCAACATACTTCCTAACTGTGGGGTGTCCCCTGAGAATCTGGACTGGACCTTTTCTCCCTATGCTCTTCCAGGGAACTTATTAGCTCCCATAAGTTTAATCATCACTTTTCACAGATAACCCCCAAGATCTTTATGTCCAGCTTGATTTTTCAATATCTCCAGCTGCTTAATGGACATTTCAAGCTAGATGCACCACCCATATGTGACTCAAATTCAACATATTCAAAGAAGCGCTCATTATCTTTTTTTCAGAACTCAGTGGACTTCTGAACTTTCCTATTTCAGTCAAGGCTACCACCATTTTACTAGTCACCAAATTTCACAACCTCAGTGCTATCCTTAACTTCTCACCCACTTACCTCATATATCCAATCAGTGGTCAAATCTTATTTCTATATCCATAACATCTCTCACATTCATTTTCTTTTCTTTATGGTATTTGACACTGTTTCCTATCTTCTTTTTAGATACTCTCTCCTCTCTGGGTTGCTTTTTCATGCTAGAGAAGCAAGGTGACTTCTGCCCAGCCATTGTTTCACACTCCAAAAATCATGCCAAGTGGAAGCTAAGTCACTCAATTCTAAAGAATCATGCACTTAGGGCTGGACGAGACCTTGGATGTTATCTGGTTAACCCCCTCGTTTTACAGATGAGAAAGCTGAGACCTAGGGAATTAAAGGACTTGTCCTGGATGGCAATAGGTACTAAGAGAAAGCACCCAGAATTTAATCTAGATCCTCTGGTTAAAAAATTAATGCCTTTCCTACTCTTAGCATGATTTGGGATCTGATGCTTCTTCACTTTAGCCACCTTCTGACAGGAGCATGCTCCTTCCCTCTCCCCCTCAACCTCTTCTTCTGGAAATTGTAATTAAACCAACACCACCATTGCTTCTAGAAACAGCATTCCACTAGACATCCCTATTTTCCCACTTATATCTCTAACACTTCCAAGAACAAAATATCCTTCTCTAGCTACCACTCCCCTATATTTGTTGTATCCTCTTTTTGGAACATAAGTTCCTTGAGAGCAGGGAACATCTCCCTTTTATATTTGTACCCCTAGAATGTAGCATGATATAAGTGCTTAATCAATATTTTTTTTCTTTCATTGATTCATTCAATTCATATGATCAACCTCCTTGTTCAGGCCATCACCGTTTTCCACATAGATTTATTATTGCAGCAGGGTAGTAATTGGTCTCATTGATTCAAGGCTCATTCTACTTCTATCTTCTTAAAGTGCAAGCCAGTCTTTTCACACCCCCATTCAAAAAACTCCAATGATTCTCTATTGCATTTAAGATCAAATATAAATTCCACTGATCGACTGACATTATAATCTGATTATAACCTTTCTACTTCACTTTAAACATCATCCTCTTCCTGTAGTTTATGGTTTAGCTGGACTCACCTTCTTGTTGTTCTTCACAAAAAATATTCCATCTCCTGGCCCTGAACTCTTGTATGCAAAGGTATGGGGGCTGCCTTTGACAGTTGGTTGTTGATTGTCATCTTTCATTCTTGAAGAGGACCAAATGACATCACTATGCTAGAGTCAAGTTTCAGTGTGTCCAACTGTGGCTGTCCAAATGCATTCAGTGTGACTGATGATTTTGGCATGCCCTACTACAGGTCAGACACAAATAGGCTGTGCGAACGTTTGGGGTAGATACTCTAAATGTGCCCATCCTGTGTTTCTTTTGAGCTATTTCAAGTGGTTGTAACAGCAATCAGTTTAACAGATACTTAGCACTTAGTAACTTAGACTAAGTATGGAAGGTGTGAGCCCTGTCCCCTGTTGAGAAGGTGTGAACTCCCCTGTTGATGTGGAAGAAGTGGATTGCCTGAGACAGGAGGCCAGTGTGTGTATATAAAGAAGAATTCCAGAGACAGAGAGACAGAATTGGAATTTTCCTGTTGGACAAAGCAGGATTGTCTCAGCATCTGGGAGCTGGGATGCTGGACTGAAGAAGTGAGTTGGAGTTTTCCTGAGAGAGAAAGAGAGAGAGTTTCTCTCCCAGCATCTGGAAGCTGACTGAGAAAAGAGATGGAGTTTTCTTGAGACCAGAATCTGGTGAAGGCCACACAGAAGGCCAATATTCCTTCCGGGTCCTAGTGCTGGCTGACTGACTAAAGAAGCATGACCCGGATAAGACTGTTTGTTCATGGCCTGGCTGATCCTTGAGTTCCAGGCAAGAGAAGTTTTGAAGGGTTTGAGATGTGCTGGACCCTGTGAACTTCAGTGTGTGCCAGGTACTGCCCTGAGGACTGGACAAGGACCTGGCAGCTGTCTGCTTCTGAATCCAGGTGACTGTTTGGTTGATTCAGGAGGGAGCTGGGACCATGAAAGGGGATCCAGGGAATCAGAGATACCACCCAGAGTCAAGATGAAGAAAAGGCCTCCCCGTGGAGGAAATTGAGGTTTGCTGGACATCAAGAGGTGGCGGCTTTGTGTGTGTGTGTGTGTTTTTTTTAATGACTGAACTAGTGATTAATGATATTTAGTAATTGGGAATCTAGATTAGTGACTGATTAAGTTAATGGTTGCCCATGAGTGGAAGTTTGATTATTGTATTGTGAATGATTAAGTTAGTGGCTGCCCCATGAGTGGAAGATTGATATATTGTGAATTGATTGAATGATTAAGTGAGGAGGGTTTCCCCCTTAGGGAAACTAGATGATTATCCTTTTGTTTCTTGTTCTAAATGTTGTGGCCACTGTAGTGAAAACTGTGTGGCCATTCTAATGTTAAGCTGTTATGAACACTATATTGTGACTTTCTTTAATAAGATGTAATATTGTGAATATTATACTGTGAATGTTTGCCTTGATTTCTAATGGAATAAACAGAGTGTTCACTATACTTTGTAATCCAATTCTTAAAAGCTGTTCACGGTAGCATTCTTCTGGGAATCTGCTGGTACATGGCATTACAGCGGTCCTGTGCCAGTCTCTCCCATGTCACAAATCAGTTCCAAAGTTCTTAAGAGAGACCTTAAGAGTGTCCTTGTATTACTTCTTCTGACCACCATGTGAATGCTTGCCCTGTGTGAGTTCTTCATAAAATAGTCTTTTTTAGCAAGTGTACATTTTGCTTGAGAGCAATGTGGCCAGCCTCTTGGAGTTGCACTCTGTGAAGCAGAGTTTGAATGCCTGAGAGTTTAGTTCAAGTAAGGACCTCAGTGTCTGGTACCTTATCTGTCCAGGTGATCTTCAGAATCTTCCTATGAAATTCAAATGGAAGTGATTCAGTTTCCTGGCATCATGCTGGTAGACTGTCCAGGTTTCACAGGCAAGCAAAAATGAGGTCAGAACAACGGATCTGTAGACCTTCAGTTTGGTCATCAGTCTAATACCTCTTCTCTCCCATACTTTCATATGGAGCCTCCCAAACATTGAGCTAGCTCTGGCAGTGTGTATCTCAACCTCATTATCAAGGTATACATCCCTAGAAAGTATAATACCAAGCTAAGTGAGCTTATCCACAGAATTCAAAACTTCTCCATTTGCTGTAACTGATGGTTCTATGTTTGGATGGTGTGGTAGTGACTTATGGAGTCCTTATGTTTTCTTGGTGTTAATTATTAGGCAAAAATCAGCACAAGCAGCAGAGAACTGACCAACTTTGTTGCATCTCAGGTTCAGAGGCTACACTGAGTGCACAATAATGTGTAAACAGAAAATCATGGACCAACACTCCCACTTTGGTCTTGGCTTGTAGCCTTTTCAAGTTGAAGAATTTGCTATTAGTATGGTAGCTGACCTTGATGCTATATATTCAACTTCATTGAAAGCATTTGACAACAGGCTGAAAACATCATGCTAAAAAGCATGGGAACAAGCATACCATCTTGTTTCACTCCACTGGTGACTGGGAAAACATGACATCATTTTCCATTATCCAGAACTTAGGCAAGCCTGCTGTCATGAAACTGATGTATGGTCTTGATGAACTTGTCCGGGCAACTAAATTTTGACATAATTTTCCATAAATCCTTATGACTAACAGTATCAAAGGCCTTGGTCAGATCCATAAACATTGTATATAGTCCTCTGTTCAAATTCTGGCATTTCTTTTGGAGTTGTCTGGCAGCAAACACCATATCAATCCGTCCTTGGCCCTTTCTGAAACCACACTCACTCTCAGGTAGATGACCATCTTCTAGGTGAGGAATCAGCCAGTTAAGGAGGACTGGCAAGAATCTTACCAGCAATGACTAAGAGAGAGACCCTCCTGTGATTGTCACAGGACAGTCTACTTCCTTTACCTTTATAGAGATGGATAATGGAGGCATCCTTAAACTCCTGGGGGATAACCTCCTCTTTCCATATAACCTGGAAAATTTCAGCCAGCTTTTGTATGAGCAATGAATCCCCTACCTCGTAAATCTCAGCTGGAATAGAGTCAGCACCAGGTGCTTTGCCACGTGAAAGAAGTCTAATGGCATTCAAAACCTCTTCTTCACTTGGAGCTTCAGCTGGGGAGGGATTAACTTCCACCTGAGGTAAAAGTAGGTCTAGACACTAATATAGCTCAATACCTATTTAACATAAATTAGACCAAATAAATAGCACCTTCAGATACGAGTGCAATTCATTATATGTGATATGAAATTTAAAAAATTGTATGTGCTTATGTTTATTAAATTTCTGACACTGATTATTATATGCTACTTACCTCTTTTGTGGTTGTTAATATGTGCAGTATCTGGACATAAAATTCTTGACAGCCTATGTGTCCCATGTAAAGGACATGTAGGTAACAGTTTTCTCATCTGTGAAATAGGAATAATAATTCTTGTCCAACTTGCCTTATGGGTTACTGGGAATATCAAATGAGATAATGTATGGAAAGAATTTTGCACCCCTAGTAAAACTATACATAAATGTCAGCTACTATTAGCTCAAGCACCACCGCCTTTGGGAGGCCTTTCTTAATCTCCCCCAGCCAGTAATGCCTTTTGTTTGAATGGAATGTTGCTATATTCCCTCCATTTTGTATTTATCACTTAAGCATATATTGTTTCCCCTATTAGAACGTAAGCTCCTTGAGGACTTACTGTTTTTGCTTTTTCCTTTGCCTCATTGTTGCTTAGCATGAACCCAGGCACACAGGAAATAGCTAATAAATATTTCCTGATAGACTGATTACTTTAAAATTAAAAAATTATCAGGGCGGCTAGGTGGCACAGTGAATAGAGCACAGGCCCTGGAGTCAGGAGTACCTGAGTTCAAATCCGGCCTCAGACACTTAACACAAAAAACTAGCCGTGTGACCTTGGGCAAGTCACTTAACCCCAACTGCCCTTCAAAAAAAAAAGCCAAAAAAACAAAAAAACCAAACAAAAAAATAAAATTAAAAAATTATCATTTGTAAATGGTCTAGTTTCTGACCCAGAGAAAGTTTAGACTAGGTGGTCAATAAGGTCATTGCCAACTGAAGATTGTCTCGGTTTTCCTAGATATTAGAGTTATGAACAGGTTAGAGTTAAACGATTTTAAAATTATTTTTACTTAGCCTAGTCTTTAGGTCCATGATTAATTTAAAAACAACAAAAACTATGTAATATCTCAGGTCTAATTTAATCACTGCTGGATGATGGACTAGGCCTAAAATAATTTAACAACTCGAGCAGACTATCTGAAGTGTTCTTCATGGGGTTATTAAATCTCCAGAGATTTCATATTCAAAAATTACTGCAGTTTTCACTTAAAAAATATTGCTAGAGACTGTCATCACAGCCCTTAAGTTTTTCTGGTAATTTTTCAAGAAATAATAACAACAAAGAAAAGCTAAAGGAAAATAGTTTCATTTAGATGTTTGGAATCCCAATCTGGGTGAAAGTAATTCCAGGGTTTCTGGATGATCTGCCATATTGATAAGACCCTGTAAAGATCACCCCTATTATTGTGATCTACTTCTTCTTTTTCCTGCCTCAGTTACACCAGCTATAAAATGAAAATTTGCTCTAAAAATGAGATGTTTCATCTAGTCTAGACTTTCTTGGGTAGGTAAATTATCTGAGACAATGAAAATAAAAAATGAGCTTGGCTGTGGCCCTACGTCCTCATGGTTTCTATTGCTTGAAAATAATTTTTTAAAAATTGGAACAAAGAGAAATATTAGATCAATCTAATTTCTAATAATCAATCTAATCTAATAATCAATCAAACTATTTCTGAAAGAATTTTTTTGAATGTTAATGAGAGCTCCGCTTTGCTATCTGGGATATGCTCATGGTTTATGACCTCAAAAGAAGTGAATGTCATTCTGTGATTGCTGGTTCTTTGTGTAATCTTTATCCAGTTATCCTGAAACTAAACTAGGAGCCTTATTGTTTTGGAAATTCATTTATTTAGCAGCCTCTTGCTTGAAACTTCCCATAGCAAGAAGATACAAGAAGAAATATGACATAATTAAGCACCATGGGGCAGCAAGAACAACCAGAGGGGGAATGGTTTACACTTGGGAAATCAGACAGAGATGCTTGATGGGTTTTGTTTTTCCTTAGGAGAAGTTGTATTGTATCTAAATGAAGTTGAATTTTAAAACTGTTTTCTAAATGAGTTTTTCCTCCTCAGAAATTGTTACTTTATGAATATATTAATTAACAACAATATTTGGCACTTATATAGCACCCCTTTGTCTGAAGAGCTCAGTGTTTAATTAATTCTTATCATACCCTTAGGGAGGATGTAAGCCTACAATGTTTTTCTTATTTGCTGCAGGGTTTTAGAGAGTGAGAAAGAATGCTACAAACAGGCATTTGCTCTGATAGAAAAGAAAAAGGGGAAGAAGTTTAATCATTTGGCAATAAAATTTTTAAAAAATCTAATGAGTTTTTATAACTGGGCATCTAGGTGGCACAGTGGTTAGTGCACTGATTTGAAGTCAGGATAAGAATGATCTGAGTTCAAATCCTTTCTTGGACACTTACAGTGCTACCCTGGGCAAGTTATTTAACCTCTGTCTGCCTCAGTTTCTTCATCTATAAAATGGGTATTATAATAATAATAATATCATCTACTCCCTGGGGTGCCCATATTTGTAAAGTATTTGACAAACCTTAAGTCTGCACAAATGTGAGCTATGCTAGCTGCTCTCAATTATAGTCCATATTTCTCTTGATCTCCTCTGAATCAGTCCACATGTACTTATTATGTGATTATCAGGTACAAAATGTATACCAAAAGCAAAATACATGGGCCCTGCTCTCAACACCCTGGAAAGAATCCTGGCTTTGCGAGCTGAGACTGCTGAATTTATGTTCCAGCCAGGCCATGTACCAGCTGTATGACCGTGAATAAATCACTCGGCTTCCCCAAGAGGGCCTCCTTTCCCTCATCTTAAAAAGGAGTTTAATTGGATTATACCATCCCTAAGCTTCTTTCTAGTTCGGATGGTTCTTTCTGTGATCCTACGGGGGAGAAGAGGCTCAGATACACAGAAAGGTAGCTAAAGATGCCACAGAGGTGATAGTGAAGACCTAGTGAATGGTATGGAGAGAAAATATCCCCTTTGCAAGTATCATCAGGGAAGGCTTAATAGGAATGGAGGCAGTTAAGGCAGGACATCACGAAGGGTAAGATTAATGACAATTCCCATTTACATGGAACTTTAAGGTTTACAAAACACTGTCCTGACAACACTTCTGGGATGCATGTGGTATATACACCATTACCTCTGTTTCCCAGCTCTATGAATTTAAAGAACTTCTAGCTATATGACCCTGGGCAATTCACTTAATCCCTGCTTACCTCAGTTTCTTCATCTATAAAATGAGTTGGAGAAGGAAATTGCAAACCAGTCCAGTATTTCTGCAAAGAAAGCCCCAAAATGGGGTCACAGAGAGTCAGACACAGCTGAAATGACTCAGCAACAGCAAATGATAACACAATAAGGAGGAATGGTTGTGGTTGGATGGACGATTTGGACCCAGGTTTTCTTGATGCCAAATTCAGCACTCTATTGCCTACCCCATGTTACCTCCAGGACATACCTGGAGGAAAGTATGGCATGAGCAACATCCTAGAGGTGAGAAAGCACACAATTTATCCAAGTGATAGTGAAGAGACCAGTGTGATGGAGCAAAAGTCTCCTGCATAGAAGCAGTGAAAGAGAAAGGGTAGTGGGGTGATTTGTGTTGAAGACCTGTCCTCTCCTCATCTATGCCATTGTGGTAGTGGATAGAGCCACAGAAACTGGCTGGAGAGAAAGAACAAGGTTTCAAATCTCAGACCTGCCATTTATAGCCTGTGTTACTGAGAACAAGTGTCCTACATTCTCTGTGCCTCAGTATCCTTATCTGTATAGTCATCATGCTAATACTTTACTAGCTGTCTCACTGAACTGATGTCTGAAAACTGATTTACAAATCTTAAATCCAGTGCTTAGCATAATGCCTGGCCCGTAGAATATTCATTGATCAAAGCTCTGTGGAAATTTGTTACAGTTCAGCAAAGGAGACCAAATCTTAAACCCAATTCACTCTGGAGCTCATGGATTGGACCACAATAGGTCCTTGCTCTCCTAGTACAAAGGGAATGTAAATAGTAAATAGCAACTGTTTCTCTTTTGACCAGCAACCCTGAGGATCTTCCCCTCCTAATTTGACTCCTAAGGCCATGCCTTCCACTTCTTAAAGAGGCCTATTCACTGAATGGGCATTGCCTCACTCAAAGTGAGAACCTGAAAAGGTCTTAACCCAAAAGGGCCAGGGTCTCCCGTTGCATACTGGGCCATCTCCAGTAGTCCTGACAAATATCAGGTCACTGGACCCAGATGGCTCTGGAGGAGAAAGTGAGGCTGATGACCTTGCACAGTCCTGCCTCACTTAAATCCAAGTCAACTGCAAGTCATGTCATCACTCCCTGATATCATGGAAACACAACAACAACCAACAACAACTTTCATCTCCTCATCAAACATTTGACCAGAACAACTAATGAAACAAAATTGTGGAACTGAATCTTACTTATCTCTCTATCTGTCCATCTTTTGGTCAGGATGACAATGAGTAGTGAAATGACAAAAAAAAAAGGCAGGTAGCAGGAGAGGAAAAGAGTAGTCTATTAATTAGATAATCAGCTTCAGGATCAATAGAAGCAATTGAACTTCCTTTCTCTCAGGACAACTAAGTAGTGCAGTGGATAGAGTATTGTCCCCATTCCCTTGTAGTTTGCTTTCACTTCTGTGTGACAGGGGTAGGAAAAGGAGCAGAGAGTTCTGAGAAATATTCAGGTCTTTGTTTATAAATACTAGGTTTTTTTTTTTTTTGGAGAGCAGTTGGGGTTAAGTGACTTGCCCAAGGTCAAATGGCTAGGTTTTTGGGTTAAGTGTCTGAGGCCGGATTTGAACTCAGGTCCTTCAGACTCCAAGGCCGGTGCTCTATTGACTGTGCCACCTAGCCGCCCCAATACTAGTTTTCTTAGGTCATTTGGTGGTATAGTGGATGGGCTGTTGGATTTAGGAAGACCTGAGTTAGAATTCTGTCTCAAACATTTACCAGCTGTGTGGCTCTAGACAAATCAAAGACTAACTCCCAGCCTCAGTGCCCTCATCCATAAAATGGGCATCATAATTGCACCTCCCTCATAGGGTCATTATGAGGATCAACTAAGATAATGTGTGTGAAGTGTTTGGTAAATCTTAACATCTGTATAAATGTATGCAGTGGTTTAGTGGCTAGAAAGCTAGGCTGGAGTCAGGAAGACCTGAGTTCAAATCTGCCCTCAGTCACTTACTAGGTGTGTGATACTGGGCAAGTAACTTCACCTCTGTTTGCTTCAGTCTCCTCATTTGTAAGATGGGGATAACAGCTCCTACCTCCCAGGGTTGTTGTGACGATCAGAAGAAAGAAGAGTGCCTAGCATGAAGTAAGGGCTATTTAAATGTCAGCTGTTAGTATCTATTGTCATCATTCCCACCAACTCCTTAAGACCTGAATTGTTACCGCCCAGAGCACAGGGCTTCAGGTGGAAAAGGCAACGGGATCAGATCCAGTAAACCTTTCCAACTCTTGCTCCCCACTTAGTTTGCTGGCTAACATGGCAACCAGGGGGCATTATGAGTGGTGAGGTTGGTGCAGGGCTAAAAGGCATTCTTCACCCCACGGCTTTTGCAGTTTTGGCAAATGAAGCCCCAGGGTGACTTGAAGGACCCTACACCAAAGGATATGATAGGAGTTGTGAGGAATATCATACACAATTTATACAAGACCAAAGGATTCCACAAGAGCAGTCTCAGAACAGCAGAAAAGGAGTCAGAAAGAGACTGCCTCCAAGCCCAAGGGTTTTTGCCAGTTTTTGTCAGAAGAATGTGGTTGCAGTAGTCTTGGGTTATGATTCAAAGAGCTTTTAACTCATAAGAGGTAACCGAAATTACTGTGCTACAAATTAGGCTATAGTTTTCCCTGGTCCTACCTCTACCCCATCCTCTATGTGAGTTTTTAGTTTTCCCCTGCTCCAATCTATCTTACACAGTGCAACCAGAGTCGTTTTTCTAAAACAACATTCATATTACCCTCTCCAGCCCCTGTGCGTATGGGACTGTTAGTGCCCAGTGCTACTGGGCATATGCCAAATTCTGTGGGTTTGCTTTTAGCCCCAGTGGATTCTTCGTTCACATTACAACGTGGACTACACACTTAGCACAGATGTCAGAACTGAGAGTTGCATAAATGATGCTCCTAGCAGGGTGGTCCTATCTATGAGTGGAGCCTACAAATTGGCATCTGCCTTTAAAAGCCTTGAACAGGTTCTGCCCATTTCTGGTTTAAGTCTCTACTTATCCAGCTGTCTCTTCAGTGAACTGTAATGCTTGGCTCCAGGAGGAGAATGTCAGGATTTTGCCACTTGTGAAGTATCATCTGTGCCCATGGGATATGAATTATGCAGCTTGTTTCAGGCTGTGAACTATAACACTTGTCCTTGGAGAAGACTGTCATGGCCTGTGTGTGCCTGGGAGAGCAGGGGCCTATAGTGGCACCCAGTCTGAATGTTGCATTGATCTTTGAACATTCTAGGAACTGGTCCCATGCCAGAAGAGGCTGCCACAGGTTGGTAGTCAGGGATGAAGGTAGCTAAGAGTCTAATACGCAATCGTTTGAACCCCCACCTTTACAGATAGCTAAAGGTGAGTGGAGGAGGAGAAGTCAGTCGCTGGGATTAGGATAAAGTTCAGTTGTATTTACTATTCAAGAGCTTCCAAAGTCTGACATGTTTACTCCTCACTATTATTTGCTTCAGCTCATGCTGGTCAGATCATTGTTACCTAGACACCCTATGTTCATTCTTCCTGATGCACCCGTTTTTCTCTTCTCCTAAAGTGCCTCCTCCCACTTTACTAGTCCTTAAAAGTCCAAGTAGAATGGTAAGGGCACCCCATCTGGGTTCGCACTCAGGTCCTATCTGATGCTTCCTACCTGTTGTTATTGTTGAGCTACTGAGTTATGCAGTTGTGTCTGATTCTCTGTGACCCCATTTGGTGTTCTCTTGGCAAAGATACTGGAATAGTTTACCATTTTCTTCTCCAATTCATTTTACGGATGAGGAACTGAGGCAAACAAGGTTAAAAGAAGACTTGCCCAGGGGTCACAACACGGTACTTAGTGTCTAAGGCCAGATTTGAACTCAGATCTTCCTGACTCTAGCCCTGACGTTCTATTGACTGTGCCACTTAGCAGCCCTTACCACCTGTGTGACCTTGGAAGAATCATGTCATTTATTCAGGCCTCAGATTCCTCATCTATAAAATGAAGGAGTTGGGTTAGATGACCTCTAACATCCTGAGCATTTCTAAATCTCTGATTCCATAATTCTGAGTCTTCTCTGCTCAGTGAAGACTTCCTCAATCATGACAGTCTACATTTATCCTCCTCAGTCCTACAGTGACTCAGATGAGTATCATAGAGGGAGAGGGACCCAGTCAATACTCTCTTCCCTTCTGATTAGAGAGCCAGAAGGCAGAGCAAAGAACTTTCAAAGCACATTTTTAAAGAGGGCTCCAAGATCAGTTACTACTTCATTTCCCACCAGCTGAATTCCTTGGTTAAAACTTTACTGTGAGTCAATGTCAGATACCTTCTCCCCTACCCCCATTGTCACCATCCAATGACTCTCCAAGCCCTCCCCACCATTTGTATGCCCAGCACTTAACATGATGTCTGGAACATGATAGGTGCTCAGTAAATATCTTTTGACTGTTGACTAGTCCAACACCTTTATTTTACAGGTGAAGAACTAAGATCTAAAGAAATTATGTGTCTTGCCCAAGACAACATAGGTAGTCAGTGTTAGGACTGGATTTAAATCTCAGTCCTTTGAATAATAACAACAACAGTTTATGACTCCAAATCTATTGCTATCTCATATTCATATAGTTAACATCTTTTCACTTTATTAATCACATAATACATTGTATAATTTTTAAGAATTATTTTTATTGTTTTTTTAAATATTAACTGCATTTCTCCCTGTATGCCTTTTTTCCCCATCCAGAAAGTCATCCTTTATAACATTTTTTCAAAATAGAAATATTAGAGGAAATTATCAAAACCAATCAACATATCCTCCCTCAAAAAAATCTCACATTGTTTCCAATATTCCATACCCATAGTTCCTTGCCTCTGGAAAGGTAACTGTCTGGTAACTTGTTGCAGGGACCCAGTTTGTTCTTTATAATTTCTCAATATTCAGTTTTGATTGTTTCATGATTATTTTTTTCCATTTACATTGTAGTTACTGTGTATTTAGTTTTCCTGACTCTGATTACTTCATTCTCCATCAGTTCATGTACATCTTTCCATGTTTCTCCATATTCATCATGCTAATCACTTCTTAGAGTGCAGTATTGTTCCTTTAGATTCAGGTGGCACAATTTATTTATCCATTCTCCACCCCTTAAAAACAAATTCAGCTAGATGGGGAGAGATATAGGTAAGGGAGGGGTACAAGGCCACAGAGGGATGGAAATGTTAAGCAAACCAATTTAGATGGTGTGGAGTGGAATATTATAAGTTAGGCACAAAAACATGAGGTCAAGTTGGGCAAGTGTTGACTTGGTGGTCTGGACTGGTAAAGGAGAGGAAGCATCATTTTGCAGTTTTCTATCTTAACTATCAATTCTTTCTAAATAAGGGATAACTAAACTCAGTTTTTCTACTGCAGAAAGAGACTAAGTGATACAAGTACCCAGGGGCAAAGCCCTGGTCCCAGACCCTACTCAAGTCTCTTGTGTGTCTAAGCCGTTTGTTGTTTTTGGCTTTGTAGCCTGTCCCTATGTACCCTTAAGGGAGCCCTTTGTGGTAGATCTAACCCATGGCTTTGTTAGAAGCAATCATTCATTCCCTGTTCTCTTTTTTCACTTCAGACCCTGATCCCTAGTAACATGTTCACTGTATCTGAGGGATGAGGCAAAGATGAGTGGAATAAAGAGCGGTAGAAGAAATTCACTAGGTTGTCAAGGGCTTGGGAGTCACAGATGTGCCAACACTGTGTCCACTCATGCCGTGATTGACTGACATCTCAGTTCTTCCCATAACTCCCACTATTGTCCTACAATCCCACTGCTCCTATTTCCTAGAATCTTACTGTTCTTTTTTTTGGTCATTGACTAATATGCCTTTATGCTTTTATCTCTTCTTTTCACCTCTTGTCTCACTAGGGTCAGTCATTACTCATAGTCCATTCTTAACTTTGGCTTCCATTTTGAATAAATCCCCCATTCCTTAAATTAATCTATCTTCTGTTCCCCAATTATTGCTCTTGGTGTGATAATTATCCCTGTAAGGATAACTGTTAAAGATGGTCTTGACATCTCTTATGCCTTCTTCACCTTATGGATTTATGCCCATACTGACAGATCTGAACACTCAGCCAAAGAAAGACAAAAAAAACACCAATTAACTCTTTGGAAGGAAACATGAAACATTATAAAAACAAAAGCGACTACTCTGTATTTTGAGTCAAAAGACCTGGGTGGAAATGCCATCTTGGCCCCTTACTACCTGTGTGGCATTTAAGCTTGCTAGAGCGTAATTATCTCCTGTATAAAATGAGTGGTATGAATTAGATGATCTCTAAAATTTCTCTCTGTTCTAAATCTGTGATCTGATAAAGACCGCCAAATATTTAGAAATGAACAGAGATTTTTGGAGAGTAAAGAAAAACTTGGAACCCCAAAGCAAAAGAGAAACAGGTTACCTTGAAACTCATTTTCCTTATGGTAAATTGACAGCCCTAGAATATTGCACTAAGGGGTTGCTCTGATGACTAACCTTTTTCCTCCCAACATGATAAAGTATAACCCCAGACTGGATTTATTGAAGAATCATTGGAAGAAAGATGAAGACCTGAGCAGATTAAAGGAGCAAAAAAAAAAAAAATGAAACTTCAGACAGGCTAATGAGAGAAGAGGGGAAGAAACAGGCCATAGAAGATGTCTGCTTAACACTGAGCTATAAATTCTCTCTCCAATTATTTCCCTTCAGCCAACTGTGCTGTGTGACCCTTTGCTCTGCCCAGGAGGCCTTCCATTTTTTAATGGAGTATGACAAAGTAGCAATTCACTCAAGCTGAAAGCTTTGGGTTTTCCACGTAAGAAATATGTGCAAATCTAGCTCCCATATGACAGAAATCATACATTGTTGATGTGTGAAAGAGCTAATAATTTTTCTTTCTTGCTTTGAATATTTTAAACATGTTATTACTTAAATAAAATACAATAAAGATATTAGTTGTGAAAACATTATATTAACTGAAACTTATAGAGCATTTTTAAAGTTTGAAAAAATACTTGTACATGTATTTCCCCATGTGAGCTATACACCAAACTCCAGAACTAGTTATTATCTGCATCTATTATTATCCTCATATTGCAGATGAAGAAACAAGAACAGAGAAGAAAAGTGACCCAGGGCCATGTAGCCTAGGCATTATCAGTGACGGGATTTGAACCCAGACTTCCTGACTCCAATGCCAGCACAAAATCCACCTCACACTGTCTCTAATATAAACTGTATATGTTCCACTTAAAGGAATTATACCAATTGTTACATGAAATTGGTTTATCCTTATTCTCTCCTTTTTGGTTTCTCAAGTAATTGTTAGAGTGATGGTTCCTTCTGTGTGTAGGTTAGACTCGTTGGCCACTATGATGCCTTCTGATTCTTCTGATTCTGCAATTTGCTGTTTAGAACTACAGTTTAAGTGTCAGTTACAGAACATGCCACATACCTAACCTAAGATGTCATTTGAAAACATTATGTAAAGCAAAGGGAAAAAGATTCCAGAGGAACAATTGCATAATTGATTCCTGGCAAACTTACTTTTATATGGATTTTAAGATTATAGAATATAATAATTAGTGATGATGATGACAATGATGACCACAGGTGGCTTTTTTAAACTATAAGCTTTGCCACATGTTTTACACATGTCATCTCAGTTTATCTTCACAACAACCACATGAACTTGGTCCAATAATTGTCCCTGTTTTACATATGAAGAAACTGAGAATAAGAACCTCATAGATCTAGGGTTAGAAGGTACCTCATCAGGTCTTTTTGTCCAACTCTATAGCTTGAAAGGTAAGGAAAACAAAGATGGAGAAATTGAATGGACATGCTCTCGGTCATACTAATAGTGGCAGAGATGGGATCTGAAGTCAATTCCTCTGACTCCTTCCACCAAACCATGCAACCTCTCTTAGTTATAATGCATTAATAATGTTTTTATAAAACAATGTTGGCCAGCATAGCGTTATATGAGGTATGCCTTTGTGCTGGGAGAATTGCCCCCCCAAAATGTCTCTTGGGCATTGCTAAGAGAATGGCCCCCAGAAAAGGACAATAGGAGTCCTCTTTGTAAGTCCCAGTACCTTATGGTCAGGAGCAAAGAGTGAGGGTCCATGGAAGACAATAGTTAATTTATACTTAGAAAGTAATACAAACACCAGTGTAAATGAATACGTTACAAACACCAGCCTTGAAAAAGACCTAATGTCAAGATGTAGCTAAGAAGTGCTAAGGACATTAGATGGTGAATGTTATTTTAGAAAAGGACGTATAATAGGCTCCCTAGGAATCAAATGATCCCAATAGCACTGGGTGACTGAACCAGCAGGATGCTCTGCTTCCCTTTCCTTAAAGTGATCTGAAGTTAGTTGTTTACAAATGATATTGTCAATGACTATAAGGCCTGGATGATTTAAAGAGCTATGTATTTATCTGAATAATAATGTAAACAATGCTAAAATGACTCCTTTTTAAAAAATAGCAAGAGGTTTGGGGTCACTTAGATGCAATATGTCTTTATTTAAACCCAAGTCATAATACTTAAAGACAGTTGAAGTGTATCTCTGCTTCTCTCCCATGGCCCACGCTTTTGTTTTTCTTGGGGCATAGATCAGAGTCAAGCATAATTTCATTGAGCCTCCCCCATAAACCTTTAGGGCAGGTAGGTGGCACACCAGATATAGTGTTGGGCCTGGGTCTGGAACACTCATCTTTCTGAGTTCAAGTCTGGCCTCAGACACTTATTAGTTGTGTAAGTCTAGATAAGTCATTTAATCCTATTTGCCTCAGTTATCTTATTTGTAAAATGAGTTAGAGGAAGAAACGGAAAACTATTCTGGTGTCCTTGACAAGGAAAACTCAAATGGGGTTAGAAAGAGTCAGACACAACCGAAAAATGACTTAACCTAAATCCTTCAAAAGCACCCTTGCCATTACTTTTATCCTCCTACTTGTATTTCTGTCTCATCTATATAATCTCACAATTTATGAAATAAAATTTGTTTTTATTTTGCAATGGTGTAATACATGACCAATTTCTGACTTTTGAGTTATTGGTTATGATCATAGTATTATCTAGTTGATATTTTGATATTTTATTTTTGTCTGTTGCACTAATGGACCAATGGTACTGTAAACAGAATTTAAAGATTAATTCACTTCATGAGTATTCTTTTCTTCAATAATCTGGATGTTTTCCTGGACAGAATCCATGATCATAGTATGTTAGAAACTTGGGGTCTTTAAAAACTATGAGTCCAAGAACATAGGATTATCACCACTCTCCTAAATTAGTTTTTAAGCTGCTTTAGCCAGTGGTCTCATGAGATGATTTTCTTTTAACAATGAAAGAATTAGGTCTCTGGCCTTAGCCTCAGCTGCATCTGGAAGCTTCTTACCTTCATCACCAACCACCAGGGTCTTATCTAATTTGAAAAATGATCCTTCAGTGCCCTTCCCCTTATTTTTGTTTATTTTGCTTTATTTCTTTGCATGTCTGGGTATCTCTCTCAGCTGTATACTTGTATTCAGACACCATAACTAAAAATGCACGGATGAGGGAGTACTGTTCAAGTTTTTTGTTCTCTTAGGCCTGAATCTTACCTCTGTATTGTTTCATTTCCTCTCTGTATAGTATATAAACCAACAGACCATTTAACTAATCAGTTTAGGGCCTGCAAATCATCCAAAAGAGACAGCAAAGTGCACTCCACCACCTTTTCTGGAAGTGTCTTAGTGTTTTTTCCCTTCTTTCTCCATGTACAGTAGATTCTGAGTGTTATTGGGAGAGCACGTGATGTAGATAAGAATGCAACCCTCTGTCTCCTTCAGACTGTAAGGATTAGATTTAGGTAAACAGCCAAAAGGAATCCATTTACTAGATCTTGTTTGGTAACATTATATGTTCTGTTTGAACCTGATTTTATGCTTGTAGATGACAGATTTTTTTTGTATCATTGACCTGTAAGGAGTTATGAATGGCATTCCAAAATCTCAAGATGCCCACTTCTACCTGTCTCTTCCCAGCACTGTCATCTCTGCCATCTTATGTCCTAATCAGTTGCCAGTCATCTTCAACACAGTGCCCCTTTCTCTGCAGTGACAGGGACCATCAGGACTGACAGGAGCCCATGACCTGATATATCTTTTAACAAGGACATGGGCCATGGGGTCTATTGAAAAAGTCGAGGGTTATTCTAGTGATGTCATTTTGATCCTCTCTAAGAATGAAGGACAACAACCAGGCTATTGATTTAGCAGAAGTCCTCCAGACATTAAATCAGGGAATTCCTCTAATTATCCCTATTACCATTACACTGATAAAATCTTTTAATAAATAAATGAAGCCATCTCTGGGTTATGCAGATGTGAAAGTAAAGTGTCAGGTTGTCAGTTGTTGTCCTTCATTCTTGAAGAGGACCAAAAGACATCACTATGTTAGAGTCAAGTCACAGTGTGTCTGATTATGGCTGAATGAACCAATACAAACTCGGGACGCTCTACTACAAGTCAGGTATAAGTAGTTCATGTGAACATTTGCCACGGGTTACAAAATCTTGCATTTCTTTTGAGTTGCTTCAATTCTGTTTTGCTCATAGAACCTTTTCTCTGAGGAGGTCATACCATGCTTGGTAGTCCTGTGCCAGTGTTGCCCAACGTAATAGTAATGAAATTTGATGTTCCTTTTGTATTGCTAAGCTGAGTTACTTAGCACCTCATTTCAAATTAAGCCTCTGTTAAAGAAACAGAAGGTATAAACTCCTGTTGCTGACGTAACAGGAAGGGGATGAATAGGAAGGAGCAATACTGTATATAAGGAAAGATCCTGGCTGGGAAAGTCAAAATTTCTTGGAATAAGTTTTGTGGAGGCAGAACAGGTGCTTGAGAGAACAGAGAATTGAGAACTGAAACAGAATTTCTTGGAGCAAGCTACGTGGAGGCAGAAGCTGGAGCTGCTGGAAGGAGGCATGACTATCGTGTCAGTACTTTGTCTGTTTATGGCTTTGTTAAGCCTTGACTTCCTAGGCACAGAGACTGTGAAGGATTTAAGGCAGACTGGACACTGTGAGCTTAAGCGTGGAATAGGAAATGCGTGGAGAACTCGACAAGGACCTGGGAGCTGTCTGCATTTGAACCCAGGTGACAGTTTGGTGAATCCAGGTAGGATCTGGGACCATGGAAGGGAATTCAGGGAGTCTGAGAACTTGCCTGAAATCAAGATGAAAAGACCTTTCCATGAATACTGAGTAGTGACTGACCCTGATATGAGGTTTTGCTTTGGGACTCACTTTGGGAAGAGTTATGTGATTTGGCCAGATGAGCTTCTGGGCAGCCATTGAGTCCTCCTGGCTTTGAAAACTCATATGTTGGTGCTTCCCTCTCTGACTAACTAGGTATGTATGTAATGATAGACATTTGGAAGCCCCGTCTGCTGAATTGTATTATTTTCTGTTGAGTAGTAACTGATGGAATTGTAATTGATTTATGATTATACTTTGTGGTTGAATTAAGGACTCTGTGATTGACTAAATGAATGTACTACTCAGTACTTTGATTTTTGTATTGTGTGTCCCTTAAGGAGGCAAGCTTCCTTAAGGATAACTGAATGATTGAGTTACCAAATGATTGTTCTTTGTTGAAAACTATGTGACCACTGTGGTGAAAACTACGTGACCATATTAGTGATAAGTTGTGAATGCTGTACCTTGATTTTCTGTGAATATTTTGCTCTGATTTATTATTGAATAAATAGTGTTCACTATACTATGTTATCAGAATCTTGAAAAGCTGTTCACAGTAGCATTCTTCTGGAAAGCTGCTTATGCTTGGATTTACACTCAGATCATGCAATCAGAAGCGCCTCTACCTCAGGTGTTAAAGTAAGGGGTCAGGGAAGGAGCCTGGTAATTTTTGCTTCTTTTATTATACTGTTTTAATGAATCTCCAGGAGGTGTTTCCAAAAATGATTTCACTGTTCTTGCCAAGTGACCTTGGGCTGAATACTTTCACGGGTGACCTTAAACAATGACACATAAGCCTACCTACACTCTGAAGTTTGTGTATCATAGCCCGTGACCTAAATTCTAGAGGCAGGAGCTTCCTTGGTCCATCTTGATTATGTTTCATATAAAAAGTTTAAGGGACATAGTTTTTGGATGATTAATAATTTTATTAATCATTCTAGCAAATAATTAGTAAAAGGAGTCAACGCCACTCTTGAATGACAAAGACGCCTCATAGAACCCACTCTGCACTTATATGCCCTTGGAAGAGTGGGCATTCCTGAGGGTGACTATCAACTCTGATTGATTAACACTTAATGAGAAGAAAGAGTGTTATAATGAGAGGTGGGCCTCATCTAATGAGGGACAGGGGAAAGTTACTTTACTTACTCTAACTCTCAGAACACCTCTAGCCTTGGGCACTCTAGAAAAAAGATCCACCCCAACCCAAGCCTGAATAGAAAACAATGTAATTCACCTTAGATTAAATTCTTTTTAAGGTTCTCTAGTTGGGTGAATTCTCCCACCCATGATTGAAAAACACGTATCTTGGGAATTTGGGCTATTTCATTCATCAACAATATCCTTCAGTTGAATGTAATTCAATATTTGATTATTAATTTAAGACAGAAATAATCATTTTTCTCAATAAGGAATGAATCTATGGTTTTGTTGATATATGGAATCCTATATGAGGAAGGTCTCTACCAATGCAGTGTGGCACCTTCTCTGCAACTTATATCCTTAGAGGAATTGCCCAGAACACTGAGAGGTTAAATGACTTGCCATTCTACATAGTGTGAGGCAAAGGTTGGAGGTGAATTGAGGTTTTCTTGGCTCTAAGGTGATCTCTCAATCCCCCTGTTCCATGGTGGGTTCATACCCCACAATTCTTAGTAAACATAATAGAGAGCAGCATAGTAAGTATGGAGAATACCAAATTTGGAATCCGAGAGTCTAGGTTGGGACCATGGTTCTGCACCTTACTGCTTTTGCTTCACAAAGAGGAATAATTATGATGAAAAGGGGGAAAAACGTGTGTCTGAAGTGACATATGTGGATGCAAAGAGAATATACTGACCAAAACATATTTCTATATACATATATGTACATACACAGGCACACATGTGCAGTCTTGTGTGCATACATATTAAATACATACTGACACAAGCATATGCATATATATTTAAATTTCTGTGTGCATATAGTTTACAATCTACAAGTATATGTGCATATACGTATATGTCACATATGTACCTGTGTATGTGTACACACACATATACAGAAGATGAAACAAAGGATAGGAAGCAGAGGGTGAATACAAAAACATGACTGTACTATAAATATGTATATATATAGTGTATACATACACACATACATATATACACATAGAGAGAAGATGAGAAGATGGAACAAAGGATAGGTAACAGAGGGTGAATACAAAAGCATTACTATACTGTAAATATATATGAATATGTGTGTGTGGTATGTATATGTATATATGTATAAATGTATGTGTGCACATATACACACATATACACAGAGAAGATGGAACAAAAAAAGGTGAATACAAAAGCATGACTATACTGTCAAATATAAGCATGTATATGTGTGTTGTATATACACACACACACTCACATACATCCATAACACGCAGAAATACACATTCATGTGTGTGTGTGTGTGTCTATCTCTATATCTCTATAGATATCAGTAGTGCTAAAGCTCAGAATGCACTGAGTTGGCAAGAAAACCACAAGAAGAGGGTGGATTATTTTGATTATATTGAGCAAAAGAGGAAGATCAAAGAGGGTACACACTCACTGCCTGAGGCCTGTAGGGCAATAACCCACATTAGAAAGTAGAGCTGCTCAATGCTTATTTGGCTTTGGTTTTCTTTGCCAAAAAGAATGGCCTTTGGTCTGGAAAGCATCGAACAAAAATGTTACAAGGGAGTCACTTCCCAAGGTAAGGAAGGAGATAACAAGTGAATATCTAGTTGTCTTTGATAACTTCAAGTCACCAGGCATGGATGAACTATATCCTTGGCTACTGAAAGAGCTGATGGTGGCAACTGCTGAGCCACTGTCAATTTTATCTGAAAGAGCATAGAGGTTGAGAAAATGATTACAGAATGACAGAAGGGTGGACGTTGTACCAGTTTTCAAAAGAGGGAAGCAAATAGAGTCTATAAAGGACAGGTACCTGAACCTGACATTCCTGCAAATTTTCTAGATCTGGTTTGTGAACTTCCAGCAGCGAGAGTGGGCAATGTGCAATGGACAGAGCCCTGGGTCTGGAGTAAGGAGGACCTGAGTTCTTTGGCCTCAGACACTTACTAGCTGTGTGATCCTGGACAAGTCACTTCACAGCTGTTTGCCTCAGTTTCCTCACCTGTAAAATGGAGATAATTATTGCACCTACCTTCCAAGGTTGTGAGAATCCAACAAGATAATAATTGTATAGCACTTAACACAGTGCCTGGAACATAGTACACACTCCATCAATGTTAGTTTATATTTTTTATTATTATTCAGAAAAGGAAGGTGTGATTCCAAAGAGTTATTTTGGTTTCTTCAAGAACTATCAATCTATCCACTTTTTGTTTTTTGACAGGCTGACTCAACTGATAGGTCAGGGAAGTATTATAGATGTAGTTTACCTATATTTTAGAAAATCATTAGATAAAATATGTCATCCTATTCTTGTGAAAAATATGGAGAAATGTGAGCTAGATGATAGTACTATTAGATATATTTGGAAGTGGTTAAATGGCCAGATGCAACTTTCAGGAATAAGAAGATGTGAGCTAGGAACAGTGTATCATGTCAAGGCCAGACCTCCTATGGAGTGAGATGTAGAGTTCTGGGTGCCAGAGCTTAGGAAAGATGTTGGGTAGTCATATCATTCTTCAGGTTGTGGTCTCCTCCTCTGTAAGATGAGGGAGTTGGAGCATGTGACTTCTAAGGACTTTTTCAGCTATAAATCTAAGATTTTAAGATGCGGGAAAAATGAGCAAAGTAAATATAGGTAGATGCAAACTATGCATCTATCTCCAGATAGAGATGGAAACGTTTTGAAATATCTGATAGATAGATAGATAGATAGATAGATAGATAGATAGATAGATAGTAATTCAAAGGCAGTGATCCTGAGGTTGAACAAGTACAAACTGATGAACATATGAATTGATTCATTCTAATTTTATTCAACAAACATTTATAAAGTACCTACTGTGTATAAGTTACTGTCCTTGATGCTGGAGAAACAGAGACTAAACTGAAGCAGTCCAGGCCCTCCAGGGGCTATAGTCTAGTAGTCAGGAGGGGAGATACAAACAGACAAGTAAAGGTAATTTAAAGAGGTAGGGAACAGTAGTAGCTGGTAAGGGGGCAACGAAGGCTTCATGTAAGAGGTAGCACGTAGGTCAGGCACTGAGAAAACCTGGTGGCTCTGACACTGGAGTACCTTAAAGGAGTAGGATGAATAGAAGGAAATTCAAGGAAATATGCAAGATATGGTGAAGGTCCACATTTACAGGACAGGGGTGAGTTCAATTTTATGACCTGCCCATTTAACATTTAAAATTCCTTAGGATTAAGCACTGTCCTCTTTCTGTGGTTTTCTTTTAAAATATTCCTTCAGGGAGGTATGATATGTTTAAATTATCAGCATCTTCCTTTGCACTAGGTTATCATGTGACTTTTCTCAATTAGGAGAGAGTTGAGGCAGAATCAGACTCCTAGCCATCTGGAAGGGGAGTGGGAAAGGCAACAGAGGAAGGGAGCCTGAGAGAGGAAGGAGGAGGAGAGCACTAAAGATGAACTTCTTATACTTGGGGGGTAATGGGGTGTAGGAGAACATGTACTAGATTGATAGTAAGGAAATCTTGGTTCTGCCACTAAAGATCTGTATGACCTTGGACAAGTCTTAATTTCCTCTTCTATATGATGCAAAGAGTTAAACAAGTTTTAACATGTTATTATTCTCAGCTATGTCTAGGGATAGCTCTGATGGCAGACATCAGTGAAGAAAGACTTGGACAGAGTTATGCTAGTAAGGGAAAACAGAAAAGAAAATGTCTTATGGGGTAAGTGTCAATCACTTCGATGGAATTTCCTCATTCAGAGAGCCCTGTATTTGATATTTTGACAAGGAACAGAATATTAAACACGCACACACATGCATGCACACACACACACACACACACACACACACACACACACTACAATTCTCAGCGTAATTAAGTCTCTCTAAGCACGTTGAAGACATGGGTATTATCAAAGTTTGACTCCAGAGCTTTCTTGTACAGTCTGAATTCTTATACAAAAATAGATCTTTTAATGCTTCATAATATATACAGAAATTTATTTTAAAATATGACATAAAAACATCTAAAACTATTTACCAGAAATTTAAACAACCAAGGGATATGCATCTCAAATGTTTAACTTAGTTGCTTTGTCTTAGTTCAATCAACAAACATTTATCAAGGGTATACAAATACCGAGAATGAAACAATCCATTCTTGTGAGAAGCTCACATTCCAATAGGAAAGACAAGTACACATATAAGTATATGTGGAATGATTATAAATAGAATAAATAAGAAAAGTAACATAGTCATTAAATACCAAATAGTTTGGGAAGGAAGGCACTAGCAATTGGAGGGATAGGGAAGGCTTCCTGAAGAAGATGATTCCTGAGCTGTGTCTGGAAGAAAGAGAGGGTATTATGAGAGAAACATAAAGAGGGAGTGCATTCCAGACATGGGGAGTGGCCAATGCTAAGGCAAAGATATAGGAAATATCATGCTGTGTGAAGAGTAGAGGGGTCAGTTTTTCTGGAGTTTATGAAAATGGAATTTAGAGAGCAGTTTAGACCAAGCTGTAAACAGAGGAATTTATATTTTATTATAGGGACAGTAGGGAGCCATTGGGATTGATTGAGCAGGAGAATTACAAGGTCAAAACTGTGCTTAAGGAATCTTTGACAGCAGCATGGTGGTCACCAGTAAGTGGTAAGTGGTAAGACTTATGTATGACTTAAGTATGAAGGTCAATCAGGAGGCTGTTGGAATTATCCAGATGAGAGGTAATGAGGTCCCACACTAAGATAATAGTTGCTTTTTACTATGGCACTCCATGCCTCTGAACTGGTCATTCCCCTTCCTTGGAACGGTCTCTCTCCTCACTTCCACTTTCAGCATAAGCATTACTATCTACATGAAGCATTTCCTGATCTTTCCCTACCCCAATTTCCAGTGCTCTCCTTAAATATTTTTCTATTCATTTAGTGAGAAGCAATGTGGGGTATTAGATAGAATTAAGTCTTAGATAGAAAACTGTCCTTGGAGCCAGGAAGACCAGAGATCGAGTCATGTTTCTGAAGCATAGCCAGTGTGATCCTGGGCAGGTTGTATCTCTAAGCACTTTGGGAAATCTTAAAGACTGTGACACAGAGAGGTACTTACCTCTGTTGGTGAAGCAAGATCCTCAATGGGAGCTCCCTAAACCAATGCAAACACAGCTTCAGTCTCTATCTCTGCCCCATACCCAATTTATATTTGTACATTGGAAAAGTAGCCACTGTGGATATCCCACATTAGAACTATTGCCAGTGCTGGAGAAGGCAGGTGATCCTTGGGCTTATAGGGTCATTCACATGAGTGGAGCAGTAGTGACCTTTCTACCTAGAATGGTTCCAGGAGTCACTTGTTAAAACAGTAACCAGAGAAAGTATCATCTAAGTTATTTAGGGCTCTGACCTGCTTTGGGGGGAGTGGTGGTGGGAGTGAAAGGGGAGGCAGGATTACTAGGAGGGAAGTGAATGGTGGTACTTGAGGTTGAGCCAAGAAAATCTGTGGTCAGAAAAGCCAAACTCGATCTAACATGGAACATTGTAGGCACTGTTAGGCTTTGTTTTCTCTGAAGACTTAGTGTCAGCCACTCCTGTTTATGTATGCATCACCAGACATAACTGCACCATTTAAAGATTAAGTGGGAATCTGACACTATGGCTCAGGGGGTTACTATTTAATTGAGGAAGTTCTTAGCAACCTTGGCCACTCAGTAATAGCATTACCAACAAAATAGGTGCCAAATGTTCATTCTTTGTGTCAAATTTCATTATGGAATGGAAGACAATGGGGATTCAATGGGACTGACTTGCTGGGTATAGTAAAGATGACCCTTTTCACTCATAAAGATAACATAAGAAAATAAGATGGACTAGCTTGCTAGGAGCTATGTAGCAATGATTGTATAAGCACTAATACTGTTGCAGATTCAGACTTTACTAAAAAGAATTTCATAAGTACTTTCTTTATAAAGCCATGCTTGAACTCCAGACCCACATTAAACGAGTAAATGGATGGAAGAATACAAAGCGCTGGGCTAAGTACTAGGGATATAAGTAGAAAAGAAAATGTCTTTTCTTAAGGAGTTTACATTTCCTTGTTGAAAATGTTTGCATTCTAGGTGACATTGGTGTAGGTGTAGTCTATGGCTGTGCCTAAATTTGACCCCAAAATAGACTATGGTATTGGTAAAATAACTAGGACCTGAACCACTTGAGCTCAGCTCTCTCTGCAAGTCAGTGTTGGCTTTAAAGGCAGGTACAGACCACTACCCAAACAATGGCTGCAAATATGGAGATCTATTATGAAGAATGGTGGCAATGAAGCACACCTGAGCTAGAGAGCTGTCTGCTATGTTCAAGTTCATCTTGTCCAACTTGAAAAAAACAGAAAAATAAATGGTTTTTTGGTTTTCTTTTACTGCATGGACAGTGTGCATGCTAGCATTGGAATTAAGAAGACCTGACTTCAAATGCTGCTTCTGACACTAGTTGTATGATTCTGGACAAAGCCCTTAACTTTTATGTCCTTCAGGCAATCCCTAAGATTTATCTGCCAAGTCACAGAGAGGCTGCTATCTGATCGTCATGGGATAAGGGGGAGAAACTTTCCACACTGGGAGTTCTCTCATGTTGTGATGTTGGAATAATAGATATTCCACCCTTATGTGCCATATAGTTTAATCAATTATGATCATGCCACTCTAGTACTCAAAACTCCTCAATGATGTCCCATTCCCTATAACTTCTTTTTTTGTTAACTTTATTTTTATTTTTTAAAAAATTATTATTGTTTTTAGTTTTTAACATTCAGTTCCACAAGATTTTGAGTTACAAATTTTCTCTCCATATTTCCCCTACCCCCACCCCCAAAATAGCAAGCATCTTCACCCAATCTCTTCTCTCTTATATCCTCCCCCATTCCCCTCTTACTTTCTTGTAGGCAAGATGGATTTCTATACCCCTGTATGCCTATTATATCTTATTTCCTGGTTGTGTGTAAAAAACCAATTTTTAACACTTGTTTTTAAAACTTCGATTTTCAGATTCTTTACCTTCTTCCCTCCTCACCCACCCTCACTGGGAAGACAAGTAATTCATTATAGGTTGTACATGTGTAGTTATGCAAAACATTTCTATAGTCATTATATTGTGAAAGACTATATTTCCCTCCATCCAATCCTGCCCCCCACTTATTCTATTTTCTACTTTGATCCTGTCCCTTTTCAAAAGTGCTTGCTTCTAACTACCTTCTCTCCCATTCTGTCCTACCTTCTATCATCCCCCCTATTATTCCCTTCCCCCTACTTTCCTGTAGGGTAAGATACCCAATTAAGTGTGTGTATTATTCCTTCCTTAAGCCAAAGTCAATAAGGGTAAGATTGAACCATTCCCTTTCACCTTCTTGCTCTTCACCTCCATTGCAGCAGTTTTATCTTGCCTCTTTTATGTGAGATAATTTACCCTATTCTACCTCTCCTTTTTTCCCTTCATATTCAACTCATCCTGTGCCTTCTGTCTATGTATACATGTACACACATACATATGTATGTATATATGTGTATGTATACTCATACCTTCCTATATATACATACATATACACATATATAATACATACATACCCACATATATTCCCTTCAACTCTTCTCATACTAAGAAAAGTCTCATGAGTTACAACTATCATTTTTCCATGTAGGAATGTAAATAGTTCAACTTTAATAAGTTCCTTTTGATTTCTTTTTCCTGTTTACCTTCTCATGTTTGTCTTGCTTCTGGTAACTAAAGGCAAATTTTCTTGTATTTTCATCTTGTATTTTCATCAAAATGCTGAAAGTACTCTATTTCATTGAATGTCCATATTTTCTCCTGAAGTATTATACTCAGATTTGCTGGGTAAGTGATTCTTGGTTTTAATCCTAGTTTCTTTGACCTCTGGAATATCATATTCCAAGCCATTTGATCCCTTAATGCAGAAACTGCTAGATCTTGTGTTATCGTGACTGTGTTTTCACAAGACTCAAATTGTTTCTTCCTGATTGCTTATTTTCTCCTTGACCTGGGAACTCTGGAATTTAGGTATAATATTCCTATGAGTTTTCTTTTTGGGATCTTTTTCAAGAGGGGATTGGTGAATTCTTTCAATTTCTATTTTGTCCTCTGGTTGTAGAATATCAGGGCAATTTATTGAAAGATGATATCTAGGCTCTTTTTTAGGCTCTTTTTTGATCATGGCTTTCATGTAGTCCAATAATTTTAAAATTATCTTTCCTGGGTCTATTTTCCAGGTTAGTGGATTTTCCAGTGAGGTATTTCACATTGCCTTCAATTTTTTCATTTATTTGGATCTGTTTTACAGTAACTTGATTCCTCATAAAGTCATTAGCTTCCATTTGCTCCAATCTAATTTTAAGGAATTATTCTCTTCAGTGAATTTTTGAAATTACTTTTCCATCTACCAAATTTGACTTTTTAAAGCATTCTTCTCCTCATTGGCTTTTTGGGCCTCATTTGCCATTTTACTTAGTCTATTTTTAATGTGTTATTTTCTTCAGTATTTTTTGGGGTCTCCTTTATCAGGCTGTTGATTCACTTTTCATGATTTTTCTTGCATCATTCTCATTTCTCTTCCCAATTTTTCCTCTACTTCTCTACTTGATTTTCAAAATCCTTTTTGAGTTCCTCCATGGCCTGCAACCAGTTTGTCTTTTTCTTGGAGGCTTTTGATGCCAGAGTTTTGACTTTGTTGTCTTCTTCTGGTTCCGTGTTTTATCCTTTTTGTCCCCCCAAAAAAAGATCCTATTATGCTGGTTGTGCTTCCTTTGTTTGCTCATCTTATCAGTCAATTATTTGACTTTTGAGCTCTTTTCAATGGTAGAACTCTGCTTCCAGAGTGGAGAGAGCTATGCCCCAAATTTTTGGGGTTTTGCACAGCTGTTGTCAGATTATTTTTCTTGGCACCTGACTCAGAAATGTGAGGATGACTGCCTTTCCACAGTCTCAACAAGCTCTGACCCATTAGTGCTCTTTATCCCAGGACTGCCACCCAAAACTGTGACCCAGATCCAAGCAGGGCAAAGCAAGAATGATTACCTTCTGAATGGTCACTTGGCCCCCCTACGATCTGTAGGCCTGGAGCTTAGGTGGCAGCCAAGTAACAGATGTAGCAGCCACCATCTTTGTTGCCCCAGGGGCAGGGGCTGGACCACCCTTTTCTCTTACCCAGTTCCAACAGAGTTTCCTACTGACATTTTACTTTCTCTTTCATGTTTATGGGTTGAGAAGTCTGGAAAGCACCACAGCTGCCGGCAAATTAGTCCTCTGAAATCTGCTCCTGCCAGTCTGGGCAGATGTGGACCTGTGTGGCTCATATGGGTCTGTACTCTGCTCCTAGCTCAGTGTGAGAGAACCTTCCTGTCAGCCTGCCAGGCTGCCTTCAGTGGGAGATTTGTTTCTCTCTGTCACTTTGTGGGTTCTGTAGATCTAAAATTTGTTTAGAGTCATTTTTTGCAGGTATTGGAAGTGGTTGTAATGGGAGTTCAAGCAAGTTCCTGCTTTTACTCTCCCATCTTGGTTCCACCCCCTGCCTTTAACTTCTAATTAAAGATCATTAATAATCTGACTCTAATGGATACTTTTGGGCTTTCTTACATTATGCTTCATGTCTCTCATACTTTAAACTTGCAGCTACCAAACTTTTTTTTTACTTCAGGACCCTTTTATATTCTTAAAGATTACTGAGGACCCCAAATAGTTTGCATTAAATACCCAAGGAGAGGTCTTTTCATCTTAACCTGAAACTGGCTCTCCACTTCCATGGTTCCTCTTTCATGGTCCCAGCTCCTGCCAGCTCCTGGTTGTCCAGCTCCTTGTCCAGTTCCTGTTCCATACTGAAGCTCACAGTGTCTAGTCCACATCAAGTCCTTCACAATTTCTGTTCCTGGAAAGACAAAGCTTAACAAAGCCACAATAACATTTAGCCACATTGCGGCACCCTCAATTCACTTTCTGCCTGTGAAATTAACATAGACCCAACAACAAGGTCTGAGGAATCAGCACAAATCATTAGTATAGCTTCAGGACCTCTGAAAACATCAGCAAGACCGTCATCCAGGATTTCTGTAAACATACAACAAGAAAATCCTCTTTCAGGGCTTCTGAACCAGCAGCAAGGTCCCAAGGCTTCTATAAAAACAGCACCATCCTCTATCAGCAGACGAATCTGACAAAGTACTGGCAGCACAGTCATACTTCCTCCCAGTTCTCCTCTCTTCTCATTTCTCAGAAGTTCTCAATTTGGTTCTCAGAAGAAGTTCTCAGGAGAATTTCTGGCACCACAAGTTCTGTTCTCCATTCTGTTCTCATTCTATTCTATTCTCAATTCAGAAGTTCTCAAGATCCTGGCTGTTGTCTCTCTCAGTAATTTTTGCTCCCAGCAGTTCTCTCTCTCTTTATTAATTACCAGTATGTTGGGGAGATTCAGAGCTCTCCCTTCTTCCAAAACTGTGGGTTCTCAAGCTTGGGTGGAGACAGATCCTTTTGTCTAGATAGTCCACGACTAGGGGTGGTCTGAGTATAGGGATAGTTTCTCTGTCCAAGAGTGACATGATGTCATTCTTAGCCCCTCATTGAGTACCTACTCTTTGAAGGTTATATAAACTGTGAGCCTCTCTGAGCATGATTGTCTTTGGTCTAAGAGAGATGGTCAAATGACCATCCTTTTTATTAATAACATGCCAGCTTTATTAATAAAGTGCTTAGATTACCCAGAAAATATGTCTCTTGTCACAAGCTGGAAAAGGAAATGACAAACCACTCCAGTATCTTTGGCAAGAAAACTCCAAATAGGTTCATGTAAAGCTGGACAAATCATTTCAGTTACCCCATTTTATTGTTGTTGTTGTTGTTGAGTTACTGAAATGATTTGCTAACATACAATGTGGGAAGCAGGAGCTTATTGCCATCAAGAAGCACAGAAAGCTAAGAAGACTTTTATGGATGTTTGGAATGGTAAATAGTAAAATGAAAGACTGAAGGTCTGAATGAATTATCCTTGTAACAGTGTTCCTCCTTAAATAAACAAAAATCAGTCCTAACTGATGAACTAATATAGAAAAAAATTCTGTTGTTAAAACTTTAATTCATTGCTGGTAGTATTTTGTAAAGGAAAATGCACTTCCCTTACAAGCAGAAGGTGCTGTCTTTTTTATCCTTTAACTTTTTTTAATGTAATAAATTTTATTTGTTTTCTTGTTTACATCGTTCATTTTCATGAGATTTTTGAGTTGCAAATTTTCTCCCGATCTTTCTCATAACCCAACACCAAAACAGTGATCTCACTGTGGAGATCCTCCCCGGTCTGCTCTCTAACTTTCTGGTAGGGCAGGGAGGGTCTCCCTATCCCAGCCCCTGTATATCTTGATTCCTAGTTGCAGGTATTGCAGAACTTTAAATTCTAGTTTCTTTTGTTTCCTCCCTTGTCACCCACCCATGCTGGAAGGACAAACAATTCAATACAGGCTGTGTAGTTGGGATAACACAGGACATCTTCACAGTGGACATATAGTGCCAGTGATCATATGTCCCTCCTTCCTATCCCTCCCCCACCTTGTTCTGTTCTCTACCCTGTCTCTGTCCCTTTATTGAAGTGTGAGTATCCAGCATCCCTCCCCCAGACCCTGCCCTCTCCTGCGTCATCCCCCCTCTAATCCCCACTCGCCCTACTCTCTTGTGTGGCATGATGTCCATTTTAGAGTTTATGCCATTTCTTCCCTAAGCCACATTAGATAAGAGTAATAAAAGTAAAATTGTAACAGTTATCCCTTGCCTCTTCCACATGGGATAATTAGCCCCATTTTGTCTTTCCCCGTCTCCTCTCATTCTAGTCCTCTCCCACCTCAGAATTTGCCTTTTAAAGTATCATCCCTTCATATTCAATTGATCCTGTGCCCTCTATAATCCCATATATACACTTGATCAGATATGTATTCATATGCATATATAACCTCCTATATAGACATATGTGTAAGTATACATATATATCCATATATATCCATTTGTATTCCCTTCACCTTACCTCATACTAAGAAAAGTTTCATAAGTTACTATTATCATATTTCCATATTGGCATGTAAATAATTCAAACTTGATAAGTTCCTTATGACATCTTTCCCATGTTTACCTTCTCATGCTTCTTGTGTTTGATTGTCAAATTTTCTGTTCAGTTCCGGTTTTTTCAGCAAGAATGCTTGAAAGTCCTCTACCTCATTGAATGACCATATTTTCCCCTGGAATAATATGCTCAATTTTGCTGGGTAGCTGATTCTTGGTTTTAATCCCAGCTCCCTTCATCTTCAAAATACCAT
>CM053596.1:116335097-116351396 GCA_028646575.1 Pseudocheirus occidentalis
AGTTGTAACAGTCATCACTTGCATCTTCTATATGGGATGATTAATCCCATTTTGTCTCTCCCTGTCTCCTCTCATTCTAGTCTTCTCCCACCTCAGAATTTCACCTTTTAAAGTATCATCCCTTCATATTCAATTGATCCTGTACTGTAAAAATAATTATTATCATTAACTACATGCAACTGGGAATTAAGATATACAGGTACTGGGGTAGGGAGACCCTCCCTGCCCTACCAGAAAGTTAGAGGGGCGTTGAGGGAGGATGTAGAAGAGAGCAGATCGGGGGAGGGGCTTTACAGTGGGATCAATGTTTTGGGGAAGGGGGTGGGGGAAAGGCGGGGAAAAAATTCTGCAACTCAAAATCTGGTACAAATGAATGATGTAAACAAAAAAATAAATAAAAGAATTAATTTTTTAAAATAAATAAATAAATAAAAGAAGACTCCTCAGTGAACCCTGTTCCATTCTCCTCACACACATTCTCCTGGCAGCTGTCTGGGCAACTCTGTCCAGCCTGTACAAAAGGTGCATGCACATTCCTTCTGCTAGTTTTTTGCTTCCTTGCTACATGAATAGTAGCTTGCTCAGGTTGAAACCTGAGGCCCTGCAGTTTGCTCTTCTCAATGCTGTGGCACAGAAGAATTGTTAGGCAAACCAGCCGACTCCCTAGCCATTTGAGCTTTTTCCTCCAGCAGCTTATCTCTACTTTTACACATAAGGTGATAACTTGTTAGCAGGACCCAGCCTCTCCTGTGCACTCCTGCCAGTTCTTTGCCTGGTTCTATGGGTATTCCTTGCAAACATCTTTCCAAATCTCTGGGTTCTCCCCCTTTTGGCTTTGTTTCCCAGTTTTCCCAGGGCCCTGTGCTTTTGACCCATTCTCTGGCTAGAGAGGAATAAGGCAAATCCTCCCATCTTGGGATAGCCATTTCTCCCTCAACAGCCCTCCTGCTTCCAAAAAGAGGCCTGACATTTTGTGATCTCATTCTTGTCACCAAATGTTATCAGTAACTATAAATATGCTGATATGGTTATTAATCACAAAATGTAACAGGCTCTCTACATGAGAAATATAGCCAGAGCATTTATTCAAATACCAGAAAACTGAGTCACAAAACCAGAAAATCAAAGCCAACACAGTAGTTATGAAGTTGGCACATGTAGTTAAAGTAGTAAACACTCACATTTTCAAGCCTTCAAAAGAGGACAGGCTACCTCAGGCAAAGATCCTCCTCTCTTCACGCAACTGCTCAGCTTCCAGGCAGCTTGCTCCCAGCAGCTCCACCCCCCTAGCCCCGGCCCAGTTCCTGTCCCTGGCAGTCCTCAGCAGAAGTCCTTAGCAGAGATTCTGGTAGGCTTAAAGAAAAAGGAGTTCACACCCATGCTACCGCCTGCAGCTGCTGCTTCCAGTCACTGGCACTGTTGGTTCTGGCTTTCTCTTGCTCCACTCCATCCTGCTACATCAGCAAGTTCAAGGGACATGGAAGATCTTCAAATCCCAGTATCTTTACAACACTCTCTCTCTCAGTTCTGCCTGCTCCCAGTTCTCTTTGTGCTGTTATCTGCTCCTTCCTGTTCCACTCTTTTTGCAAGCTTCTCTCACCATGGGCTCCCATGTGATTAGGGTCAGCATATTAAGGGTCAGGGGAGATCTTCAAATTCCCTTAGACCTATTAAGGACAATACAATGTATACTGTTTCCAATCAAACATTCTTGATACAGTCAAAGGTGAGGCTCAAAGGTACTTGATTAGCTAAAACTCAGTCCAGAAAAAGAACCAAAAAAGTCTGTTTTGCTTGCCATTACAGTATTTCCTCATGTCTTTTTGTGGGAGAGCTGGAATTGTGGGACAGGTTTATTCCTTTTCATTTCACAACATTTGTATTCAGTTGTTTTGTGGTAATTGTTCTTTCCATTTGCATTGTTATAGTCATTATATATATTCTTTTCTTGCCTCTGCTTACTTTACTTTGCATCAATTCAGGTAAGTTTCTCCTCACTTTTCTATATAAATCATAATTGTTGCTTCTTATGGCACACTAATATTCCATTACATTCTTGAACAAATTGAAGGGCATCAATTTTGTTTCAAGTTCTTTGCGACCAAAAAGAAAAAAAATCTGCAGCTCTACATGTTTTGATATATAAACCTTTCTTTTCATCACTGAACTCCTCGGGGTATATGCTTAGCAGTGGAATCTTTAGGTCAAAGGTTATGAACATTTTAGCCACTTTATTTGCCTCCTTCCAAATTGTTTCATCCAGAACAGTTGTACACTTTCATAGCTCTACCAACAAGGCATTAATATACCTCTCTTTCCATGACCCCCTAAAATTTTGTCATTTTGACAATTATTGTCTTCTTTGCCAATCTCTTAGGTGTGAAGATTGTTTGGGAGACTGATCTGCACACATTTGGATTTCTTTGCACAGACTAGATGCAGGGACACAAAATTTGTAATTAAAGGAACCTCAGACTTGGAAAGCAAAGCCCTTATTTGCTTGTTGATCCCTATCCTCCATGTTGTCCCTCCTTTCCCACTTGCCTCCCACTCACAAAAGGGAAAATAGAAACAACAGCCATAGGATCAACATACAGAAAATTCCTATAGGCTCTGTGTAGCAAAGGACATCCTCCTTCTACCTGTGTGACCGCTCCCTGATGTGGAGGTTATCAGCAAGCAACAGAGTCCAATTTATAAAAAGTATTCAATCCCATTCCCTAAAGTTTCTGTGACATACTAGAGACAGCATTTGTTTAGGTTTGAATTATATTTATTATTAAGTCCCTATTCATTTAGAATTCTGTGGATAGAAATTCCATGATGGTCATTAATCTAAAGGTAGTTTTACTTGGGCCATGTCAGCTAAATACATAGTGCACTGAACTCAGAGTCAGGAGGCCCGAGTTTCAATACTGCTTTGGATGCCTAATTAAGCTGTCTGATCCTAGACAAGTCAGTTCAATCTTAGCCTCAGTTCTTTCATAAGTAAAATGGGAGATAATGATAGCGCTTCATTCACAGGGTGGATGTGAGGACCAAATGAGATGACAATGCAGAAATATATATGCACATGTATGTACACATGGGGCAGCTAGATGGCACAATGGATAGAATGCTGGATCTGGAGTCAGGAAGACTCATCTTCCTGAGTTCAAATTCAACCCTGGGACATCTACTAGCTTTGTGACCCTGGGCACATCTCTTACTCCTATTTGCTCAGTTTCTATTCCAGTATCTTTACTAAGAAAACTCCAAATGGGATGCTACTGGCTCTGCAATTTATACCCATGTGTTCAATATTCTACTTGCAGTGTTATGTGGCTATGAGTCATGGAATACCACACCCTCTGAAGAATTGAAAACGAATGCTACTCAAAGGGCATTGTAGTGGGTAGGAGCAGGAAGCAACACATTATAAATTAAGACTTATAAAGGAGAATTGTTTGAAAAGATATCAGAGAAATATATGATCAAAAAAAGGTGATCGTTTTATTACTTCTTTTTGCACGATGAATAACCAATAGAGAACCTACATGCTCCTTAAGTACTCTTGTGATCTCTAGGCAAAGCAAGGAAAGTTGTTAGTACATAGGGTAGACCTCAGGGATCATCTGAAAAGCAGACCTGAACAATAGGTACATGGAATGCATAGATGTAAATGGACCTGTGGTTTTGGAAGAAATACATACATTATAGATGGCTGAGAAATTATCTGTTTGAACATCCTCAGATAAAGTACTAGAGTTTCCTCAACTGTATAAATGGAGCAGAAGATAAGATTAAATTATTTCTATAGACCAGTCCAGCTTTAAATCTGATGAGCCTATAAAAACAATCAGAACTAAAACTATTATACAATATTTTTTAAAAAGCCAACTTATTCTAATAATTTTACATAAAATTTCCTTTTATATGTCTTTTAAAATTCATTTACATCAATATATTAAGTCCCTATCATAGGCAGGGCACTGTAATAGATACTAAGGATACAGAGATCAAATAAGGCATAATCCCTGCACTTTAGGAACCTACTTACTGCTTAGTAGAGCAAATCATATGGAAAAAGAGAAAGTGTTAGACTTTGAGGTGAGAGAGCTTGTTTCAAATCACAATTCTGATGCTTATTGGATGTGTGACCATTGTTAAAGCATTTAATCTCTTCTGTATTCTTATTAGTTAGAGGAAATGCCAGTAAGTATAAAACAGGAGAATATTTTGAGGTTTGAGGCAAGATCCAGAAAAAGATCTCTAGGAAAACTTATGACCAGAAAACAATTGCATTGTGGAAAAGAAGGAAGGAAAAGGGGATCAGGGAAGACTTCATCACTCAATCAACCAATCCATTAATCAAAGAAAAAAAATATTAAGTACCTACTTTGTGCCAGGCAAGGTGCTGAGTGCTGAGGATATAAAAAGAAGTAAAAGATAGTCCCTGCCCTCAAGGACTTTACAATCTAATAGGAGAGAGAACATGCAAGCAAATAGATACAAAGCAAACTATATACAGGATAAAGAGAATAATTAACAGAAAGAAAGTTCTTGACTTAAGAGGGTGTAATGGTAATGGGAATTTGAAGACCTTCCCTGACTTTTAATAGGTCTAAGGGAATTTGAAGATCTTCCCTGCCCCCTAACAAGTCAAATGTAATCACAAGGAGCCTGTAGTAGGAGGAACTTGCTGAAGGGTAAAGTCACAGGAAGCAGGGAGTGAGAGCAGTTAGAGCTGGAGGGAGGAGAGGACACACCCAAGGAGACAGCTAGGCTTGTTTGTTTGTTCCCTGCTGTGACAGCAAGGCTTGTAAGTGTTTGTATGTGGGAAGGCTAAAGGATGGTGTGGCTTATGGTATACTAACTTCTTTGTTGCTATGATGGATTTGACTTTCTGGTTTGGGGATTTGGTTTTCTGGTGTCTGAATAAACGTCTTGCTTCTGCCTTCTATATGGAGAGTCTGTTATATTTTAAGCTTTAGAACAATGCCAGCATCTTCATAGTCACTGTTGGTGCTAAGAATGTTGCATTGGTGCTACAAAGGGGTTAGAGAAGGCTCATGTAAAAGGTGGGATTGGATTTTAGTTGGGAGACAAAGGAAATCATATAGATTAGTAGATATAGTGGAGAAGAGAGAGCATTCCAGGAAAGGAGGATAGCTAGAGAAAATGCCTGGAATCAAGAGATGAGGTATATTGCTTGTGGAACAGTCAGGAGGCAAGTGTCATTGGGTCAGAGTATGTGTCAGGGAGTAAGGTATAAGAAAACAGGAAAGATAGGAGAAGCCTTGGTTATGAAGGGCTTTGAATTCCAAAGAGAAGATTTTTTATTTGATGCTGGAAGGGACAGGGAACTATTAGAGTCTGTTGAGTGTATGCTGGGGTAACATGGTTGGGCATGCAGTTGAAGAAAATCACTTTGCTAAATGAAGGATTGATTGGACTGCAGAAAGGCTTGAGGCATACAGACCCAACAGCAGGTTATTGCACTAGTCCAGGCATGAGGTGAGGAAAGCCTATATAAGATGGTGGCAGTGCCAGAGGACAGAAGGGGGTATATTTGAGATATAACAAAAGGTGAAATCAGCAGGTCTTAGAAACAAGGGGAGGGGGGAGGAATGAGAGACTGTGAGGATTTGAGGATGACACCAAGATTATGAACCTGAGGGACTATAAGGATGGTGTTGCCTCTACTGTAACAGGAAAGGTAGGAGGAAAGGGGGGTAGGGGAGAAGGAAGTTTAGAGAGAAAGCTAACCGATTTCATTTTGGAAATGCTGGGTTTAAAATGTTTACTTGACAACTAGTTTGAGATGTCTGAAAGGCAGTTGAAGATGTGAAGGTCAGTAGAGAAGTTAGGGCAGTTTAGGTAGACTTGAGAATCATCAGCATAAAGATGGTAATTAAGTCCATGGGAGTTGGTGAGATCACCCAGGGATGCAGTATAAAGGGAAGAGAAAAGAAGACAGGACAGAACCTTGAGGGACATCTCCGGTTAAATGGTATGATCTAGATAAGAATTTGGCAAAGGAGACTGAGAAGGAATTATCAGAAAAGGCACAGGAGAACTAGGAGAGAGTGGTGTTCCAAAAACCTAAAGAGAAGAGAGCATTAAGAAAGAGAGGGTGATCAACAGCATCAAAAGCTGCAGAGAGGCTGAGAAGGAATGAGGATTGAGAAAAGGTCGTTGGGTTTGGCAACTAAGAGATCACTGGTAACTTTGAAAATAGCAGCAGTTTGGGTGGAATGGTAATGGCAGAAGCCAGATTATAAAGGAATAAGAAGAGAGCGAGAGAAGAGAAAGTGGATGCACTTTTTAATGCCCTTTTTAAGTAGTTTACCTACAAAGGTATTTGGATGAAAGAATTAAGGGATAGTATTTTGAGGAAGGGGGAGACATGAACATGTTTGTAGGCAGTAGGGAAGGAGTCAGCAGAAAGGAAAAGACTGAAAATGAGTGACAAGGGGAATGACAGAAAGGGCTATCTGCTGTAGGAGACAGGACAGATTTGTATAACTTGAATAGGTAGGGAAGGTTGAAGTATGCTATGAAGTAAAGTTACTTCATCATGGGAGGCAGGATAAAGGAGATAGGGTTAGAAGGCATACGAATTACATGACATAAGGCGAAGAGAAGAAGAGGGAGCTCATATAATGGCCTCAATTTGTTTTTCAGTAAAATGAGAAGTAAGGTACTCAGTTGAGAGAGCTGAGGGAAATTGGTGATGGAAGGTTTGAAGAGGAATGAAAAGGTTTGGAAGAGCCACTGTGGAAAGAGGAATGGTGAGCTGATGAGGAAGTATACTAGGAATGACTAGCAGTAGCAAGAGCCCAGTTGAGGTTGTATAACATAGATGTTATACAAATGTAGTAGAGCCAATTAGAATGGTTGTCCTTTTCTCCATCTTTGTTCAGCAGAACATACATAGCAGAAGTGGTGGATAATGAGTCAATCAATGCTTTCTAGAATAGTATTAAATATATAAATTAGGTCAGATATAACACAGATTTTTATTTCCTCTACCATAAAAAATGCTCAAAACATAAGGCTCAGACACACACACATCAAGAAAGATTTAAAGCATGTTACAATCAGACATTGCTCCCAATATACTCTCTTAAAAGTTTAATGTTTAAAACATAAATTTTGCAAGATTGCTATTTCACTTTTACATCAGACCTGTTGTTTCCAAATAAGTCACTGAAAGTCCCTATCTTTTTTCAGGGTTTGACTTTGACTCATCCTCCTGGTAGTGGATTTTTCTCCTCTGAGAATCTCTCAGAGATCAATCACCTCATTTGGGGCAATCATTACTTGAACCAAAGAAGCTAGAAACGCTCAGTTGAGGATATCTGTTTGATTGTTTATATTCAGAAAAAGAATCACAAAACAGAAAAGCCAGGCAGAGACTTGATGGCCCATCTCAACTGATACATGGGTTTGTTGCTATATGTGTGCAATCACCATTGACTGTAAGGCACATTTTCAACACCATGAGAAGAGCCAGTCACAAGGGATTCCCTCAATTACCCCTATTACAAATGAAAGCAGGGAAATCAGTTAAGGAACTACCATAATAATCCAAAGGAGAGGTGATAAGGATCTGAACTAGAGTGGTGGCAGCAGGAATAGAGAGGAAGAAAAAGATATGAGATTTTTATGCTGTTAGAATTCTCAAAACTTGACAACTGATTGAACAGTGTTCTTTGCTAGATCTGACTAAGATGACTACCCCCAGTAATTTATGCTCAATATTGAAATCAAACGAGACACTTGTAGGTCATTGAAGAGATAACAAGAAGAGATTTACTTAACCATAATAGTTAAAGAGTACTAAATTAGTATATATAGGGAGGATACCTCAAGTTCACTCAGCTGAGCATGCCTGGAGCTCTTGGTGGTTCTTTTGCCTACAAGTTACCAGAAAGAGGTGTCAACAGCCTGAACTTTGAGTTTTCTAAACCAATCAGGTTTGGGGGATGATTTCAATGCTTTTTAAGGAAAAACTAATATAACTTGAATGGGGTAGGGGTTAGGATATTGCTCCCACCACAAATGGTATTCATTAAAAAAAATAAGTATCAAGTGTTTCCTATGTGCCAGACAGAAAGATAGATACTGGAATATACAGACAAAAATAACCTGACAAAGCATTAAAGTTAACATTCTCCTGTAGGGGTAGGGGATGTGCTGTGGTGTGTGCACACATATAAGTATTAACATAAGAAGGGACAGAATCAGACAAAGAGCTCTACAAAATTGAGGAGGGCATATTTTGAGCAGGGGAGAGGGATGAGGAAGGCTGAGGAGAGGAATCTTAGAAAAGTTTAGATGAAATGGAACTTGATCTGAGCGTTGAAGTAAAAAGCTATTCTAAAAGTCAGAAAAGAGGAAAGTTTATTCCAGATAAGGGGAATGACTAGTAAAAATGAAGAGAGGTGGGAGGTAGCATGTTGAGATGGGAAATTTCTAGTCTCATTTGGGTGGAATGCAGAGGAATGAGGTAATGGAAAGGTTCTGGAGCCGTGGTGGGGAACCTGAAACCTCAAGGCAATGAGGTCCTTAGGTGTGGCCTTTTGACGAAGTCCAAGTTTCACAGAACAAATCGTTTTATTAAAGGGATTTGTTCTGTGAATTTTGGATTCAGTCAAAGTGCCACACTTGACGACCCAGATGGCCACAAGTGGCCTCAAGGCTGCAGGTTCCCCACTCCTGTATCTGGAGGAACAATTCCAATGCTAGCAACTCTTCTAGTTTCAGTTTGATTTGGGATTTGAGCTGTCCAAAAAACAACTGAATACTGGCATTCAGGAGAGAGTTTAGGAATGAAGATGTAGGTGCCACAATGGATAGTGTACCAGGCCTGCAGTCAAGAAGATTAATCTTCGGGGGTGGCTAGGTGGTGCAGTCAATAGAGCACTAGCCTTGGAGTCAGAAGGACCTGAGTTCAAATCCAGCTTCAGACACGCTACCCAAAAACTAGCCATGTGACCTTGGGCAAGTCATTTAACCCCAATTGCCCTCCAAAAAAAATAAAAATAAAATAAAAAAGAAGATTAATCTTCCTGAATTCTAATCTGGCCTTAGACACTAGGGGTGAGACCATCACTTAACCCTGTTTGCCTCAGTTCCTTATCTGTAAAATGAGCTAGAGAAGGAAATAGCAAACTAGTATCTTTGCCAAGAAGGCCCCCAAATGGAGTCATGAAGAATGGGAGATGACTGAAAATGTCTGAACAAGAACAATGTAGGTTTGGGGTTCAGTTGTATGTCAGTGACAACTGAGCCTGTGGTAACAGATCAGATCACCATAGAAGACAGTACGAAAAGAGAAGAGGGCCTAGGACAAATCCTTGAAGGACACTCGTGCTTCAGTAATGGATGAAAAAGCACAAAAGACCAAGAAAAAAAGGGCTAAAAAATGGAAAAAAAAAACTAATAGCAAAAGTATGGAAAACAAAGGAGGAAAGAATACTCAGCTTTATCAAATGCTACAGAAAGGACAAGAGGATGGATAGCTAAGGAAAGACAATAAAATTTAATAATTAGTGAATTCTTAGAGAACAATTTCAAGTGGGTAATAGGTAATAAACCAAATTGCAAGGCCGAGAAGTAAATGGATAATGAGAAAGTGGAGGCAGTGAGAACTCTTTCTAATAGTTTAATAGGAAAAGAAAGAATAGACAGAGTATCTTCAGAGAAGATACAGCCTAAAGGAGAGTTTTTAAAGGATACAATAAACCTAAGTATGTCTATAGGCAGCTAGTAGGTGGGAATAGTGAAAATGATAGATGGGGGTGAGATAAAGAGCATAAGTAGAAGAGTTAGCCTTTGGGAGGGAGAATGTCAACTCATTCTGTGACACTGGCATGAGGGAAGAAAGGATTGTGAAAACTTCAAATATTTAAAATAATAATGAGGGGCCACATATTTGAGTATTTCTTGGTATTCTCATTCCTTTTTTTTTTTACCATAGTCAATTTCTTATTTATTTAATATTTTATTTTTTCCCAATTACATGTAAAATGATAATATTCTTTTTTTTTCAAATTTTCAATTCCAAGTTCTCTCCCTTCCTCCCCTCCCCCCATTGAGGAGGCAAGCAATTTGACATAGATTATACATGTATAGTCATGCAAAACCTATTTCCATATAAGTCATTGTGTGAAAGAAAACACTGACAAAAAAAACTCAAGAAAAATAAAGAAAAGCTGTCTTTGATTTGCATTCAGGCTCTACTAGTTCTTTCTCTGGAGATGAACAGCATCATTGTATTGCTGAGAATGGTGAGGTTATACCTGGTAGATCTCATACAAAATTGCTACTACTATATACAGTGTTCTGGTTCTGCTCACTTCACTTTGTATCAGTTCATGTAAGTTTTTATATGTTTTCCTGAGAGTATCCTGTTCATCATTTCTTAAAGCAAAACAGTATTCCATTACATTCATATACCACAATTTGTTCAGCCATTCCCCAATTGATGGCATCCTCTCAATTTCTAATTCCTTGCCACCACAAAAAGAGTTGCCATAAATATTTTTGTACATGTAGGTCCTTTCCTCTTTTTTATCATCTCTTTGAGCTACAGAGCTAGGAGTGGTATTGTTGGATCAAAGGGCATGCATAGTCCATTTTCAAAAGTGTTTTGTTCACTTTTGAAGAGGGACAGGGTAAAAGGAGAGAGAGAATAGAATGAATGGTGGGGATGGGATGGAAGAAAATACAATTAGCAATAGTTAATTGAGAAAAAATTTGAAGCAAGTTTCTCTGATAAAGGCCTCATATCTCAAACATATAGAAAACTGAGTCAAATTTATAAAAATAAAAACCATTCCCCAATTGATAAATGATCAAGAAATATGATCAGTTTTCAGATGGAGTAATCAAAGCTATCTATAGCTATATGAAAAAATACTCTAACTCACTATTGATTGGAGAAATGCAAATTAAAACAATTCTGAAGTACTACCTCACATTTATTAGATTGGCTAATAGGACAGAAGAAGGTAACTGACAAATGTTGGAGAGGATGTGAGGGAAATGATATATTAATGTATTTTTGTGGAGTTGTGAACCAATTCAACCATTCTAAAGAGCAATTTGGAAATATGCTCAAAGGTCACCCTTTGATTTAGCGATACTGCTACTAGTCTGTATCTCAAAAGAGATTTTAAAAAATAACCGAAAAGGAAAAAGATTTATATGTACAAAAATATTTATAGCAACTCATTTCTTGAGGCAAAGAATTAGAAATGGAGGCAATGCTCATCAATTGGGGAATGACTGAACACATTATGGTACGTAATCAAGATGGAACGCTATTGTACTATAAGAAAGCATGAGCAGTATGCTCTCAGGAAAACCTGGAAAGACTTGCATGAGCTGATTCAAAGTGAAATTCATTGTGTACAAAGTAACAGCATTACTGTAAGATGATCATCTGTGAATGACTTTGTTATTCTTAGCAATACAGTGAACCAAAATAATTCTGAAGGACTTATTAAGAAAAATGTTATCCATCCGCAGAGAAAGAACTGATGGTGTCTGAATACAGATTGAAGCGTCTTTTTTAAAACTTTATTTTTGAGGGGTTTTTTTTGGTCTGTGTTTTCTTTTACAACATGACTATTATGGATATGTTTTATACAAAGGTGTAACTTACATCAATCTGCTTGCCTTCTCAATGTGGGGTGGAGGGAAGAGAGGACAGAAAAAATTTGAAGCTCGAAATTTAAAAAATGAACGTTAAAAGTTGTTTGTATAATGTAACTGGGGAAAGCTTTTTATAAATAAATAAATATTAAAAGACATTCAAAAGTGTTTTGCTTCTGCCTTTTACCTCCCCAAAACTGACCTCCCTTCTATCATCTCCCCCCTCCCTTCTCTTATACCTTCCCTTTCCTACTTTCCTATATGGTAAAATAGATTTCTACACCCAACTGAGTGTACATTATTCCCTCTTTGAGTCAATTGCATTAAGAATAAGTTTCATATGCTCTGCTTCCCATCTCCCACATTTCCCCCTCCACTGCAAAATCTATTTCAGGCCTCTTTTGTCAGATAATTTATCCCATTATACGTCTCCCTTTTTCTTCTCCCAGTGCATTTTTCTTTCTTATCCCTTAATTTAATTTTATTTTTTACATAATCATTCCATCACATTAAACTCAAACCCCTGCTTTTTATGTATACTTCTAACATCCCTATTAATGAGAAAGTTTTTAGGAGTTATAAATATAATTTTCCCATGTAGGAATATAAACAATTTACCTTTATCAATGTAACAGAGTCCTGCCTCTGGTGCCAGCAAAGGGACTCCTGCAAATCTCCTTTGGACCCATTATCCTTACCATCTGTGGCCAGAGAGGTCTGGAAACCACCGCTGCTGCCACTGATTTAATCGCCCCGAGGCCTTCTCCTGGTTTTCTAGGAGCCTGTCTGCATTGATCTGGTCTATTCTGGTGCAACCTGTACTGCACTGTGCTCCTCTCTCACCCTGGAGCAACAGACCTTTCCTGCTCACCTGCTAAGTTGTCTTCGACTGAAAAATTGTTTCACTTCATCTTTTTGTGGGTTCTGCTACTCTAGAATTTGTTTAGTCATCATTTAAAGGTATGTGGAAAGGTTTGGGGGAGAACTCATGCGGGTCCCTGACTTTTCTCTGCCATCTTGGCTCTGCCTTGATATTCTCATTCTTACTAAATGTGAACCCACAGAAGCCCAGTTCTATTTTTAATAGAAAAGGGTAAAAAAATAAAATAAAATGTGTCCTTGTCTTGGTTGCTTTCATTTTATGAGGAATCATTTGGGCTAGATTATTATTTACTACAGCACAAAAATGGTTTCAGTGGAGTTGCTTTAGGGCATTGGGCCAACACAGTCTTGTTTTATTCTACATAATGCCAAAACAGGGAGTTTGACTCGATAGATCTTTTTTAAAGGAGTCTAACCAGTTGTTTGGGATTCTGTAGACAAACTGCTGCAATGGTTTATTATTTAGTCAAATTCACTCAGCAAGCATTTAATAATCTCCTATTATGGCAGGTGCTAGAGACATAAAAGCAAAACAACACAGTTACTGCTCCCAAGGAGCTTGTATTTTATTATTTTCATACACAGAACTTCAGATCATACATAATTATAATAGCTAGTATTAACATAGTGCCTTCGACATATTATCTCTGTTGATTCTCACAACAACCCCATGAGGTTAGTGCTGTTATTATTCCCATATTACAGATGGGGAAACCAAAGCTGAGAGAGGTTTGCTCAGAATCATACTAAACTCACATCTTCCTAGTTTTAATTTAAACTCACATCTTCCTAGTTCCTAGTCTAGGGCTCTGTCCCCTGTATCACATGGATGCCAATAACTGTTCATTTTCAAACAATTAGAATATCATAAAATGTATTTGACATGAATAAGAGCAATTAATATAATTTAATTATTGATAGTTTTAAAAGCACATCAGGTCCTTTCAGCCTTAGAGATCAATTACATGAACATCCAAGTTAATATTCCTTTATTCCTCCATTCAATCATTCTTTCATTCTTCCAACACATTGACTGTGCTAAAGACAGTGGGGGGATACAAAGTCCTTGCTTTCAGTTCCATTTGGTGAAATGACATTCTGCTTTCCATTCCATTTGAAAGAATTTAAGATAACTCAGACTTGCAGATACTGATAATTTTACACTTTACTATTTTCTTATCATGAATCATTGTGTTTTATTTGGCAATTCCTATGACTATATCATTGAAGTAGCCCAAGTGGTCTTAAAAGTGCTATCTGTATAAAATTTTGTAAAAAGAAAACAAACAGACGTGTAGTTAGGTAGACAGGAAATCAAAGTTTTCAGATTCTAATAATATCAAATTATTATCATCAAATGGGTCTATGAGCTCATCAATTTGGATGTTCCTCCAGTGATCATAAACCATTCACACTCACCACCTCCTGTGACCCTTGCCTACGTCCTTCCAAATGTTAATCCTTGTGGATTTTACCCAAAGAGCTCATTTTTTTTCCTGACATCTTAAAGACATTAGCTCTCATTTTGTCTACCAGACATCCCTTATCTTCACCACATGTCCAACCCATCTCCTTTTCTTGCCATCCATCTCCTAGTTGATGTCTCTTACCCCAGTTCCTGTAAGTTTCCCTTTGGTTCTATGTTGGTGTCTGCACATTGTCTTCTCTGTGATATCATTTTCAATTCCTCAGACACTATAGGGCTTCATGACTCAAGTCCACGCGATACCACCTGTAAAATATTGGTATTGAAAAGATAGAGGTCTTTGTTTTTGGGAGAAGTTTTATATAATTAGAAGAGCATTGTAATTTCCTGAAAGAATACCTGCTCTCCTCTGTGGGGGAAAAAAGATATTATACTATTTGAATACTAGGATTATTTAGTAGGATAACATAACTTTTTCATTGATCCAGTAAGCTTCTGGAGATTTAGAATAGGTCTGGGGAGAAGAAAAAATATGTAACAATACTTGGCCATGAATATTTTTCTTCAGAAAAGAAATATGTAATGTTCATTATCCTTTATATCCTTCATTCAGTAACTTATGTCAGTCTTTTAACAATTTAAACACATAACCCAAAAGAATGAAAGAATTCCCATTCCTAACAATCTTTCTAATATATAAATTATCAAATTAATATTAGGTATTATCATCAAACACACTACAAATCACATAACTGGGGTAATGACTTAAAACCACACAGCTAACATGTTTCTTGATATAGCATATTAAAAAATAATAATAGATTTCACTTAAAATGAGACCAGAATAAATTCAATTACATCTACATCTATTTTCCAATTGTTATCATACAGAACCTTAATTTGTAATTTTAATTATTTAGTATTATATTTTAAACAAGTGCTATATATTCCAAGCATTTCATACTATGAGATTTACTATTTCCGGCTAATCTACTTCAAAAAGATTTTTAAAGTAGTACATAATAGATTTGAATTATCACTTAGTAACACATTGCTTATCAAATTTCTCCTAAATTTATATAATTGCCTGTATTGGTTTTCAAGTTACAAAATTTTCCTTAATTAATTTTCCAGCTGTATCCCAGAGGATATCTTTGATTTGAATGACCAATGTCAAACTCCATTTTCAATCAGATATTTAAGAGAAAAAGAGAAAACTTAAGAACTGACCTAATACAAGTAATCATGCATCAGAGATGGAATGCCTTGAGTCACTTTGACAAGTGACAGAATTAGCCCATTTGTTCCAGGACCTAATTTATCACCATAACTTGATCAGAGAGAACTTGCATAGTGACTTCCTTAAATGATGCAAAAAATTCATTGGAGAGTCATCTGTTCACCAAACCAAGTACTTTTTAAAAATTGTTGTCTTTTGTTTTCTTGTCATATTCATCTCTAAATACACCCCTATCCCTCTCCTACCCAGTGAGCTATTAAGGACCTTTGCAATTTCCAGAAAGACAAACTTGTAACAAATATTTGAAAAGAGAGGGAGAAAAAGCATTTCAACAAAAGCAACCAATACAGCAACTATATCTATCAGTTTATGCAAAATTCCATATCCATAGTTCCCCATCTCAGCAATGAAGGGAGGGTAGATAAATCAAATATTTTTATGATGCACTTTCCTGATGGGCATGTCAGCTTTGGGCAGTTGGGTATTCATAAAAATTAATCAGACCTTAAGCACCCCCAGTAAAAAGCAAACGTGATTTGTTTCTATAAATGTAACAAGATACAAGGAAACAAAATAGTAATGAATGTCTGAGAGGGAAAGTCACTCCAGATAGCCTGGATCAAGGAATGCTTCATGGAGAAGGTAGAATTTGAATTGAGTTTTAAAGTCTAGGAAGTAAGAAGGAACTGGAAGGCATTTCCAAACAAAGTAATAGCAAATAATAAGAGTTCACATTTATATAGCCCTTTAAAGTTTGCCAGTTGTTTTACAAACATTATTTCATTTGTCCTCACAAAGACCCTGGGAGAGAGGTGCTATTATTATTCCCATTTTAGAGATCAGGATGTGAGGCAGGCAAAGATTAAGTGACCTACCCAACAACTTCATATAACTAGCAAATGTCTGGAGCTGGAGCTGAACCCCAGGTCTTTCTGGCTCCAAGACCAGTGCTCTTTATCGGCTGAGTTGTGGTTTCTGTGGAAAAAATAAGCATATTATAAAAATGTTTTTAGCCAAAATATGTTAGAGTATTATCAAAAATTTAACAAAACAAACCAGAACCATTCCATTTCTGCAAAATAGCATTTGCTTCAGAGATGCAAAT
>CM053596.1:116351496-116364948 GCA_028646575.1 Pseudocheirus occidentalis
ACCCAACAACTTCATATAACTAGCAAATGTCTGGAGCTGGAGCTGAACCCCAGGTCTTTCTGGCTCCAAGACCAGTGCTCTTTATCGGCTGAGTTGTGGTTTCTGTGGAAAAAATAAGCATATTATAAAAATGTTTTTAGCCAAAATATGTTAGAGAATTATCAAAAATTTAGCAAAACAAACCAGAACCATTCCATTTCTGCAAAATAGCATTTGCTTCAGAGATGCAAATATAATTATCTATTGTTTCAGAGAGAAGAAAATAAAATCCAGTGGTAGTTTTATACAATCCCCTTTCTGCACAAAAATCAGGACAAAAATGTGGGTTCATTTACCAAGTGCCCAAGATCATTGGTTTCCATTATGGGGTGCATGTAACATGGAGTGTACAAAAACCTATTCATTGGGAGTGTGGGAAGAAAACCGTGTATTTTTTTTACTTTAAAAAAGCAATTAAACTTCAGTAATATTTAAGACAGAGACTGACACTGGGTCCCTTAATCAGTCTATATGTCTAATGGCCATGTGTCATGCATGGTACATGAGATACACAAGGAAAAGTGGGATTGGTACAATGCAAGGATCTATACAGAGGTGCCCTCGCTTGTTTGTTTACTTTCAATATATTGCAACATATTGATGTTTACATATGGCCTCTTAAGGAGATTTATAGATTACGTTACCTAGTTTAAATTAAACTCTCATTAAGTGGACAAATGGCAAAACTGATACTTCACCTACTAGTAGGATACACTTTTCACTAGTCATATTAAAAAAATGATAATCAAATCGGATACAAGTCGTCAATGGCTAGTGACCACTAAGATCTTTATTACCACAAACACAGGCTCCCTGGACATTGTGGGACAAGGTGTTTAAGAGAACTGTTGAACTTAAAGATGAGTTACAAGTTTCTTTTATAAAAAGACACATTCCAAATTTGCTGATTTTTCTTTTTCAACCATGTTTTTGAAAAATCATATTCAATCACATGGCTCTCACTAAAAATTCTATAACATAAAATAGCTATATATTATGATACGTAGGAGTAATCTTTTAGTGAGTTCAAGAAAAAGGTGTTGATGAGATATGTGATCAAAAAAGTTTGAAGAGGTGAGAGCGCCACAGAATGCCCTAGCACAGACTTGCTCTGTGAGAGCGCCATAAAATGAGCTAGCATAGACTGGCTCCTTAAGAGTCTGCCCCCTATGGCGAACTTGAACTTTCAATAAACTTTGTTTTCCTTCAGCTGAGAAAAAAAAAGTTTGAAGATCTCTAATCTAGCTACAAAATCACACTTGTCAGTACTCATATCTGTACAGAGACAACATGGTATCACATAGAGCGTCAGAGCTCAAGTGAGTGTGACCTGAGTTCAAATTCCACCTTTGACACTAACTGTGTGCAAGCATGGGCAAATCACTTAACCTCTCAGTTCCTGAGGCAATTAAGATTATGAATTGACTTCTTGCATCAATAGGCAGAGTTAACATATTGGAGTTCCCATGAAATTAGGTCATTACCCAAGACACTGAGAGATTAGATAGAGATTTGATAGATATATAGATATAGAGAAATAGAAATAGCTATGTATGTACATAGATCATCTGTATCATATATATGTACTTGTATATCATATTGTGCTTGCTATCATTATTTTATTCTACCTCTGTAGCATCTCTCACAACTGTCCCTCCTCCCCTGCCCCCAAAGCTAACCTCATCCCTAGTTCAGGCCCACATCACCTCTCACACAGTCTACTGCAATACCCTCCTAGCTGGTCTTGCTAATTATTAAAATTCAGCATGAATTTTTATAGCAATACTCTTTCCAGATATGAAACTTGTTTCTGTAACAGAAATATTGGAGTTAAATAAAATTTTATCAGGTATAATGCTTTTTACATTCTGACTGAAATGAACAAATGGAGAAAACTTGCAATCCTATAACTTTAGACTAGGGAAAATTTTTGTTGTTCAGTCATTTCAATTATGCCCAACTCTTTGTGACCCTGTTTGGGGTTTTCTTGGCAGAGATACTGAAGTGGTTTGCCATTTCTTTCTCCACTTCATTTTACAAAAGAGAAAACTGAGGCAAGCAGTATTAAGTGACTTATCCAGGGTCACACAGCTAGTAAGTATCTGAAGACAGAACTGAACTCATGAAGATGAGTCCTCCTGATTCCAGGTCTGCCACTCTATCTACTGTGTCACCTAGCTACCCCAAGGAGATCGTTTATGAGGCTCTTAAAATCATTTGATGTGAGAAGGGATGAGGGCAGGAACTAGAGTGGTGTCTCTGAAGAAAAAAAAAGGAGAGACAGGAGAGATAGTAGAGAAACAAATAAACAGTTGACAAGATCTCCTACCTCATCTAGGCATCCCTTCTATGGTATCCTTGGTGAGGCATTGGCACAGCCTCTGTTAAAACACTTCCAGTAATCTGTAAATCCCTATTACTGGAGCAACCCATTCCACTTGTAGACAAAATCTTTTATATGTTGAGGAAAACTCTGCCTCCGTACAATATCCACCCATTGTTCCTCTCAGTATCTACATGGGCCAAACAGGATAAATCTAATCTCACTTCCACTTGCTGATCCTTTAAGTAACTGAAGGCAGTTTTCAGATTCACAGACTCTCCCTCAGACTAAACAGCCTTAGATCCTTCAACTGTATAATGAGATTTCCGGTTCCCCTTCATCTTGTTGGCCTTGCTCAGTCAGACTACAGTTTGATAAGGTCCCTTTTACAATGTGAAGCCAAGAATTGAATATTCTCCCCACATGATATGGCCAGCTAAGTAATACTTAGTGTACAATCAGAATAAGGATCTTGCTCTGAACACTGTATCTTCATTAATGAAATCTCAGATTCAGTTAGGTTTGGTTTGGTTTTTTTTTTTGCAGCCACATCACACTATCGAATTATAATAAGCTTTTAGCCAGTTAAAACCTTAGAACCTTTTATTAAAATCTACTAAGCCACATCTCCTTTGTCTTCTCTTTGTACAGTTGATTTTCCAAAAATATAGGCTTTTATATTAGGGATTAGAAGAATATCAGAGAAGGTGAAGGATCAGATTTGATTTCTTGGATTGGATAGGAAAAGGATAATGACATATAGAAAAGGAAGAACCATGAAAACTCACTTTGCTTCTGTTTTCCTTGCCAAGGAATTTGACTGGGAAGGAGAAGGCTCAGTGTCATAATGTGGATTCCTATCAAATTTGGAATCCATATTGTTGTATGCTTAGGTGAATTTTAAATTAGTTAAACAATTAGATCCATAGAATTCATTAATAAGTTTCTGTCAAGAAAATGACATTGATAAGCTGAATAATGTTCAGAGGAAGGCAATTGGAATAACACAGAGTCTCAATTTCATGTCATATGAGAAGGGATGATTCAGTGAATATCAGGTAAGAAATTAAAGCAAAACAGAAGTTGAAATTCCACACCATGAGCTCTAGGGGACTTGAGTTCAAATTCTGGTACTGCTATTTACTATAAGTGATGCTTAAAATCACAGTCATTCAGCTTCTTCATCTGGAAAATGAAGAGGTTGGACTACATGCTCTCCAATGTCCCTTCAAACACTAAAAGCTAGTTACAACAGTGGATAGAGAGTTGAACTTTGAGTCAGAAAGACCCAAGTTCAAATCTGGTGCTTCAGATACTAGGTACACACTGGCACACCCAGGATGGCTGCTGGCACAGGTTCTTATACCTGCTTTACTAGAAAAGATAGCTGTTTAAGAGGTCAACAATCTTTTTAAGTTGCATTCATTAGTTCAGGGAAAAGTCAGCACCCTGAACTTCAGAGAAAATACAAGCAGAGAAATAAAGATCAACAGACAGGGCTCTAACTGCCTGAATCAACTGTACTCTTTACATACATCCATGGATCAAGAAAGCATTTACATCTGAGCTGCCAGGGAGCTCTGAACATACTGCCACTCAGAATCTCACCCAGGGAATCACAAGATCCTTCTCATAAGTGAGCCCCAAAAGCAAAATATCAAGGCAGAATGTATACACATCTCAGAGATAGAAGGCAGCACAAACCTCTGGACTCAGTGCCTAATTAGAAATTAGCAAAAGGTGTGAAAGCCTTCCTACAATCAAGCTTTCCCTAAGCAAGCTTCCCTTAATGGGCTCCATGTGACACCTATTAATGGGCTGAGAAAATCCTAAATTCCATTAACATTACATTACTTGACTCTGGGCAAGTCTCTTAACCTATATGTCTAAGTTTCCTCACCTATAAAAGACAGACGATAACAGTACCTCAGGGTTGGTCTGAGGATCAAACAACACAATGTTCATAAAGTTCTCTGCACAATGCTTGGCACATAGTAGGTACTTGTTATGGGAATCTGAAGATCTTCTCTGCCCCTAGGCCCTTTGACAGGCTTAAGTGGCTTTGAGAACTTTCCCTGATTTGAAAGTATACTCTGCCCCCTAATAGGCTGAATGGGACACATGGAGCCTGTAGCTGGAGGCTTGTTCTTCAGGAATGCCCACAACTTATTACTTTGTGATTGGGCAGTGGGTCAAGAGGACTGTGACCTTCTCTGATCCAGGAGAAGGGCTATATATACCCAGATGTGAGGTTTTGATTTGGGGCTCACTTTGGAAAGAGTTGTGTGATTTGGCCAGACAAGACTCTGGGAAGCCCCTGAGCCCCCTGGCTTTGAAAACCCAGATGTTGATGCTTCCCTCTCTGGTAACTAACTAGGTATGGATGTGATGGTCAGATGGCTGGAACCCCATCTGCTGATCTGTTTCTTTGTCTGCTTGTAACTTCTGTTTGTATTATCTTTGTATCATCTGAAGTTCAGGGTGTTTTTTCCCCTGATCTAGGTAAATGATATGTTTGATTGATTAAAGTAAGATTGTTAACCCCTTGTGAGTTGCTTTCCTTTAGAAAAGCAGATCCAAAAACCTACCCTAGCAGACATCCCGGCTATGCTACAGTGCTTGCTGATACAGTATTATATAAATGTTTATTCCCTTGCCCCTCCACTAAGCCCTATGATCCTAGGAATCCTAAGAGGAGGGGCAGGTTCCTTCACGCAGTTACTTCTTCCTCTGAGGCAAAAATAGAGAAAATAGGGATAAAGAGAAAGAGAAGGGAAGCACTATGTTCTACCATTAAGATGAGTCAGTATTTAGAGTTTGAATTGTTTTTCCCCAGACAATTCATCTTCCATTTCCAAAGCAGTTATTAGATTCTCTGACAATTTTCATTAAGAATTCTCAGTAACTCAGCCATCTTTTTCCAAAACCACAGTCTACTAACAAAGTTGGCAATAACCAAAAAACATTCCTCACCTACACATGCAACAAAGAGTCAGACAAGATCAAAAAGAACCAAGAGGCACAAGTCCTTCACCTGGACCATCATGCACAGCAGCAGATGACTAAGCTAATTTTAAAGTGCACTTGGCTCACCAAGGAGTCTACAAATACCCTGCAATACACCAGAGATATTCAAGTGTCAAATGGGTTCCCTAAATGCTGGAAATCAGCATTGACTTCAAATGTATAACCTCTGGGAGATTCTCCTAAAATTCTACTCGTACTGAAATTTAATTTTATAGATTGCTGTACTTGGAGCATAGAGATCTGACTCTTTATCCAACAATTACTGTGTGACTCCAGGCAAGTCAGTTAGCCTCTGTGAGACTCATACAACATCCTAAGATTACAAATTAAAAATAGGTTGTGATTTGGGAGGCCATATCAACTCATAATAACTCTTATATACATCAATGCTTTTTTTTTAATGAACTTGCTGCTGCAATTAAGCATATTTAGATATGTTAGAATTTGTTAGGGAAAAGGTTTAGAACAGGTGAGTTATTAGGGATAAAGTCATAACCTCAGTGCATTACACAATACCTCACACACAATAGGTGTTCAATAAATGTTTGTCAAATTTAATCCCTCCATTCCTCCATTATCAGCCTAAAAGGCTGGTCATAATAAAAATGACTTCCTACTGACCTTCCTCCTTCTTTAGAAACCCCACTGCTTTCAAGAGAGCTTTCTGAGTAGATACTAAAGATGGGGCTCTCTATTGTTTGACAGAGGTATAACTATTAATGTGAGCAGGGCACTTCTCAGTGCCTAGTTCTTTTGACAGATAGGATTAGCTTATTGGGTGGTCACTTTATCTGGTGTTTAATAATATTTACCCATGCACATTTATGTCCCTACTGCTACCCCCAGTGGAATGCAACCTACTTGAAGGGAAGGGTATGATTTCATTTTATCCCCAGAACCATATACAATGCCTGAGTCATACAAGGTAATTAATATATGTTTATTAAATTGAATGAAGCAATCAAAGTAGAAGTAAAATACATAATTCAAGAATATATTGTGTTGGTCTTAGTGCATTATTCTAACAGGTACATTCCACCCATCAGTATAGGAATTATAACCTATAAATGTATATTAATTATTGAGTCAGAAAGTATTTAATAAACACTTTAATAAGGAAATAAAAACACAAGTAGAAAGACAGTAGAAACATCAAAAAAGTTAAATGCAAAAGGTAACAAAAGCATGTATGCTCTGGCCAAAAAAAAAGAACACACATGTAAAGCTGTTTGTGTAGGTGCCTATTAAAGAATCATAAATGGAGGAAGGAAAGCAGGAAAATAACTCCAGGCTAAGCCTCTCGTCTCATTGTACATATTGGAATATTTTTTTAAAGGAGACAATCAGGGTTAAGTGACTTATGCAGGATCATTCAGCTAGTAAATGTCTCAGTCTCAGTTTGAACTCAGGTCCTCCTGAACCCAAGACCAGTGCTCTATCCACTGTGCCCCCTAACTGACCCTACACAAAGGAGAGTTACAAGAAACACAAATTACTTTTAGCCTATTTACAACGACAAAGAGTCTTCTTGGAACAAGTGAGAGGCTCATTTCTCTAAGGACTTTCTATTCACGCACTGTGATATGTGGAGGACTGTGAATGACTGAACCATCCTCTCATCTGTTCATATTGAGAGCGTAAGATGACTGACTGCAAAACCTCTGAGTAGACAGTCTGTCCGCCCTGGGAATACAGGGACAAAAAGGAAACAGAGTCCAATTCTCAGGGAGCTTCTGCTCTCCTATAGGGAAGCAACTTGTTCACAGACAAGTAAGCATAAAGTATATTCAAAATCAATATATAGTATTATCAGGGAAGGAGGGCACTAATAACTGAAAAGATCTGTATGGTGCTTCATCTAAGCTTTGAAGGGCATTAGGGAGTTTAAGAGATAAAGGTAATAGACACAGCTTGTAAACAGGAAAGAAGGAAGGAAGGAAGGAAGGAAGGAAGGAAGGAAGGAAGGAAGGAAGGAAGGAAGGAAGGAAGGAAGGAAGGAAGGAAGGAAAGAAGGGAGGCACGGAGGGAGGGAGGAAACAAGTAAGCATTTATTAAGCATCTATTATGCACCAGCCACGGTGCTGGGTGCTTTACAAATATGTCATTTGATCCTCACAACTCTAAAAGGCAAGTGTTATTGTTAGCCTTATGTTACAGTCAAGGAAAAAGAAGTACAAGTGACTTACCCAGGGTCGCACAGCTAATAGGTACTTGAGGCTGGATTTGAATTCAGGTCTTCTTTATTCTTGGGTCATCTCTCTATTCACTGCATTATGTTGGTGCCCAGAGATGAAAAATGAAAGAGAATAGTCCAGTTTGCCTGGAAAATAAAGTATGTAGAGGGATGTGATATGCAACTAACTTAGAAAAATAGGCCAAAGCCAGATTTGTAAGGGCTCTAAATGTCAAATTGTGGAATTTGTGTGTAAGCCTAAAGATAGTAGGGAGCCAGTGGAGCATTTTGAGGATAGTAAGAGGGGGAAGAGGAAGGGAATAAGCCTCTATAGAGCTTCTACTATACACCGTGCATTATGCCAAGTGCTTTACAAATATTATTTTAAGTGATTCTCACAACAATTCTGCTGAGGTTGTTATTATTATTCATTGTCAAAGAGAAAGGCAAATAGAGATTAAGTGATTTGCCCAGTAGCTAGTAAATGTGTATGGCTGGATTTGAACTCAGGTCTTCCCGACTCCAGGTACAAGTTTCTAATGCCTAGTGATAAGCTCAGACTTACACTTTAGGGATACCAATTTGGCAGCTGTGTGAAAGATGGATTGAAGAAGGAAGAAGTCAGAGACAGGTACATTGGTAACAGACAGGATGGAATTATAATAGCCCAGGACTCCATAATTTCTGAATTACTGTGGTATCTATGTGGGTGGAGAAAATAATATGAATGCAAAAGATATCGTCTAGATAGAAATAACAAAACTTAACAACTGATTAGATAGGGGAGTGAGGGATTGTGGAGAGTTGAGGATGACTATCCAGCAAGCCCAGGTGACTGGAAGGAAGGCAGGGCACTTGACAGAAACAGAAAAGTTGAGAAGAAAGGTGAATTTAAGGGAAAAGATAATATGTTCAGATTTGAGATGACCGTGGGGCACACATATAGCTACAAATGGTCAACAGTCCAAGTGTGGCATTGACTCTCAGGAGACAAAAATAATGGATATGTAGATCTGGAAATATTTCATAAAAATAATTGAACCACCAGGAGGTGATAAGATCACCAAGAGAGAGTAAAGAGAGAAGAGAGTCCAAGTATGTTAGATGCCTTTTCTTTCCAAATAGAAGATCACAATCATTAAAAAGAACTCTGTTAAGAGCAAGTGTCCGGTGCCTTAAGAAACACAAAGGTGCACAATGAGACAGGAACTATTTTCTGGCCATGACCTTGACACTCACACTGTGGTGTTCTTTCTGTTGAGGATAAAATCTTTGGCAGGGCTTCTTACTGTATTGTGCCAGCGCCATAAATGATGCCGTTTGAGTACAGTCAATTCTCAGTCATTCAGAATTTAAATTATAATGGACCTTGGCTTCCTTTTCTTGCTGTTGTCATTGTCCATAAGGCTACTTGTTGGCACCATTCATTCTAACTTTGACTGAGTGTATAGCACTCATAGGGTGGGTCTGGTTAGGGGAAGATGATAATTAAATGAAGAAAACCGATTTTTTTTCTTCTTAAGACAAGGCTTGGTTTGAGAGATGACAATGATATTCAGTATCTCTGCAACCTCATCAATATGGGTTTTATCTCCACCAACGCAGATCCTAATCCATCCATGCCTTCTCATTCTGCACAGCTCCCATCCACATCTACTCATAAATCTTCCACAGAAGGTCCACCCAATGTTCTAAGGACCTTCTTCTATTTCTCTTAACATTAAGTGGATATCAACAGTCTGTGAGCTAATAACTGATCACCTCTCACTCTCACCACAGGGTTGGCTCACATTGGAACCCCTTTAAAGGTGAGTCCAGAGCATAATGGGCTGATCTTTAGATACTATTATCACTGTGGATATGTGCCTAGGCCAATGTCTGGCCCATAGTAGATGTTTGATGATTCTTGATTAAGTGACTCTCACATTAACAAAGATCTCAAGTACAATCCTTTAAGACAGCTCCAAAAAAATATTTTTTTAATGTGGTACTAACAAGCTAGAGCATTTCTAGAAGAAGATAACCTATAAGGTAATGGTACTGAAGACAACCCTGATACTGTATGAGGATCATTTATTCTAATAGTAACAACAATAAGAACTTAAATCTGTATAGTGCTTTAAAGTCTACAAAACTGCATTCCTGAGTTATTGCATTTGATCCTCGTAACAATGCTGTGAGGAGTTTTTATTTGTTGTTATATTTATTTTACAGATAAAGAAATTAAGGCTGGAAGAAATTTAGTGAATTGCCCAGGCTCACATAGCTAGTAAATGTGCCTGAGGCAGAATTCAAACTCAAATAAGTCTTACTGACTCCAACTCCAACTTGACTATAATACCTAGTTAAAGGACAGACCTCTTTAGCCTAAAGCAAAGAAGACATAGGGGAAAATGAGTTATTATTGTTATCCAGCTAATATAGACCACTCATTTTATTTATTATTTACCTAAAGTTCTCAAATGGAAGAGAGATTAGACTCATTGTAAAGGACCCAATGAGAAATGGGCAGAATTTTCAAAAATAAAGATTGAGGAAAAGTGTAAGGTCAAATATCCTAATAAAACATTCCAAAAGTAGAGTGAAATGTGAAGTAGAGGTTGAAACATTTAGTGTCAGAGGAGTTGTATAAAAAATTTATTCAAGTATGGTCTGACCCAAATGATCTCTGAGATCCCTTTCCATTCTGAGATTCTCCTATTCTATTATATAGCACTGTGTGACGTAGCCTGTCCTCCCACACCCCAATAGAGCATCAATCAATCCATCAACAAGCATTTATTAACCACCTACCATGTGCCAGGTATTGAAATAAACACATGCAGATACTCTCTGCCTGCTTTCAGTGGACCATGGGAGAACTCTTGAGGGGTGAGGGGTTGGGGCACCCACTGGCATCTAGCCAAGTTTAACTCATAGCTGAGTTCACTCCCTGTGTCTGATTGCTGAACCAGAACTTGGTGAATATACTAAGGAATGACTTGCCATTTATCCATCCCTCTTCCATCTGGCTCTGAAGTATGAGGAATACTCTAAGCTGTTGAGAGGGTTAGTTGTGGGGTGCCTTTCCATTCCCTAGATGCAAGCCAGCAGTAATGCTCTTCCTAAGCAAATCTGTGCCTGGAATGGAGCCACTTCTTTTGTGTTTGTGCTTTCCTGATCTAAGTGAGTGAGTATTCCAAGATGGTGCTGTCCAGGTGACCTCATGAATTCAGAAGACCTAGAGGTTACATAAGAGGTCCTGCTGGTGGTTGGACCTTAATGGATGAGTTACAGTGTCCACCAGAGTTAGTAGTGACCAACAGCAGTGGAAGTACTTACAACCAAGGCAGAAAGACCAAGGATAGCCACTATGTGACTTACTGTGCCAAAGAAAAAGACCAGCTGTCGACTCAAGAAAGTATTTCCAAGTGACAAAGTATTAGGAGTCACAAGTTACTCCTTTGTCATACATGTATATGTGCCTTACCATCATGGTATTCCAAGTTTGAGCCCAATCTCCCCATGTACATCATGTGTTTATGGGGAAAATGTGCCCCAGGTTTGGTAAGAATGCTTTGCATCAACACTTCTTTCTTTACTTTCTTAGTAAATTCTTTTTCTAAAGACTAATAGACTCTGGCTGACTAATTCTTAATGGGGAGCACATTTTTTTAGAGCTTCTTAGAGACAGTACTAAATATATCCAGCTCCTTAGAGGTTAGAGGTCTTAGAGGTGTACACATCTAAAATATTGAGAATAGGAGAAATCAGTCCCCCCTATAGGAACTCTAAAATGTGAATGTTAATTGAAAACATTCCTTTCCAATAGGGTGCTACATAGATTTTTTTTTTAAAGCTGCATCTAAATTTAATTATTCCAGTTTTCCTGTCAATCCACAAATAAAGCATTTCCTTATCCAAATTGATAAATGGATTGTCCTAAATTGACCAGTGTAACAGTAATCAGTTTAGCAGATACTTAGCTCTTAGTAACTTAGGGCTAAGTATGGAAGGTGTGAGTTCTGCTTCCTATTGAGAGGGCATGAACTCCCCTGTTGCTGACATGACAGAAAGGGGTTGGCTGAGACAGGAGGCCAGTGTGTATATAGAAGAAGAGTTCTAGAGACAGAGAGACAGAATTGGGAATCTTTCTCCTGATGGCTCCTGTTGGAGGAAGCAGGATTGTCCCAGCATCTGGGAGCTGGGCTGCTGGACTGAAGAACTGAGTAGGCATTTTCTTGAGAGAAAGAGAGTTTCTCTCCCAGCATTTGGAAGCTGTCTGAGAACTGAGTTGGAGTTTTCCTGAGACCAGAATCTGGTGAAGGCCACCTGGAAGGCTGAGAGGGCTTGCCTAGAAGACCTCCTGGAAGGCCAAGATTTCTCCTGGGTCTTAGGGGCAGTTGAACTGCTAGAGGACTGAAGAAGCATGACTGGGATAAGCCTTTGTTGGCTTGTGGTTTGGCTGATCTTTGAATTCCTGGCAACAGAAGTGGTAAAGGGTTTGAGATGTGTTGGACCCTGTGAACTTTGGTGTGTGCCAGGGACTGCCCAGCAGACAAGGACCAGGGAGCTGTCTGCCCTTGAATCCAGGTAACTGTTTGGTGAATTCAGGTAGGAGTTGGGACCATGGAAGGGGATCTAGGGAATCTGAGAGACCACCCTGAGTCAAGATGAAGAAAAGGCCTCTCCTTGGGTACTGGATGAGTTTACTAGACACTGATGGGTGGAGGGTTTGTGTGCTTTTCTAATGATTGTATCTTTTGATTAATGATACTTAGTGACTGATTGCTAGATGAGTGATTGATTAAGTTAAGATTGCCCCATGAGTGGAAGATTGATTATTGTATTGTGAATGATTGAATGATTGAGCATTGATTATTGTATTGTGAATTGACTGAATAATTAAGTAAGGTGGGTTTCCCCCTTGGAGAAAATAGTTGATTATTCTTCTGTTCTTTGTTCTAAATACTAAGGCCACTGCAGTGAAAACTAGGTGGCCATTCTAATGTTAAGCTGTTGTGAACACTATAGCACGATTTTCTGTGATAAGATATAATTTTATGAATATTTTATTGTGATTTGTAGTAAATGTTTGCCTTGATTTGTAATGGAATAAATGGAGTGTTCACTATACTGTGTAATCTGAACCTAAAAAGCTGTTCACAGTAGCATTCTTTTGGGAATCTGCTTGTGCATGGCACTACAACTAAATATGGATATTATCTCAACTTCAAATTACCATTAAACAAATTACAGAGTATTTATAAGTTACAAGCTACTTGTAAACACTCATTTGTATGCCATTTATTAGCTATGTGACCCTGAGAAAATTATTTAAACTCTATTTGCTTCAAACAGCTCCATGGGACTTATCTACAAAGTTATAGATGGGTTGATATGTATTGGTGGACGGACTTTCCACATCAGGAGTTCCCCCAAACTGAAGAAATAATAAACACTTCATGTATTTGCAAGTGTATTGTTTATCTAAAGCAATTCCTTGATTCTGTTTCCAAGCAATATTGTATGTACAGAGTATGCTACGCGAAATCTTCCTATGTGCTCACTACTAGTAAATCCTTCAACCATTTTGGTTAAAAATTATTCATCAGTTTCATCACACATTGGATTCATTCTACAAAGGGGCTAGTCTTCTGATGGAAATGATGTGTTGTTAGGTGGAAATGAACAGTCAACACAATCAATATGATAACACCTTTTGTTTATGGAAACACAACTGCACATTCATGGGCCTGGCAGGACATTAGAAAAATGATCTCATCTTCTTCCCTTCAATATACACTAAAGCTGTCCTCAAAAGAAGTGTATACATCCACTTATTTAAAATATCCAGAGGGACGAGGGGGGCAGAGCCAAGATGGCAGTGTAGAAGCAGCAAGGTCCTGCA
>CM053596.1:116365448-116439753 GCA_028646575.1 Pseudocheirus occidentalis
CCTGCCTGTCTGTCTGTCTGTCTGTCTGTCTGTCTATCTATCTATCTATCTATCTGTCTGTCTGTCTGTCTGTCTGTCTGTCTGTCTGTCTGTCTATCTATCTATCTACCTACCTGTCTGTCTGTCTGTCTGTCTATCTATCTATCTATCTGCCTGCCTGCCTGTCCGTCTGTCCGTCTGTCTGTCTGTCTATCGATCTATCTATCTGTCTGTCTGTCTGTCTGTCTATCTATCTATCTACCTACCTGTCTGTCTGTCTGTCTATCTATCTGCCGGCCTGCCTGCCTGTCCGTCTGCCTGTCTGTCTGTCTGTCTGTCTGTCTGTCTGTCTGTCTGTCTATCTATCTATCTATCTATCTATCTATCTATCTATCTATCTATCTATCTATCTATCTATCTATCGGTCTGTCTGTCTGTCTCTCTGTCTGTCTGTCTATCTATCTATCTATCTATCTATCTATCTATCTATCTATCTAGATATAGTTTCCATATCTTTAGTAAGGCTTTTTTTTCTTGCTTAGTATTAATACCTCAATCTAAATCTACTCTCCCTGTTTCTCCCTTCTCCTCTTACCTTCCTGTTCTTCTGATGAGTGTCTGTGTGTTCTTCTCTCCTTTGACCAGTTCAGATGAGAACGAGGTTCAAATATCAACCACTCCTCTTACCCCTTCCTCCGTGTTTGCAAAGATTTCCACTTGCACATCCTGATTATGTGAGATAATTTCCCCTAACTTTCCTTTCCCTTCCCTCCATTTAGAGTAATCTTACTCTTACTTTCCATTTTTCTTTTTAAAATCCTCAAGATGTAATAGAGAGTTCTGAAGTCTTCTGTTCAATTGCATTCCCTCTATGAACCCTGATTCTGACAGTTCATAGGTGACACAAGTATCATATCTCCATATTAGAGTATAAATAGTTTAGCTTTGTTTAGTCCTTTACAGTTACTCATGTTTACCTTTTTATCTTTCTCTTAATTTCTGTACTTGAACTTTAAGGTTTATTTATTTATTTGCTTAACCAGGAATGCTGGAAAACCCCTTATTTCCTTTAAGATTCATTCTCCTCCCCCCTCCCCGCACCTGTAGGATGATATTCAGCTTTGTTGGCTAAATTATTTGACTATAAACCTATGTCTTTTTCTTTCTAAAATAGTATACTCTAAGATAATCACTCCTTTATGATAAAATTCTGACAGTAGCTCCTTGTTACTTGAATTCTTTCTTTCTGGATGATTTCAATATTTATTTGTTGCTTTTTTTTGGGAGAGCAATTAGGGTTAAATGACTTGCCCAAAGTCACCCAGCTAGTAAGTGTGTCGTGTATGAGGCTGGATTTGAACTCAGGTCCTCATGACTCCAGCCAGGGCCAGTGCTCTACTCACTGAGCCCCCTTGCCACCCCATATTTTCTTGTTGTTGTTGAACTGGAAGTCTTGGATTTTAGCTATAATGTTCTCAAAAGTTTTCATTTTGGGCATTGTTTCAGGTGGTGATTGGTGGATGCTATTTCTACTTTGTCTTCTACTTCTGAGATATCTAGGACGTTTTCTTTTAAGTCATCTTGAAATATGATCAAATATCTTGAAATAACTGTTTTTTATTTATGGTTTTCAGATAGTCCAATCATTTTGAATAATTTTCTCTTTTATCTATTTTCTAAGTCAGTTGTTTTTACAACAAGATAATTTCTATTTTCTTCATTTTTTTAGGTTTTGTTTTTGCTTCAATATTTTCTATTGTCTCATGGATCCATTTTATTTGATCCATTTCAATTTTCAGGGAGTTTGTTGATTGGGCAGGTAGGGTTTTGTACCTCATACCAATATCTTAATTTTCTTTCTGATTTTTTCTTCCATAGTTTTCAAATCGTTTCCAATGTTTTTCTCCAGCTCATTTCATTTATAAGAACATTCCTAACTCTTTAAAAAAAAACAAAAAAAAACCCTCTCACTTCATATCTTCCAAGAATTCTAATTGAATTTGTTTCCACAATATTTTTCTTTGATGCTTTGCCTGTAGATATTTTGGAGTCATCTTATTCTTCTGGGTTCATGTCTTGAGTATCCCAGTCATTATAATAGCTTTTGTAGTGTTATTCCTTTTTATTTTGTTGACTTATTCTTCCAACTTACACTTTGATGTTGGACTTTGTTAAGACTAGACTTTTTGCACTTCTGGAGGGAAGGTCTAGGCTGGTCTGTTGCTGTTTTCTGGGGTTATTGAGAGTTGAGTTATTCCAGGATCTTTTTTTTTTCTTTTTGGAGGAGGGAAGGCAGGGCAACTGGGGTTAAGTGACTTGCCCACAATCACACAGCTAGTAAGTGTTAAGTGTCTGAGGTCAGATTTGAACTCAGGTCCTCCTGACTCCAGGGCTGGTGCTCTATTCACTCTGCCACCTAGCTGCCCCTATTCCAGGATCTTGAGGACATCTCAAGACGGGGATCTGAAAGCTTTCAGTGCTCCCAAAGTGGTCTGATCCATTATAAAGTCTTATCACAGTCCTCCCTGGTCTGAACTCTGCAAGTTTCCAATCTGGGTTTGAGCAACAGGAAGCTGACCACTACTAGACTTAGCCACAATCAACCAGCTGGAAAGCTCTGCTGGTTCAGAGCAACAGAACTTGATGCTTCTATGTGGTCTGGGATTCCTGCCTTGTTTTTTTCCTATGCAGGCTTCAAACTAGTCTAGCAGCTGGAACTGAGATCTTATTCTGGTTGTCTGGGTCACATAGCTGCTACTTCTTGCTGAACTTGGCCCTTACCAGGTACACAGGTTAGGACCCATACTAATTCCTCACCCAGGACTGCCACCTTTAAGAGCAGGTCCCCTACTCTGTCTGCTTGTGAACTACGTCCAAGAAATGGGTAATGAGCAACAGAGCTCCTAAATGGCACCTGTTCTTGCATCCTACATAGATTTAGATCTTTCTGTGCTGGATGGGAGACCCCTTTCTGCATGTTATATGAACGAGACACTTAATATTTTGTCTCTGGGCATTTTTTATGAAATGGCCTGGACCATTTCCTCCCTACTTCACTTCAATGACTGATCTACCTGGCTTTTTTTAAGTCCCAGCTAAAACTCACCTTCTACAGAAAGCCATCCCCAAACACTCTTAATTCTAGTGCCTTGCCTCTCATTATTTCCTGTTTATCCTGTATATAGCTTGCTTTGTATATATTTGTTTGCATATTGTCTCCCTACTTAGATTGCAATCACCTTGAGGGTAAGGACTACTTTTTGCCTCTTTTGTATCCCTAACAGTTAGCACAATTCCTGGCACACAGAAGGAGCTTAATAAATGATTACTGATTTGAGTGAATGAGTGTACAGAATGCTCCATGTAGTACACTCCTGAACACACTCCATTACTAATGTTCACAGACTACTCTGTCTCCCTTTGCCTATCTGGGCTGGGAAAATTGCTTACTGTGATTTTTGTCTTGGGTTTCCCAATCAACATTCAGTCTGTGGATTTTCTACATCTATTTGGAAGAGTTTCTATCCTTTTCAGAAAATTTGATGGGAGGGGTTGCTATATTCTCGCTATTATTTTGCCATCTTACAGCTCTACATCCCCCTTGCAAGTGACCAGGGAAGCAACTTGTATACTTAACCAGACTTGTAGCCAAAGAAAGCAATATATGAGGAGGCAGGTTGCTAAAAACTCTAGTCTTATACCCCTCTTGGAGATATATGAGGGCAAGAGCAAATGATAAATGACAGCACTTTTCCTGCTTCTCTTAAAATGGAAACCAAAATCTGCCTTAGAGATAGGCAGATCAGTTCCCAGAGGTATCTGTCCATGCCATTTGCTAGCTGCATTTATATATTTACATAACCCAGGTGGGCCTACCTATCTTACGTGGAATCATACATAGCTTACACTTAAGAGCATGAAGATTATGACTCTCTGCCATTCTAAAGTTCCTAAGATGAAAATATTTGAATTAATTTTATGCTGTTCCAGTCACGGTTTTAGTGGAGAAAATAAATATTCTTTTAAAGGTTATTTTCCTAAGAGTTCATTTCTCTACCAAAGTCCTACTCTGATGCTTCATGGAGGTTGGGGCTGGGTTCTTGAAGGCTATGATAGTAACTAGATGGCAGAGTGGGTAGAGAGCCAAACCTGGAGGCAGGAAGACTCATCTTCTTGAGTTCAGATTTGGCCTCATACACTAGCTGTGTGACCCTGAGTAAGACACTTAACCCTGTTTGCCTCAGTTTCCTCATCTGTAAAATGATCTGGAGAAGGAAGTGGCAAACCACTCCAGAATTTTTGCCAGAAAAACCCCATATGGGGTCATAAAGAGTTGGACACAAATGAAAATGACACAGCAACAAATGATTGCAAAATAAAGGCTCTGGTAAGACTTACAAAGCCAGAAAGACTTAGCAATGAAGGGACTGGATGTGAATCCTGTCAAAATCAACCTAGCTAAGTATGAAGAAACTCATCACTAAGTTTGCCATAGAATGATGAGTTTTTAGTGAATATCAGTCTTGTAAAGTGCCTGGCACATAGTAGGTGCTATAGAAGTACTTAGTCCCTCCTCTTCTCTCCACCCCTCCTCCAATCAAAGCACCCCATTTCCTGACTTGCCCTATTTCTGTTCTTCTATTCTTGGCGCTGTTCTTGTAGGCACCAAGGCTAGAGATCTGGAGTTATGTTTGACTTTTTTTCCCTATCACTCACAGTATCTAATCTGTTGCCAAGCCTTGTCATGTCTACTTTCACAACAACTCTTGTATACATCCCCTTTTCTCCACTCATGCAGTCCAACACCCTGGTGCAGGCCCTTATTGCCTCTCACCTCAGCTATTGTAATAGCCTCCTGTTTGTTCTCCCTGACTTTAATCTATCCCTACTCCAGCCCATTCTCCAACCAGTTGCCAAATCTGTCTTCCTTTTACACAATCTAACCATGCCTCCCCCTACTTAATAAATTCTAATGGATCCTCAGTGCCCTCAGAATCAACTATAAAATCCTCTAGTTGGTTTTGAAAGCCCTCCCCAGCTTGGCCCTCTCTTATCTTTCCAATTTTCTTACATGTTACTGCCTTCAATATGTTCTACAATCTAGTAACACTGGCCTTCTTGCTATTTCTCATGTACAATACTCCACCTCTGGACTGTAGGTGTCATTAACTCTTTTTATAATTGAAGACACTGAGGCAAACAAAGGTTAAGTGACTTGCCTAGAGTCACAAGGCTAGTGTCTGAAGCTGGATTTGAACTTAGGTCTTCCTGATTTCAGGCTCAGCCTACCTCTCTTAGAAAACTCTTCTCCCTCAGCATGTTCAGTGCTCCTGTCTGCCAATGTCCCATCTGGTAACCCTTTCCTGACTAATGCTGGCTGACCAAAACAAGATTAATAAGAAGTAGAACGACTCTCTTTGTAGACCATGAGTTGGCAACAGGTGCCTGTTGCAGATGCAGATAGTGTCATCAGATGAAAGTCTGTTTCCAATAACAAAGTGGAAGAAATTTGAGAAAAGGCTTGAAGATTTAGCAGAATTTGTTCACAATACAAGAAGCATTCCTCAAATCATTGACCTTCACTAGACTTGCTTAATTGCTATGCTTAAAATATAGTTCTGACTGTTACTCAAAAATATTCAGTGACTCCCTATTGTCCAAAGGTAGGATAAAATAGAAATCATCTACCTGGCATTTAAAGCCCCCTACAGTCTGACTCCCACATACTTCTCTAGTAGAATTCTGTGTTATTTACCTTTATGTACTCTATGGTCCAGTCAAACTGATATGCCACATCCCATCTTCTGCCTTAGCCTCTGTCACTTTGTGTGGATTCATCCCTTTTCTTCCTCTCCCAGTATACTGAACACACCCCTCCCCACTTCGCTTTCAACTTATAGAATCCCCAGTTTTTTGCAAAGCTCAGCTGGGGTGCCACTTCCTACATAAAGTCTTTGTGATCTCTATCCTGTCTCTCTTTGGCTTTGTGTTTGTCTCTATCCCTGTTGTCTCTATCCCTGCCCATCTCTCTGTCCTTTTGTCTCTGTTTCTCTCTGTCTCTTTGTTTTTGTGCTTTTCTGTCTCTATTGCTGTCTCCCTGCCTTTTTTTTTTTGTTTCTCTTTGTTTCCATCTGTCTCGGTCTGTCTTTTACACCTCTTGCTCCATGCCCCAGCAATCTCCATGACTGTCCGCTGACTTTCCCAGTTGGATTCTCAATTTTATGTAAAAAGACAGTGAATGAACAAGGACGTATGTGTGGCAAAGAAGCCATGGGCGAGGGAGAGACAGTGCATTAAAAAAAATGCAAAGGCAGAATATAAGCTTGTTGAGGACAGGGATTGTTTCATTTTTAACTTTTGTATCTCTGTAGTGTCTCACATAGTGTCCAGTGCAGATCTTTGCTAAAAATTGAGGTGAATGATGCGTGTGCGTGTCCTGGAGGGAGACATAGAGATGGTCATGCTATAAATTAAGAAATGTGACAAAAGAGAAAGGTGTTAAATGGTTACAACTGCAGTAATGGAAAACTCTTCTCTAATTTATTTTCCTCCCTCTTCCTCTTGACTTTCTACTGTGTCATGCTGCTCCTCTCAAAGATACATCAAGTTCCTTTAGTGAAGCAACTATTTTTTTTAAACATGGGTGGCAGGGGCGGCTAGGTGGCGCAGTGAATAGAGCACCGGCCCTGGAGTCAGGAGTACCTGAGTTCAAATCCGGCCTCAGACACTTAACACAAAAAACTAGCCGTGTGACCTTGGGCAAGTCACTTAACCCCAACTGCCCTCCAAAAAGCAAAAAAAAAAAAAAACATGGGTGGCAGCTAGTGGCTAGAGCACTGGGTGTGGAATCAGGAAGGCATCTTCTTGAGTTTAAATCTGGCCTTAGACACATACTAATGGTGTGTCACAGGACAAGTCACTTAACCTTGTTTTCCCTAGCTTCTACTCCAGTATCTTTGCCAAGAAAATCCCAAATGGAATCGTGAAGTCAGACACGACTAAAACCAACTGTGAAAAAACTGAACAACAATAAACCTGGCATGAGTATGTGTGAGGGAAGTAACTATGGACATGCCTGAGCCTCAGTTACCTCATCTGAAAAATGAGAATAATAATAATACCTGCTCCTGCTACCTTATAGAATTGTTACAAGGATCTAATGAAGTAATATATTTTAAAATGTTGGACAATGATAAATCCCCCTGTAGATATGCTATGACTAGGCTGATAAGCCCAGAAAGAATGGCAGAATTAGAGGATGATATAAGATATTATAACAAGCCCTCAATTTGCCAGAAATCACTTTTTTGGAAAATTCAACTATCTGGAATATGACCAAGTAACAGGAAGTAAGCAGACAAGACAATGGAGGCAAAAATAGTTAACTAAGGTTTATGAACTTGATTCTGAGCCTATTGACTCTATTTTTATATATGCATCTAACATACATGGGTATCTATCTACAGTGAATTACAAGTCCGTAAAACAAAAAGAGTGACTGTGGACTTCTAAGTAGGGAGAAGACATTAACCACAATGAGGAGACAGAAAAACCATATAAAGTGAACACAAGAACTCAGGAAACATACCAGCCTTGGAGCTGTGTGAGTGAGCTGTGGCAATGGACTCTACATATCTCAGTGGAACCTAAGGGCACTGTGCCATTGTACAGCATAGGGAACCGATACTGGCTCTACTACTCGCTAATTATAGACCAGTAACTTAACTAAGTGACTTTGTTATGTTCCTCACTTTCTTTGGATCTCAGTTTCTTCCTTTGTATAATGAAGGGATTCTACTAGATTATATCTCTAGTCCCTTCTAGCTCCAAATCCTGCGACCCAGATGTTCACAACCATGATGCTGATTCATCAAGAAAAGGCTTCATTTATGCACAAGCTCCATGTAAGGAGGTAGAAAACCCTACCATCTGTTATAGAAAGATTATCATCTCAGATATTTAAATTAAAATTAGTTTTGGTATCCAAAAGGGCAAGTTTCACTTATCCATCATCTGGACCAGATAAATGAGATGCTATTGTTGATAATTAAATGCTTAATTGTATGCTTCAGACTATAATCACTCAAGTAGATCAAAGAAGGGAAAGATGAAAATATAGAAAATATTAATTTCTATATGTGGCTATGGATGACATTGAATAGTCTTTTCCCCTCCATTAACTCTGCTTGTAAATATTATACCACGGTGTTAGTCTTTCTTCCTATAGTCCTATATAGGGACAAAAAACAACATCAACAATGACGATGATAAGTATAGCTGCCATTTATATAGTGTTTTGTGACTTGCAAAGCACTGTGCATGTTATATCATTTGGTTCTTAAAGTAACATTGTGAGGTAGGGTACTATTGTTATCTCCATTTTACTGATGAAGAAACTGAGACTGAGAGAAGTTGGGTGACTTTCCCAGGGTCACACAGCTACTATCTGAAGCAGGATTTGAATTGGGAGTTTCCTGACAGCAAGTCCAACACTCTTAACTTACTGCATTACTTAACTATGTATTAAATAATTAAATTGATGAATTAGTTAGATTTATATCATCTCCAGCAAGGTTTCTTAACCTTGCTGTTGTTATGTAAACATTTGTCAGTTCATTAAAATGATCTCCTCAGAACAATGTTTTTAAATGCATACAATAAAATACATAGGACTACAAAGGAAATGAATAATATTGAAATACAGCCAAAAATTCAAAAAACAAATTCCTAGACCTCAGGTTAAAAGCTCAGAAATACAAGAACATCTCACATTTATAAAGTTTTTTTTTTTAATAGTTTAGGAAGCTAGGAAGTGGAGATGTGTGAGGGACAGCAAGGCCAACAGGGTCAGTGGATTACAGAGTATATGGTGGGTAGTAAAGTATTAGGAGATTGAAAAGATAGGAGGGGGCTGGCTTATGAAGGGCTTTAAAGAGCTAAGCAGAGGATTTTAGATCTGATCTTGGAGGCAATAAGAAATGATTGGAGTTTACTGAAGAGGGGTGGAATTATATAATCAGGTCTGTGCTTTAGAAAGATCATTCTGACATCTGAGTGGAGGATGTGTTGGAGCAGGGAGAGACTTGAGACAGAGAGACCAAACAGCAAGCTATTACAATAATCTATATGTAAAGTGGTGAAGGGAGAGAACAAGCATTTATTAAGTGCCTGCTGTGTACAAGGTAATATACTAAGTGTTTCACAAATATTATGTTTCCTGATCTTCACAATAACCTGAAGAGGTACTGCATCAGAGTGGTGGCAGTGTCAGAGGAAAGAGGCACATATAAGACCTATTATGGAGGAAGAAATGAGAGAGTCTGACAAGTGATTGGATAAGGAGGGATGGAGAGAGTGAAAAGTTGAGGATGACACCAAGGTCCTAGATTCAGGGCTGAAAAGGGACCTGAGCCCAGTGGTGGCATTCTAGGTAATGGGCAGTCTCGGGCTTTATCCTGTGCACAAGTAAGGAGCAAGTTCATAAGCTAGTAGCAATAGTTTTGGTGCAGCTCAGACCCTCCGTTACATCTTGTAGCACAATATGAAGCTTGCATAAGAATAACCAGGGCCAAAGGGAAACATACAGTTCTTGATCTGAACCAGCAGGGCTTTCCAGCTGACTGATAGAGCCTGAGTCCAGCAGCAGTCAGTTTCCTGTTGCACAGAACTAAATCTAGGTCAGGAACTTTCAGAGATCAAAACAGGGTTGGCAACCTGACTTTGCCCTGGATCAGATCACTTTGGGAACACGGAAAGCTTGCAGATACTTAGCTTGAGCTGTCCTGAGATCCTGGAATAACATAGCAATCAGTATTCCAAGAAAGCAGCAATAGATTCAGCCCAGACATTTCCTCCAGAAATGTACAGAGCCTGACTTTAACACCGAGTCCAGAGTTTACAAGTAGGACGGAAAAATGAGCAACAGCAACAAAAAATATTCTCATCATAAAAGGCTATTATGGTGACAGGGACAGTTAATAGACATGCCTAGAAGAAAAGAATGACTCCAAAGTATCCACAGGCAAAGCCTGAGATAAAAACACAGCTTCAACCTAAATTTAAAATTTCTGAAAGAGATGAAGCAAGAGTTTAAAGAAAAATTTTCAAATGTATTTATAAATGAAATGAGAGTTCTAGAGGTAAAAAAGGGAAAAGAAATGTGAGCTGTGGAAGAAAGAATTAGAAAGGGAATCAATGGGTTGGCACAAAAAATTCATATCCTTACCCAAGCAACAAATTCTGAAAATGAGAATACGACAAATAGAAGGCAATTATTCCATGAGACAACAGGAAGTATTAAAACAAAATTAAAAGACTAAAAAAATGAAGATAATATAAGATACCTCATAGCAAAAAAGACTGAGCTGAGAAATAGATCAAGGAGAAAATAAAATTAAAAATCATTGAACCATCTGAATTCAAGTATTGTGGAGCCACAGTTAGGAACACATGCACTATAGAAAACACTACTTTAAGGCAATGGAGATCTTAGAATCCAAAATTCCACAAGGTAAAAAGATAGAGACTTATAACCAAGAATAACTTAGCCAGCAAAACTGAGTATAATATTGCAAAAGGAAAAATGGAATTTGGATGAAATAGATGACTTCTAAGTATTCCTGTTGAAAAGACCAGAGTGGCATAGAAACTTTGAAGTTTAAATATAGTAATGAAGAGAAAGATTAAAAAGGTAAACGCAGATGAATAATCATTAGGAGCTAAACAAGAATAACTTGCTCACGTTGTAATTTGGGCAGACGATCCATATGTCCCTTCTGAACCCTATCATGATTTGGGGGCAGAGATATTGTTTAATTAGACAAGGCCTGGGAATGACTTTATTATTATGTCTTGATGATCATAAGAGGACAGATAGGTAGAAGAATACACTGGGGATGTGGGGGAGTGAAAGGAAGATTAATGGAAATTATCTCACATAATCAGGTCATGCAAGTAGACATCAATGTAAACAAAGAGGGGGCAGAGGGAGTGACTAACACTGGAACTTCACTCTCATTTGAAACAGTCAAAAGAGGTAAGAACACACAGACACATAATTGAGTACAACATACAATTCATTCAGTGCAGAAATGGAAGGGAAAGGGAGGAGGGAGAAAGGGGAATTAGAGAGTAAATTAACAAAGGTATCTTCAAGCTAAGAATACAGAAAATATTTAAAGCTCTCTATGAGGTGGCAAAGATTTAGAATCTAAGGGGGATATTAATCAACTGGGGAACAGTTGAACAACTTATGGCATATAAATGTGATGTAATATTATTGTTGGACAGTTGAGCAGTGGACAGAGTGCCCGACCTGGAGGCAGGAAGACAAGTCTTCCTGAGTTCAAATCCATCCTCAGACATTTACCACATAGATGACCTGGGGCAAGTCACTGAACTCTGTTTGCCTGAGCTTCCTCATCTGTAAAATGAGCTAGAGAAGGAAATGGTAAATAACTCCAGCATCTCTGCCAAATAAACTCCATGGGGGTCACAAAGAGTCAGACACACCTCAAAAATGACTGAAAACTACTATTGTGCTCTAAGAAATGATGAAGAGAATGATTTAAAACACCTGGGAAGACTTGCTTGGATTGATGCTGAGTGACCTGGTCCCACCTTACCTGTCCAGTATTCTGACACCTTACTCCCTTCTGTATCCTTTGTAATCCAATGACTGGACTCCTTGCTGTTCATTGCATAAGATCTTGTTTCTAGAGAGTTGTTTACATGTTGTCTCCTCCACTAGGCTGTAGCTCCTTGTAAGGACTGTCTTGCTTTCCTTTGTATCTCTAGTGCTTTTCACAGTTCCTGGCACATAGCAGGCACTTAATGAATGCTTTTGGACTTGACATTCCCTCTTCGGTCTTTGGGTTCTTCACGGGAGAGGTGAGAGAACCAGACTAAAGTCTCTCAAGTTGTTCCCAGAATTAACATTCTGAAGCTCTGATTCTGTGCCTTTGTGATAAGCATTCGATACCCATTTGTTAGCTTAGCTTCTTCTTTAACTAGTCATCAAATGCAACATTTCAGGATAACAGGCCTTGTCTTGTGAAATGATGAATTAGTTTCACATCATATGTTTAAAAGTATTAGTTTGTCCAGTGCCAAGGATGTTGCATGAGAATGACATACAGTGTTATGATGAGATCTACCAACAGCTAAGTCTGTAACAATAAACAATGTTTGATTTTCTCTTTGAAGCTAAATCTGAAGTGGCACCACTGATGTTTGCTAACTTTTTTCTAATGCACAATGTGTCACAATGTGAGTAGAAAATAAACTAAAACCTGTTTCTATGCTACAATTTTTTCCCCTATGTTTGGTGCCAGCAAACAAATTAGCTTGTTATTGTTGTAACAAGGTATTTATTTTGTTGTCTTTTCAAGTATCTTATACATTGTGGTTTTAAATGTAATGGCTATAATAGACAAAATGACAACTCATTTAGTGTCTAATAACTTTTTAATCATTAGTTATTTTAATCAGTCAATTAAGTTTTAGTTGACCTGTAATTTCATCATGGTGGAACAATCCTTTCCACTCATGTGGACCACAACTTCTAGGTTAGTGGTAACTGGTGGCATAGTAGAGAGGGTACTCGACCTGGAGTCAGAAAGTTCTGAGTTCAAATCCAACCTCAGACATTTACTATAATACAATAAGCAATTATAAAGTGCCTATGTGTCAGACATCGTGCTAAGGCACATGCTAGCTGAGTGATCCTGGGCAAGTCTCTTAACCTCAGTTTCCTCAAGTGTAAAAATAGTGATAATAACAGTTGTGGAGATGAAGCGAGATAATATTTGTAAAGGACTTAGCATAGTGCCCAGCTCATAATAGGTGCTATGTAAATGCATATTCCCTTTGAACCTACATAGAGATCAGCTGGTCCTCAACTTAGTTTTTAGAGAGTTGCTGGAGAGGACTGAGAGGTTAAGTAACAGGACCATAGATGTAGATCCAGAAGGAACTTTGAAGGTCATTTAGCCCTCAGTCTCATTTTACAAATGAGGAAACTGAGACCCAAAGAGGGTAACCAACTTGACCAAAGTCATATAGGCAGCAATTAGAACAGCTCACCAAATCCAGTTATCTTTCCACTGTACCACATTACCATTGTCACACAGCTAATAGGTGTCAAGTAGCAATACTGGAACCCAGATCATCCTGACTCCAAGGTTGACTTTCCACAATAAGGTGGCATTGCTGATCGTGTACCAGACCTTGAGTCAGGAAGACCTGGCTTCAAATCTGGTCTCAGACACATAAAAGATGTGTGACCCTGGGTAAGTCATTTTACCTCCATCTCCCTCAGTTTCCTCATTTGTAAAATGGGAATAATAATAGCATCTACCTCCCAGAGTTGTTGTGAAAATAAAATGAGATAATATTTATAAAACAGTCTCCAAACTTTAAAGAGTTATGAAATTGCTAGCTAATATTATTATGCTATGGTCTCTCCTCCATTAGCTATTAGATAGTAACCACCATGCCTTAAAAACAGCCTTCTATTATCTGGTTGTTAGACACACCAATTACCGTGGATATTTTTTTTAGTACAGTTGTGAAAAACTTTGTATTGCCATTGGCTGAAGGTTTGGCCTTCATTTTTTTTTCCCACACTGAGTAAAAATAAGCTTCATAAATCTATAAATAGGAAAGACTTTTGCTTCCTCTCCCTCTTTTTATTGGTGTTCTTTTCCCAATAGTGATAGTTACACTAACACACTTTGAATAGCAATAATGCATTAGAGACAGGGGGGAATATCTCAGGTAGTTGTCAAGGCAGGAGAGAATGAGTTCAATGGTATAGACAGAAGAATGAGCCTTAGAAAAAAAAATAGGCATGCTTTTGTGACCAGTGAGGGAAAAATCATAGAATGTTGGAATTGGAACGAAGTTCTGTGTTAGTGTGCTCAACTCTTTCAAAGTAAAGGATCAGACAATGGTCAAGAAAATCACTAACCATCGATGTACCTTATGGTTCTTTATAGCCATAACCACTGATCATAACTTGCTATTTTGCCACTTAGCTTTAGTTGGAAAATAGTCTTTAATGTGAGTGAACCTTTTCTCCGGATGTCTTGCTGAAACAGCATTCCTGGGAAATACATCTACATTTTGAGGAATTGCATTCCAAGTAGATATTGCTATGGTCTGTACTTTCCCCAAGGAAGTGATGCTACGGGGCACTCACTTAATAAGTATGCCTATTAGGTTGGGTCTTACAAAGAAGTTGGGAAGTGGAGAATGGAAATAATCATCTGGATAATATGACCATGAAATGTTTTATATGGAAATGTTGCTGGCAGATGAGTCTTGATTTGTTTCCCAAATTGTCAAAATTTTGGGTTTCCCTTTGTGTGCATGGACCCAGTCAGAGTGTGAAATTTGTCCCTACTGCTTGTCTACACCTTGGTTTTGTCTACAGACCCAGGAAAGTGTGTTGGTGGGGGAGATTTATACTTAGCCTCTTCTTTGTATTTACTATTCTAGGTTACACTTATCTCCCTCCCAAAGTATAAGTGATCCCAAGGAAGAGACAGTTTTCTGATTTCACCTTTATATCCCCAGAACCTAGCATAGTTCTTGGCACATAATGCATATTTAAATGTCAGATTGGATTGAATTGAACAAACAAAACATTTCAATAGTACAGTTCCAAGATGCAATCTATGATGACATTTCAGTATTGTTTGATACTGACTATTATTTAGTCTTCCTATTTAGATCATTACTAATGTTATTTGCCTTGCTTTTGTGGAAGTATTCACTACTTGTATGTACTTAGCTCAAATATTTTAAAACACTCTTCCAAATAAAATGTGGAAAACACTGGACAAATAAGGAATAGAGCCATTCACAGTTATTTCACTGGAGTGTGAAGAAATTATTTTTTATAAATTTTAAAGAAATATAAAGTGCTTAGAGCAGTGCCTGTCACATAGTAGGCATTTAATAAATGTCTATTGACTGACTATATAAAGGTTATTATTATTTTTAGCCAGTCAAATATTATAGTCATTTATGTATGTGTTTCAATCACCTGAGCATAGGGTATCTCTCTCTCCTCTAGCTCCTAGCACATTGCTCGTCACACAGCTAATGAATGTTAAATTGAAGAATTTCTGTTCAAAGATGTTTCATATGCAACTGTTGAATTGAATTTTAAAAGAAAGTTTAGTGAGCACTTACTATGTGCTAGGTACTGTTTTAGGTTTTGGGTCTACAGAGACTAAAAAAAGGAAGAGGAACAACCCCTGCCCTCAAGGAGTTTACATTCTGAAATAGGAATTTATAGTCTGCTGAATAAGACTTGCTTGTCTTTGATTAGATTGCTAGTATACAGCAGAAATACTCCTGCAATGAGAAGACAACCCTCGCCCATTCTTGCCAGTCTGCCGTTTTCTAGCTGTGCAATCTTTAACAAGCCACTCAGCTTCTCTGGTCTCTTGTTTCTTCATCTCTAAAATCGAAATATTAATACCCAAGACATGAGATACCATAGCCCTTATTCCAGTGCATTACACACAACAGTATTCCTTCTCTTCTGCATTTGAGAGGCAAACTTGACCAGAGTGAAAAGTGCCTGGGACCCATAGCCTGATTTCAAACCTGGACTGTTTTTAATTACTAGCCCTGTGACTTTGAGCTGGCCATTTAAAATAATCCCACAATTCACTTGTCTGCATTCCCTTTACTTCACTGCATTATGGTGAGAACCAAGATAAAGAGAAGTAGGTCTTAAGGGGAATGGAATATAGGTGCAAAGCATTAGTATAATTTGAAAAGAAATTATTATTGGAATGTTGTGCATTTTGTTTTGTTTTGTTTTTCTTTTCCTTGTCTTTTCCCCCCTCCCTTCTTTGCAGAGGCGGGGGACCTATGTCAGTATGTGCTTTGTATTTCGAAGGAGGGTCCTGACACTTTCGAGGTGGGGGCGGGGAGACAAGGAAACTAGTAAAAGCGCATAACGGAAAGACGAAGCTAGCTAGCAATGTTGTGGCAGACCGCACAGAACCTTTGGAACGCATGGACTTCCTTCTTCTTTGAGTTGCGCACGGATGATAACCACTCAGAGAGAGCCGATTCGACGAGTTATCGAAATACCTGATCTGGCAAAGCCTGGGAGTCAGAAACAGTCCTTACTTTGATCCTTTCGACTTCGCCCCATCCCGGGAGGCCGGAACCAGAGGGAAGAAGCGCAAACTTCACCCTACTCGTTCCAGGGACCCGTTTGGCTCCCTTTGAAGGTGGGACATACAACCGGAGCATGACGCGAGCTGCGGGGGAAGAAGGAGGGGAAGCGGGGGGGCGGACAGTCTTGGTTGACATAGTAACTCTTCATCACTCCCTCTCCCTCTGGTTTTCTCCGGCGAGCTAAAGAGAGCGCTCGGCTCTCTCAGTGACCCCGCCTGCCCGCCTGCGCCCTCTCTGCCTCAGGGAGCAGTGGGGCTCCGAAGATCCATTCTGTTGGGACAGAAGCTTGGGCCCCCTTCCTGTCTGCTCTTCAAAGTGCCTTGCTGGGCAGGAGCAACGGCGGCGCCGTGCGCCTTTCCGCTCATCAGTGCTGTCAACCCTTCTCTCCAAGGAGTGTCTGCTCTGTGTCCCGCCCGGCCCCAGGGCCAGCCCTTCCTCCAGCACAGGAGGCTGAGACTCCATTTGGAGGCACCTTCACCTAGTGTTCTGGCCTAGGGACTCTAGGCTGTAACTGGGTCCAGAGCTGAGCTGTCCCAGGGTGTCCTGTGACCGTCGCGGCTAATCTCGGGCCATGAATCAGAACTCTCCCTATAGCCCTCGGAGGGTCTGTACTCCTGGAACTGGGGCCCGGAGAAATGAGAGCCAGGACTACCTGCTCATCGACTCGGAGCTTTGTGAGGACAACTCCCTACAGCAGCCCTCGGCTCTGCCTCCCTATGGCTACTATCCCTGCATGTGAGTGCTGGGTACTGCCCAGGGGCGGGAGGAGTTCGAACCTTCTGTGTGTGTGTGTGTGTGTGTGTGTGTGTGTGTGTGTGTGTGTGTGTGTGTGTGTGTCCGTCCGTCCGTTCTTCCGTCCTTCCGTCGGTGTGAAGAGATAGAAAATGAGACAGGCAGAGGCGGGATATACAGAGACGCAGAGGTAGATTGTAGAGACAGACAGATGCTGACACAGAGTGAGAAACAGACAGGCAGAGATATGAATATGCAGAGAAAGGCAAAAGCAGACACTGTTGGTAACTGCCAGTCTATTGGTGGATTCGTGTACCTGTGTATGTTTTGAATGTTTGTGACTGCACGTTTATATGCATGTGTGCAGCCGTACTTTATTGTGCTAACTTTCCTCCAACCCTGATTTGCCACTTAAAAGTGCATTCTGCTGAGAAACAAAGGGTCAGATACTGCGCTCTTTTCGAATTTTCCTTTCCAGGTGGGTTTAGGAGCAGTGGAGGAAGGAAGCGCGAGGAGGCGAGCTTCTCCTATAGTCTTTATGGGCTGACTAGGAAACTTCAAACACTGCTAGTAGACCCCTCACTCGTTGGGATGGAACTCTCATCCACCTACTTTCGTCCTCGTTCTCCAGTACTTTCCGTTTCATACCCGTTTTTCTACCTTGTTTTCTTGCCCCCCAGCTGTTCAGTTGGAGCTAATCATACTGGGCACCCCCAAGAATCTTAAGTATTGATGTATGTTTGTAGGTGAAAGCATTGAATCACATCACTGATATTTCCATATATCCTTCCCACCATAGTCCTTGGAAGATGAGTCATATCTACAGCATCTTTTCCCACCACAAACCAAAAAAAAAAATGCGTTTGTTAGTCTTGGAAACATTTTTCAAAGATCCAAATTTCTCTTCTGCAGCTGTGAAACATCATGATGGGCAGAGAGACCTCATGGTGGTTGGAGGGTTAATATAGAGTAGTAAAATCTTGGTTTTTCCAGGACCTGGGCTGAAAGATTTCAATAGGTATGGAAAAATAGTCCTTGGGGTTGGTGCCAACATAAGGTCAAGGAGAGTGGAAAGGGTAGTATCCTTAATCTAGAGACAAATAGTCAGAGGTTATTTAAGGATTTGCCTTTGGCAGAAAGAAAACTGGAAAAGAGTCTACCTCTTCCTCATCTTCCCAGCTCTCTAGCATAACCATGCCTATCTCCTAGAGACTGTTTTTTTCTTTACCCTAACTTACTCCCCTTTATTTTTTGGTAATGTTTCCTGATTCTTACACTGTAGTTTGCTAATAGAAGATTATTGTGCTATTGCGGGAGACAATGGAATGATATCCTGCCTTGGGATTTCTGACAAGCTCTTGGCAGTTAATGTGAAGGCACCCAAACTGACTATGGATTTCTGGAAAGGTTGTTTATACAATGCAGAGAGTGATAAACTAGGCCTAGAATCAGTGAAAGTGCCTGAATATAGTACTTTTACTTATGACAAAAGATGATCTTTTTTTTCTGTTTTCTAAAGAATCTTCTCCTTAGAACCAAAAGTGAACTTAGCACATCTAAACCTGTGTTCCTGGGGCAACAGTTAGTTCCTGATCTGGAAATACTGCCTGAAGATACAGGCCATCAAAGAGAAGTTTTCTTTCTAATGTATTTATTCATAACTTATGAGAATTTAATACATTTTCTATTACTAGTTGATGATTTTGATTTTTAAAACTTACTCTTATCTATATTGTGAAGCTAACAAATGTATATGCTAAGATTACCTTCCATTTACCATGTGTGTGTCTTCAATGTCCCTTTTTATTTACCTGCTGTTATCCCTTTGAAGATACTCTATGTGTTTTTGCCTTTCTTTGTATCTTCAGTGCTTAGAACAGCACTTAACACAGGTCTTTCCTCACTCCAGTCCTTCTTCCACTCAGTTGCCAAAATGATTTTCCTAAAGCAAAATCTGACCATGTCATTCCCATATTCAATAAAATTCAGGGTTCTCTATTATCCGCAGGATCAAATACGTTCTCCTTTTGACAAAGCTTTATAATATAGCCCTGCCTCCACTTTACTTTTCTAGTCTTCTTACACCCTACACACACACATACACACACACACACACACACACACATCCAGTGACATTGGCTTCCTTGTTGTTCCTCATAGGACACTCCATCTCTCAGTTCAGGGAATTTTCTTCAATTATCTCCCATGCCTTGAATACTCTTCCCTCCTCATTTGTGCCTCTTGGCTTTCTTCAAGTGTGGAGTAAAATGTCTCCTTATATAGGAAGACTTCCCAATTCCTATTAATTCCAGTGCCTTCCCTCTGTGAATTATGCCCCATTTATCCTGCATATAAATCATTTGTGTGCATTTCTTTGCTTGTTGCTTCCCCTATTAGATTGTGAGCTGCTTCAGGGCGAAGACTGTCCTTTGCTTCTCAATGCTTTTGTTTAACACAGCACTTGGCCCATAGCAAGCATCTGAGAAATGCTTGTTGACTGTCTAGTACATTGTAAATGTTTAATAATATGGACTGAGTGAGTTATATGCATTTTTGCATTCACTTCACAAAGTACAGTAGATTTCCACATGGGAATTATCTTACAGGTTATTTAATACAAATCATTTAGGCTACAGATGGAAAAAGTGAGGCCCATAGAAGTTAAATAAAACTTACCCAAAGTCTCACAGGAAATTAAATGGTAGAGCCAGGATTCAAAATCAGAACTGTTTAATGATTCCAGTATTCTTTGTTCTGTACCATTTCATGTTGACTCCTCAGGTCGTTCTTTGAGGTATATGTATGTGAACCTTTATTTGGATATAACTTAGTTTGACCAACATTTACTGAACTTTGTCTACAGGAAAGATATTCAGCTAACTTTGGGAGGACATACAAAGCTGAAGAAGAAGCAATCTTTGATCTCAAGGGGTTTACACTCCAATAGTTAATCCATTGATATTAATAATGACTACCCACATTTAGATAGCACTTTTAGAGTTTACAAAACATGTTTTCTTTACAAACATCCTATTGTGATAGGTAGTGCACCAACTGTTACAGATTTTAAAAAAAATGAGCCTCAGAGAGGTTACATGACTTGTTCCTGGTCACTTAACTGGTAACTTGCATAGACTGGACTTGAAGCCAAGTTATTCTGACCCCATATCCAATATATTTTCCATAACTAAAAATGAGACTTAAAAAAGAATGTTGTTTTCTTTTCATTAGGCTTCACATTGAATATAATCTTCTCTAGTTATTTATTATATCTTGGCCACTCCGATTATCACTTTTTCCTGTTCTTATGGGAAAAACCATTTTGGTGAGAAATGGATGGTTAGAGTAAATATTTGTAGGGAATTTTGAGGGGGCAATTTGAGAGGAAATGATTCAAAAACATTAGGTAATTTCCTCAACCACAAATGTATATTTTTCCTTTTGCTTTTTCTAATTGTATATGGTGGCGTAACTGGTTTATCTGATTCTGTCATAATGTCATAATTAACTACATTCTGCTTATGTTGTTCTCACCACCCTCAACGCATCTCCAACTCCCAGTGCTCACACAGACACAGTAGAATGTACACCCTTTGAGAGCAAGGATTATTTTGTTTTTGTCTTTATATCCAAAGCATCCAGTCCAGGGTTTGATTTGTATTTGGCTTAATCAATCCTTATCAAACCAAACTGAAATAAACAATTAGGGAACATTTATAAGGCCATAATTCCACTTAATTCTATGTTTTTGTGTTTAATCCTAGAATCTTAAAGCACCATAATATTAATGTCAGAGACTTTCTCATCACTAGAAGGGTCCATAGAAGTATGCTCTTTTGGCCCCAAACTCTTAACTTGGAAAATCTGAGATGACTCTTGCATGGAATCTCTCTATTTCCCATTCAACAGTCTCTAACCCCTACATACTGAAGTTAATTACCTGCTCTAATCCACACTGTTCACAATATCATGGCATAAGGTTTTATTAAGTGGAGTGACAAAGTAAATACTTGATTAAACAACTTGTATTACCCCCCCCAATTAATCCTCTACTTTCATTTTCTGTTTAGGTTACAAGGACTTCTCTGAAAAGTCCCTGCCCCCCTAGTCTTATTTGGACCTGGGTCACTGCTGCCTAATGAGGGTTGAGTCAGGGAATGGCAGTGACTGTGTTACTCTTTCTTATTTCAACTTCCTGAAGATCTTCATGGCTCCACAGCATATGTAGCCTTCTCAAGCATGACACACAAGTCTCTGTAGCTCCCACTAGTCCTTGAATAATAACATTTCCCTGATACAAACTGAAGGTATTTCTTTTTGGTCAGCCAGTCAGTCAGTCAGTCAGTCAGTCTGTCTGTCTGTCTGTCTCTCCTTCTTTACCAACAGTATCTAAGGGTGAGGCAAAGTAGGGAAGGTAGTTCTGAATTTTTTCAGGGTACATCCCTCCTTAGGGAAAGGAAGGAAGAGACACAACTCACATATTGCTATAATATGGCTAATTGGTTGAGCTGAACAGCAGAGAGATGAACAGAAATTCCTTAGTGAGCTGTTTCCATAGAGCATGTGTACATATTTTATGGAAAGAAATTTGAACATTTGGAAATCTCTGTAATGAATGTAATTTTTTTCAGAGCCTCTGCTTTCTATACATGTCATTAGCTCATGTGCATCAAAATTGTCATATTAGTTTCTATCTTGAACTCTTTTGGTGATGTTTAAAAAAGTTTGGATTTTTTTCTGACAAATACCCTTGGTTTTTCTAACACCAGCACTACTTTCCTATCAGTCTGCTCCTTGGTCTCTATTGCTAGCTCATCATCTATGCTTCATGTCCTAGCCATTGTTGTTCCCCAAAGTCCTCCTGTCAAACCTCTTTTCTTCTATGTATGGACTCTTAGTGAGCTCATTTCCCCTTTCCTCCTCCCATGGGTTCAAACATTATTTCTATGAATAGGATTCCCAAATACACATATCCAACCCTTTCTTTCCTCTTAAACTCCAATTCTACATCAACTTTCATTCAAGCATCTCTGCTTGAATATTTTTAGGTATCTCACACTCAATATCTCCAAACTAGAATTTACTATCTCTTTCTCTAAACCCAATCCTCTTCCTAATTTCCTTATTTCTCTTAAAGGCAATACCATTTTTTTTCTAGTCACCTAGGCTCATAATCTTGAAGTATTCCTCAGTTCCTCACTATCCCTAAATTATAATTTCCAATATGTCCCTAAATCTTGTTGACATCTACAACATCTCCTATGCCTCTATTTACACATAGCCACTCTACTTTGGGTCCTTATCACTTGCTCTTACTATTGTAATAGCTTCCTAACTGATTTCTCTATTTCCAATTTTGCCTTTCTCTAATCCAACCTCCAATTTAAAGGCCAAATTAATAACCCTAAAGCATCAATATAATTATGCCATTCCTGTGCTCAAGAAGTTTTGGTGGTTTCCTGGTTTTTTCCATGTTAAAATACACTCCTCTTTTTGTCCTTTAAAATCTTTCACAGTCTGCAAACCATCTTTCCAGAATGATTTTCTGCTTCTTCCCCTTACATATCTCTGTTCCAACCAAACAGACCTTGTACATGTCATGTACATGTCCCACCTCTGTGCCTGGAATACACTCTTTTGCCTCCATCTTTTGGAACTCTTGGTTCTTTTCAAGGCTAAGCTGAAGTGCCATCTGCTGCATGAGGCATCATTACCTGTTTCTCCCAGATAATAGTGCTCACTGTCCCCATACCTCGCATACACATGGGCTCTTTGTAGGCAGAGGCTTATCTGTGGAAACAGAGCTGGAGAGTAATTTGGAGGTTCTTTATTCTAATCTCTTTTGAAGACAAGGAATATGAAGCCCAGAGAGGTTGTGATTTTCCCTTGACAAATAGGTAGTAATTGATAGGGAGGAGATTTAAACCTAAGTCCACCGATCCCAAATCTAGCCCTTCTGCTCTCTCTAAATTGTTCTTACCTTCCCTTTCCTTTGAGTACAAGAACTATTTCACAGTTTTCTTTTGCATGTCTCGTGCCTGGCCCATAGCAGGTGCTTAATAAATACTTGTTGAGCTTGAATGGCATATAGCGATTTCATAAATCGTTTTTCTCCTGGTGGTTAAAACTCATTTCTGGTTTGGGATGATGTCCCATACCACACTTCATCTTTCCTTCACATCCTTTTTTACAAAGAGTCAGAAAAACATTATAGTTTCATTCCTTTCATGAGTTCTTTCATAAAAATGCTAAGTATTGTTGGAGCTTATCAGTGAAAATTGCTATTTGTGATGACCAGTTGTTGAATTGAATGGAAATCGTAGGTCTGAACAAACAAGCAAAAAGATATTATGAGAATCAGGTGAGCACCTTATTTTAAGCAAATATAAGAGGTCTTGTACTTTACAAAATATTCTTCGCCTAATACATCCCTTTCAAGTAGTTCTCCCAAATTAAGTTAAAATATCATATGTGGGTTTGTATACCACACACACACACACACACACACACCATAAACAGGGTGTTCCAAAATTTTACTAAGATGTTTGAGACAATCTCTCTCTGTCTCTGTCTCTTTCCTTCTTTCTGTGTAGTACAAGAACATAAGTATCCAAAAAGTATTTTTAATAAGTATGCATTGATAAAATTTGTGTTTACATGTAAAAATGGCAAGAATAATTAGCCTGGCATATTGTGGTATGCTTTGAGGATACTGCGATGAGGATACAACCCAAGACCCCTTCCTTAGAGGAGTCTGTAGCCTAATTGATAAGAAGGAATATGAATACAAAAGGAAAATAATGAAGTAGAATATATGTAACATATGTAATACAAGTAGAACTTCCATAAACAGACAACCTTGGCTGTCTGGATATTTGTCTACATTATGTCAGTACAGGGATTTACATTCCAAAAGCTGCCTCTATCAGTTGTACACTGTGCCCTAATACAGGTAATAAGGACCACGTTGGGATCTCTCTAGTCTGTTCCATTGAGGAATTCAGCACTTCACAAAGCCATCATCTTAGTGTAGGGGAGAGGAGAGGAAAGGGGTGCAAGAGTGAGGGTGGGTCTCCTATCCATGAGGTAACAAATCATTTTGGTAGCAGAGCTATGACGTCTCTTCTCTTCCTGAAGGATCCTTCACTGCAAGGTATGGATTCAGTGATTTTGCAAGTTGCATTATTATTCATCTGCGCTGGCCCTTCAAAGGGTACAGTGTCTCAGTTTGCCAGGCTAATCTGCTGCTGGGCTGGTTCAGTCAGGTCACTTGGTGATTGTGCTGGTTTTCTCATCAGGTTCTGATGGCTGCTGAGAAAGTGTTGCCTGACAATGCCAAAAAGACTGTACTGCTGTTTGGATAAAGACTGTCAGGCATGTTTCTCAGCCAATGGAGTTTTCTCAGATCATGGGTTTCTGTTGTATAGGTTGATGCAGTGGGGTCTCAGCTTTGCTGGGTAGACTTTGATGGGTAGACTGCTGCTTTTTGTCTCTTCAGACACTAACTTGGCTGGATAGTACTGTGAGCTATTTGGCTGTAATGTTACAGAGAATTTTTTATCCAGGGCAACAACCCTTATCTTAGGACAGTCAAAAACTTCTCACCTTGACTTCCTCAGAGATTGCAGGGGATGTTAAGATTCATTTGCCCTTCTAATAGGTCAGTTCTTTCCAACACAAGAGCCCAATAAGGGACCCCATGTTATCTTAGGCTGATTAATTTCAATTGACATTTTCTGTCTCTAACATTTATTTGAAAATCTTATACATATAAGTGGATGAAGACAAAGGCATGATTATAGTCTGTGCCCTGGAAGTCAGTATATTGCCTTGCTACCCTCATCATGGGGAATTGAGGTATATAAGCCTCTTACCCTTTCTAGAGTGTGGAATGCCAATTATGCATTTCCAGACTTCCCCTTTAACACTGGAGTGTTTCTGTTTAAATTCCTGAAAATGTTCAGCTTTGTCTGAACTCTCACTGGGGCACCCTTTTTACACCTGCATCTTGAAGGTCTAGCACAATAACTGTCACACAGTAAATATGTAATGAATCTTTGTTTATTGATCAATGGAGTTTTATCGGATTATATGTTCAGTACTAATCAACACTTTAAAGTGGTAGCTTCCTCTAACCCTTCAAAAAGAAAGAAAAAAAGAATGTATTGGACTTCCAGGTCCATGAACAACAAAATGGAGGACTAGCTATTTTCTCTGATCTGTACAATCTCTCAAATCTCTCCAAAATAGAGATTAGTCATAAAGATAAAGCAGCTTCAGCTGTCTCCATGACCAACGCCACCTAGAATCCAAAAGAAGGTTTAAAAAAGCTCATGAATTGATGCTCACTCACCCTAAGCTTACTTATCAACTCTTCTCTATCTTCTGCATTACCAGTAGAAAGGATACAGTAGACCTAAGATCCAGACATAGGCTTACAACAAAACCCATCCTCATACCCTGGTCCCTGGTCCCCTATCCATGTTTCTAGCTTCTAGTTCCAGCCTGTAGATATTCATTTAGGCTTCAACAGACAGTCACCATGACTGAGTACCAGCATTGCAAAGCTCTAAAGTCTCTGTGTCAGAATAGTAAAGACCATAGCAACAGCTTGGCAGTTCTCTGAACTGTTGGTGTTGGGCCAGAGAACTATGAACTAAGGGACAATGGGAACAGGATAGGATATCAGAATGGGACACCATGTGTTATAGGAAGTGGGGAGAAGAGGGGTAGGGAGGAAAGGAGGCTATGCAGCCCTCCACCAAGCTTGAGAGAAAGAGCATAGCACCCAGCTGGAGCTAGTTGTGGAGTCACCTGGAGCAGAGACCTAGGCTGGCAAACAATGAACTACCCAGTGTGGGAGGCCTGAGATACTTTGAGATCCAGCCCCTAAGGAAACCATAATCAGAGTAGACAAAGTCTGGAAGAGAATAGAGGAAAATTGGGGCAGGGGGAGTCTGAAACTACTAAAGATCTTGGAAGGAAGAAAATTCAAAGACCTTTAATATAAGTAGATGAATCAACAAGGAAAACAATAAGAATTAAACGTGATCTCTAGATATAGTTCAGACATCTGTGAATAAATACAGCAAAACAGAGAAAACTAATCCAACGCTTGATGAAACAGAGGCCCCTATAGAAAGGGAGGAGAATATAAAACCACAACACTGTGTTACTGAATGGTTCAAAAGAGAAGTGATAATTTTGAGGGTAGAATTTATGTCCTGCCCAGCAAAAGTAATGTGCACAATAGAAAAAGTGAAATCTGCAATGAAAAATCTAAGAAACAAAAGAGAGAACCATAGATTGGGAATGCAAATATATATAAAATTGATAATCTCAATTGAAGCAGAAAGCAATAACTATGGAAGCAAAATATACTGATCTTGAAGACAGGATGGGTAGAGACAACTTATGGATCATAGGTCCCCAAGAAGAACATGACAAGGAAAAAAACCCCTCAACACTATACTGCATGGAACAACAAAAAAGAACTGCCCAGAACTTCTTAGCATAGAAAATGAAATACCAACTGAAAGTATTCACAGATCACTTCTAGAAAAAAAAACCCAAGGCTGCAAACTCCAAGACACATAGTGGTTAAATTAAACAATTCATTTCAGAAACAATAAGATCTGTAAGCAATCAGAACCTTCAAATATAAAGGAAAAGAAATTTAAATAAGAAAAGGCTATTTTTCACCCAGCAGAAAATGTAGGAGAGAATGGAATGTTTTCTGAAAAGCAGAGGAGCACAGGATGCAACTTGGCATGACCTACCCTGCAAATGTAAGCTTAACCAAAAATGAGAAAAGATGGATGTTTAATAATAAAGAAGTGTTTGAAACATCTTTTAGAAAGAAAACCAGAACCGAAGAGATTATTTGCTTCTCAAACATCCTAAATAATAGAAATGTAAGAGGAGCGAATCCAAGGATGGCAACAGCAACAGAGCAACAACAGAAAGACTAGTAAGAGCCTTCTCTCTAACTGTATACAAGGAGACAGGGGTAAAAGTTGAAGTCTGGTGGAAGTAACAGTGAAGCAGTAAGCTTGAGGCATTATGGACAGAATCTGGTGACAATCTGCCTACAGAAGAATCATTTTCTTGGGTAGGACCAGGAGTCAAAAAGACTCATCTTCCTGAGTTCTTCCTGAGTGTGTGACTCTAGGCAAGTCATCTAATCCTCTTTATCTGTGTTTTCTTTCTCATCTGCAAAATAATCAGGAGAAATAAATGGCAAACCACTCTAGTATCTTTGCCAAGAAACCCCAAATTGGGTTCCTGAAGAATTGGATATAGCTGAAAGACTGAACAACGACAATGCATTACAACATGGGATGATAAATGAAAGGGGGAAGTAGCAAGAGTATAGAGAGGAATGTGAGGTGTGGCTAGCAATCAAGGCTAGCAATGAAGGGAAGGTAGCCCTTGTAGTCTGAGAAAGAGAAGAGCCTACAGGGGAGTGGATGAAGAGACAGGGGGTAAGGATTGAAAAAAGGGTAAAGGAAGCAGGTCTTTCTTTGGTGGCAGGAGGAAGTTCCACTGACAAATGCTACTATGGATGAAGAGAGATGGTTTGTGAAATGTGGACCCAGAGTAGAGATTTTGAGATAAATGTGGGGGGAAAGGTAATCAGAGGAGGGCATAGATTAGTGATGGACTGTGGACATCATGGGGAAAGTGCTCTACTATGGGGCATCATACTCTTTGACATCTGCAATAATTGGCATTATTATGGGATTGAAGAATCATGGAAAAGGGGAATCCATGAGGCAAACTCTACAAGACAGTATCAGAAATCATCATAAAGGGAAAAGTCTAGATTGGATACTTTGAAAGTTTTGTTTGAATAGGAACGCACAGAGAGAGAGAACAGATAGTTATAGGGGTCATGAATCAGATAAGGAGTCTAGAGCAGACAGAAATAGGATGGATAATGAAAAGAGTGAGATGTGTCCTTTTTGGAAGTGGCACAGAAAACAAAATTAAAAACAAAAAGCAACAACCCAATGAATAAGAATAGTTGAAGGGAAAGAGGGAAATAAGGAATCTACTTGAGAGGGAAAAAATTGGGGAATAATTGTATAGAAAATATATGCATTGTGTGTGTGTGTGTGTGTGTGTGTGTGTAAAAGAGAAAAAGGAATAAACAAAATTCCAAATGGAGAGGGGTAACAAACAAGAGGATGGGATCAGGGATCAGGTGTGAGGGGAAGAGAACCAGGAGGAACAAATCTTTAGAAAAGAATAAAGTAACTGAAGGGACATATTAGTATGTTTACAGTAGAAGACAGAATAAAATCATAACTTGAAAAAATTCAATATTAGAGACAGATGGAAGAAAATATAAACCTAACTCACAACTTTACATGAGAATGGATTAAGCAATCCAATAAAATGAAAAAAATAAATAATAAAACAAGAGCCTACAATCTGTTGCTTATGATAAATACATTTTTATAAAGAAACGCATAAGGAATAATAAATTAATTAAAATTAAAGGAATAGGGGGAAATTATGACATATTAAGTGAATCCAAAACAGCAGGAGTTACAATCATGCTATTTGACAAAGAAAAAAATAGCAAAAAATCCACAATGAAATTATATTATGCTGAAAGAAACCATAGACAACAAACCAATATCAATAGTAAACTTATAAATTTATGCCTTAGTATCCAAATTCATAAAGGAAAAGTCATCTAATTTACAAGAAGACATAGACACTAACACAATGGTGATAGGAGCTTCAATATCCCTCTCTAAGTTTTGGATAACTAACAGAAAGATAAACCAAATGCAGCACAATGAGATATGTCCTTTTTGGAAGGGGCATAGAAAATGAAATTTAAAACAAAAACCAAAATGAAACAAAAAAACCAAACACAACTAGTTGAAGGGGAAGAGGGTTTTTTTGTTCTCCAGAATTCTCTAGAACAAATTCCTGGAGAAACTAGAGTTAAAATACCTTTGGCATCTAGAGGAAGAAATTGGCACAGCAAAAGAAAAAAACAGATGTGTGTATATGTATATGTATATGTATATGTATATGTATATGTATATGTATGTGTATGTGTATGTGTATGTGTATGTGTATGTGTATATGTATATGTATATGTATACACACATTTTTTCTCATAACTCTATGGAACTTTGATCAAAACTGAACATATAATAGGGCAAAGATATTGCAAACAAATGTAGAAGGGCATAAATATTTAATATATCCTTTACAGACTGTAATACAATAAAAAGAGTTATTGGTTTAGGGTCCACAATCAAAAAATATAGGACTAAATGGAATATTAAAAATAAAATCTTACATTGTTGTATGTTCTTCATGCTGGAAGAGGACCAAAATGGCATTATGATATCAGGGTCAATGTACAGTGCATCCAGTTACGTGATTATACCAATATTAGCTCAGAGTGTTCTACTATAGGTCAGACACAAATAGTCCATAAGGTCATTTGGGAAGGAAATGCCTCTAAATTTGTGAATTGCATGCTTCTTTTGAGCTACCATAATTCTACTTTGCTCATAGAGCACAGTGCTTTCTTTGATGAAGTCATGCCATGTTGGATGATCCTGTGTCAGAATCCCCCATGTGTCATAGTCAATACTAAATTTCTTCAGAAAGACCTTGAGATGGGGGGTGGCTAGGTGGTGCAGTGAATAGAGTACCGGCCTTGGAGTCAGGAGGACCTGAAGTCAAATCTGGCCTTAGACACTTAACACAAAAAACTAGCTGTGTGACCTTGGGCAAGTCACTTAACCCCAATTGCCCTACTTCCCCCCCCCCCAAAAAGCAAAAACCAAACTAAACAAAAACAAAAAAGAAAGACTTTGAGAGTTACTTTTATTTTTCCAGGTGATCTCCAGAATCTTCCTAAGAGTTCAAATGGAAGTGGTTCAATTTTCTGGCATGACACTGATAGACTGTCCAAATTTCACAGGTATATAGCAATGAGGTCAGCACAACAGCTCTGTAGACCATCAGAAATCCTAAATTATGAGTGCATGAAAAAACAAATCATATAAATAATTAATAATTGTGCAAAAGAAAATGATAATGATGAAAAATATACCAAAATTTCTGGGATGCAGCTAAAGCCAATCTCAGGGGGAAATCATATTCTTAGAAATATACATTATTAAGAATAAAGAGACAATTAAGGAACTGATTATGCATTTAAAATTAGAAAGCCAACAAATGAACAAACCTCAATTCAACAGAAAAGAGGAGATATTAAAAAGTAGAGGGGGGAAAAGATAAATTGGAAATTAAAAAATCCCATAGAAATGATATTACTAAAAGCTGGTTCTCTGAGAAGACTAATAAAATCAATAAACTCTTAGCTAATCTGATTAAAAAGAAGAGAGCAGGAAATCAAATCAATAAAATAGCAAATGAACAAGGTAAAATTATAGCAAAATCAGAAAAAAAGAATTATCAGAAGATATGCAGAAATCTATGCTAACACAATGGACCACACAAAAGAAATAGAGGAAAACCTTTAAAGATATAAAATGCCCAAACTATCAGAAGACCAGCTAAAGATCTTAAACAACCCAATCTCAGAAAAGAAAATAGATCTAGCTGTTAAGTAACTACAAAAGAAAAAAAAACTCACAGACTCCTGTTCCTGATGGAATCATAGGAGAATTCTGTTAAACTTTTTGGGCACAATTAGTACCCATACTTCACAGATTATTCTCAAAGACTGAGAAAGAAAAGTTTGAGAGAATTCTGCTGTGACTTCATTAGTATCAGAAGTTATTTCCTTGGTAATTCCTTTATACTTAATTATATTTCCTTTTCTAAAATTGGGTTGGCCTCCATTTGATCTTCTTGCAGTTCAGGTGATATCTTATATATTTAAAAAATTTTCCTCATTCTTTTATTTTCTCAGTTTTGTTAGGATATGAATATATAATAGATTCTGATAATTTTTTTGTTTTCTCTCTCCTAGTTTATTGTGGCTTTACCTTGCTCATCTGCTATTGTATTAATTTGATTTTTTGCTCTCCTCTTTTTAATACATTCATTAAAGGTTTATGAATTTTATTGATCTTTATAGAAGTGGGAAAAGGACCCACAGGTACAAAAATATTTATTGTAGCTCTCTTTGTAGTGGAAAAAACCTGGAAATTTAGGGGATGCCAATCAATTGGGGAATGGCTGAACAAGTTGTGGTATATGAATGTAATGGAATACTATTGTGCTATAAGAAATGGGAAGGAGATGGACTTCATAATTACTTGGAGAGGCTTATACAAATTGATGCTAAGTGAGAAGAGCAGAACCAGGAAAAATTTGTACACAGTCACAGACACATCATATGTGTGACAGCCAATCTTGATAAACTGGACTCTTCCCAGCAACATACACTTAAAAGACAACTCTACAAGTCTCAGAATGGAAGGAGATATCTACATTCAGAGGAAGATCTAGAAAGACCAGAGTTTAAATGGAGACCGAAGCAATACATGCTATCATTCTTTTCTATTTTTGGTTTTGTTTCTTTTTTCCCATTGTTTACTCCATTGGTTACAATACTTCTATACAACCAGACTATTGTACAATGTGAAAGTGTTTGTAAATCCTATACATGATTGTATGCCACCATGGTAGGGGGCAGGGAGCAGGGAAGGAAGGAGAGAAAATCGGTAACTCAAGTGATTCTGTAACTGAATCTTGTAAACTAAAAGTAAACAAACAAGTCAATAAAAAAATAAAATGTATTAAAAATTTATTGATGTTTTCAAATAACCACCTTTAAGTTTCATTTATCATTTCTATAATTTTTTTATTTCCAGTTTATTTCTCCCCTAAATTTTAATATCTCCTCTTTTGTGCTTAAGTTTGTTTATCTATCAGTTTTCAGTTTTAAAAAATGCATATTCAATTCCTTAATCTTCTCTTTTTCTATTTTGTTCATATATATTTAAAGGGATATGATTTTTCTCCTGAAGAGTTCTTTAGATGCATCACAGAAATTTTGGTATGTGGTTTCTTCATCATCATAGCAATTAATAATGTTTATGATTTATTCTTTGACTCACTCATTATTCAGGATTTCATTGCTAAGATTCCATTTGGGTCTGTGTCTTTTGTTTGTGGTCTATGAAACAATCACTATTTTTATTGCGTTATAGTTTGTAGAAATATATTAAGTATTTCTTCCCTGCTATATTTGTTTGCAACATCTATGCCTTAACAAATTTTCAGTCTTGGTAAGCATTCCATATGGTGCTGAGAAATATGGATATTCTTTTGCTGTCCCACAAAGAAGATGCCATAAATGTTTTTAACTCTAATCTCTATGTATTTGTTTAGTTGCATATTTTCTCTTTGTTTATCTTTCTGTTAGAGTTAACCACAACTGAGAAAGGGATATTGAAGTCTCCTATTGTGTTATTGGCTATGTACTTATGTAGTCCAGTTAATATCCCCTTCTTGTCTTGAGATTCTAAGGCACAATATTAAACTTAGATACTCTAAAAAGCATCTAAATTTAACATTGATATTAATTTATTGTCTATGGTTCCTTTTAGCATAAGGTAGATTCCTTGTTCATTCTCTTTACTCTTTATGCTTTGGATATTTCTTTTTGCTTTGTCATAAAGCATGATTGCAACTCTTGCTTTATTGGATTCTTTCCTTAATAGTACATTTTTTCTGATACCCTCCTCCCATTTTTATTCTGTATATATATCTTTGTTTTTTAAAGGTTATCTCTTGTAAGCAACAGTGTTTGTTTTCCTTATCCAATTTACCTCTCTTTTAAATTTTATCAGATGTTTAATACATTCAGTTAAAGTTCTGTGTTTTAGGAATGTATTTTTCTCCATTTTCTCTAATATTGGGGTTCTTTTTCAAATTAGGATCCCCCTCTGTACTGTAAGCACAGTACTGTTTCTCTTGAGTCATTTTCCTTTCTTTATTTTAAGGTTCTCTTATCCCTGTTGAGCCTTTCTCCAAGGCTTTCTCCTATCTCCAAGCCTTTCTCTCACACTCACCCCAGGTGTTTTTAATCTTTACCTGATTTTTGGAGTTTCACTTATTAGTTTCCTTTTACTGCTTGCTTTTATTTAGTTATTCCATCCTCCTCCTCCTTCTCTTCCTCCTCTCCCTCCTTCTTTCTCATCTATTTTATTTTCTGTCTTCTAAACAGTTCCTGATATTTCTTAATAGTCCCATGGTTCCCTTTTTTCCATTTTGCTTTACTTTTAGATATCCCAACTTCTGCTGGTGGTGATGATGTTACTTCATGGTGGGAGTCTTCCCATGTCTCTGATAATACAGTTCATTATTGATCTTTGCCCTCCTCTTGGTCATCCCCCCCCTCCACATTTGCCTCAAAATAACTTTCTCGGGTCCATACCCTCCCATTCTTCTGTGGATCAGTTGCTCCTGGGAGGTCTGGTTCCTGTTTGTTGAGACAGTATGAGTAATCTCTCTAAGCATCAAATCCCTACATATAATACCCATTATAAGGCCTTCGTTTCCCTTTATGAAAAATCTTTATTCTCCCATAGGAGCATTCATCACTGGTATCCCATCCCAGTACTGAAATATCCTTTCCTTTCCTCTTTTTAAAGCTCCCTTTGCCTCCTCACCTCTTCCCTCCCCTCCACCAGCTCTCATCTTCCTGAGAGATTACGAGAGTAATTTTCCTTGCATTGTTAGCCTTGGATTTTATTAGGGGACATCACAATTTCCCTCTATCTTTTTCCTCTTCTCCCCTTTTTATCCACTCTCCCATTCTCTAATTTAGTTTCACAAAAACCAGTTCACCTGTAGGCAGGATGTAATCAGGCTCGGTCCATGATGTTTCCAGTCTTCTTTGTCCGCATCATTTCTATTTGACTTCTGCTTTCAACTTAATCTCCTAGCTTACATTTAGAAAGGAATCTGTTCATTGTCTTCTTGTTGTTGTCCTTGGTTGCTGTATTTTAGCTGATCCGTCAGTAAGTATTTGTGAAACATCTGCTATGTGCCAGGTACTGTGCTAAGCACTGGAGACACAAATGAAAAAAAAAGAAAGGAAGGAAGGAAGGAAGTTCTTGACTTTGAGAAGCTTACAGTCCATTGGGGGAAATAACACACAAAAGGAAGTAACAAAGCTATACAGAGTTAAAAAGCAGATTTCAGGAAAGTCCCTGATGTAGGGGCACGATGGAGACATCTCAGAGTAGTGCAACCAGGTAAGACACGAGGAGATATTCTGAGCTGGCCCCTCTTTAAATGGAGGCAGTGCAGTTCATGCCTCTTCCCTAATATAGGAGGGATGGAGGATAGTGAAAAGGTGGAGTACCAAGGCTGATGAGATCTGATAAGATGATGAGGTTATTCCAGTAAGCTTCCTGGGGAATGCTGGGAAAGTCAGAGAAGTCCCAAAGTCATGCAGCTCAGTGAGAAATAAGGAGAAAAGAGTATTTGTTTATCCTTATATTTCTCTTGGCTGGGATGTTTGAGAAGCAAATAATTCCTTTAGGACTAGTTTTCTTTCTAGGAATCTTTTAAATACTTCTTTAATAATGAACTTCTGTCTTACTTTTTTTTCTTCCCTATTTATGGTAGGTTCAGATGAAATTAATATATTTCACTTGCATGGAGATCATGCATTCTTTTAATTTTATTGCTTTTTTGCTTCTCTTTTTTGTCCTTTATGTATGTGTATTTGTCTTCCTAATCAGTTGTCCTCTTTTATTTCTTTGTTGATATTGGCCACTGGAGACAAACATTTTTATGTTCTGCCAATCATTTCTGCTGTGCAGGCCATAAATTCAGCTTTCAAAATTCTTATTTCTCTTTTAAACCACTAAGGAAAAATGCACTGTGTTCCATAACCTACATAATCTATAGGTTTGTCTGCCTCATCACGTGTTGAATAATTTTCCTTCTTCTTGTAATGCTTATTTATGGATGCCTGGACTATTTTACATGGTTTGGAGACTCTAATTCCTTCTGTTTTTAATGTCTTCCTTCTCAATTTCTCTGTTTATACACATGTTATCTATATTTTCTTCCTGTTGAGATTTTCAGTAATTTTAGGCTTTTTTTTTTTTACTCTTCTCTCCTCTTCCCATTGCTCACCTTCTGACTGCTTTCCCTTTCATGGTTGTTTCCCTGGGGTCTGCTGCATCTCAAAGCATTGCAGACTCCTTCCAGGTTCACTAGCCTTGGTCTCTGCCCCAAGTAACTTCTGGAGGGAGAGAACCGGCCCCATCTGGATGCTGGGCTCTTTCCCTTAGGCTTAGTAGAGTGCCACATAGTCTTGTGTACAAGTGACCTACCTCTGTTCCTAACTTCTTTTGCCTAGTGGCACCGTGAAAGAGATGGCTACTATAGCAACCTGAGAAAATTTCTGAATTTGATTCTCCTTGGCACTGGGAGGAAGAAGAGGAGTCAGGGTATAAAGGTCAGTTCTATTATAATCTTATCAGTCAGCTTGTGATCAGTCATCACAGGAATATGGTGTATGGTGAGGGCAGAAGTGTTGGGTGAGCTCTCATTAGAGGCTGAAGTATATTGGCCTTCTCTGCTATTAGTTCACTTAATTTTTACCTAGTTTGGATTCTTGGCATCCTAGATTGTGGAGACAGCTTTTTATTTCTGCTTCATAACTGCTATTTTGGAGAGGTTTGAGAAATTATAAGTATCAGAGAAAATGTTCAGTTGGCCATCTTTTTGTTTATGTGATCTAGAAGGCCACCGCTTAACCTACTTAATATCACTCAACTCCCACACTCTCTTCCCTTCACCTTCAATCCTTTCCGCCTTCAAGTTTATCAACCCTTTTGCTAGTTTTGGAGATTTACTTAAATTATTAATTTCTTCCCCCCCCTCAATTCTTCCTCTCCTTCTTTTCCTTTATCCCCTTCCCCAACCTAATGTGTTTAATTCAACTCTCAATTCTCCTCCTCATTAATTTTTGTTATTTTTTCCTATTTCCTTTCAAAGACTTTTTACTTTGTTCTCTTTATAAATTCTCTTCCCTTTTTTCTTTTCTGAAACTTTATTCTTTAATTTAGTCTGTATACTTATTTGTTCCTTCTTTCCTCATTTTGTGTGTCCCTTGTGGCATTCAAACTTTGAAGTATTGTTTGAGTATCCCCTACTAGCTTATTTTTCTGTTAATGTCTTTACAAATCTTGTCCCACCATCCATTGTTATGGTTGTGTATCACTCTTAGAAGTATCCATTTGTAAAAGAAGCATAGGGAAAGATATTGCCCATAGTAGAAATTTCTCTGTAATTAACTGGTAATTTGATTAACTGAGGCACAGTGTCTTCCTGAACAAAGGAAAAGAAGGCACAGTTCAAGTGCAAAGCTAGGAGCATTTATTGGGTGATTACAGTACATGTACATACAGAGAATAGTGCAACTTAGTCTGCTGCTCTAAAGATTGGGGATTTAGGAAGTGGTTTGTATGAGTACCACTCATGCTGTTTCCTGATTGACGAATTCTGATCCCCAAGTTAATTCTGGCCTCTCCTGGATGCTAAGGAAGCTTAAGCAAATCAAGGTGATTAGTAAACTCATTATTCATTCATTCTATTTCTACACCCGTGTTCCCAGTCATTTGTCTAAACTATACCTCTTGCCTTCCTCATGATCACTATCTTTCCCACTTGCTTTCTGACATCCTCTCTGGGCCCATGTCTTCCCACTTTTATGGCTGCCAGGTACCCTTATGGGCTCTGATTTTCTATTCTTTGAAGTACAGTTTTGTCAAGGGAGGCAAAACACTTTAGAAATGTATTCTTCCTATTCATCAAACCCCTGCAAATTAGACCTATCGTGTGGTCCCTGTCTCTCATTACAAGATTATTCAGTGGGACCCTCAATTCAAAATGGGTTAAGACTTGACGGTTTCTTCCCAATCCATCAATTTTAATCCCTTCCTTTGCTACTATCCCAATTCTCCAACAGACCCTCTTCTTGCAGAGAGACTAGGAGTTATTTTCCCTTTTTTCCTTAGTGTTGAGTAGAGTAAATATCACCCATTTCCTACTCTTCTTCATCTTTTCTCTCCACTTTTATATATCATTCCATTTGGCTGTTTCATCCCACAGATTACCTGATTCATCTCCAAGGAGAAGAGCAGTTGTGGGGTTTAAGCACACAGTGTTTCAAGCATACTCCTCTACCATCACTCTTTAAATTCCACATTTATCTTTATCATCTTGTGATCTTTTTTAAAGAAAATCTCTTAGTGACCCCTCTGTTATTCCTGCTGTTTGCTGTTAAGCTAATGGCGTCTTTCTCTTCCTGTTTTTTTTTTCTTTTTAGCAGTTTCTAGAGATGGACTAATTTCATTACTTTTTAAATTTCCTTCATAGCTGTATTATTTATTTTTCTTATATTTTTATTAATCAAGGTATTTGCAAGTCAAATAGTCTGCTTACAAATGCCTTTTTTCTTGTTGTTTCACAGAAATGTTTCAAACTCCTTTATTTTATTGAACATCAATATTTGTCACCGATCATTTGGAGCAGGTTTTATAGGGTATGTCATTTTGGATTGCATTGTGAATTCTTTTTCTTTTTGGGATATATTTTTTCCTTTCCTCCTGGGGTTTCTGGAGGGTATGTTTGTATGCTATTTGTATTTCTGTGGGCACAGAAATTGGATTTGGGATTACGTATGCTATGTATGCAGGATAGACTGAGGACAGATTGAATATGAAAATTAGTGAGATGTACTGTGAATCCTAGTTTATTTAGTTCTTAGGTTAAATTTGAAGAGAGGTCAGGGAGTGGCTTGGATTTGGGGTGATGGTCACTTATACTTTGAATTTGGAGTCAGGGAAAAGTTGGTTTGGGAAGGGAGTAAGTGGATCTTCTGGGCTTGGGTAGGGACAGTTGAATTTGGGAATACATAGTAGTTAGAAGAGACATTGGATTTAGTGGTGGTGGGGCAGTGATGGTAGAATTATAGGTAGGTATCTGCTTGCATTTGAGTATAAAGAGAGCTCTTTAGAGCCCTCGTGGGGCACATAGATATGTTCTGGGGGGATATATCATACCACTTCTCTTAAAGGATCCCTGTAGATTCTGCTTGCTGTACAGCTTTAAGCAACAAGGTTGTCTGGGACTTAAGTTCTTTTAAATGAGTGTTTTCTCCATCCCTTTCCATTACCTCTCCTACCACCTCTACAAACAACTGCTCTCTATACCCCTGTTCCCTCAGTCAATATATTTTCCTCTACTACAAGTTGAAAGTGTTGGAGGAGATGGGCTCTGAGGTCTATTCCACTCCTATATTCGTGATTCTTTTTAGGAAGTGAATTTTTACTGGCAGTTTGATGCATACGTTTTCTTTCTAATCCAATTCCATCCTTCAGCTCTATGCTTTTTTATGGGTTGCCGTCCGTAGTTGTGATGCTTACACTCTTCATCTTCACTTCCTGACTTTCCTGGCTTCTTTTGAGACTCAGTTTGAATACCTTCTGCAAGTGGCCTTACTAGGTCTCTCCTTCAGAATTTTCCTCCTCCTTGCCCACCCCCACCCCACCTCTACTGCCTTCCCTCTGAGATTGCATCCTATTTGCACTGTGTATATCTTTTATATGCATAGTTATTTGTGTGTTGTCTCCTTCATTAGATCATGAGATTCATGAGGAAAAGGACTGTTTTTCCCTCTCTTTAGATTATCAGCCCTTAGCACAGAGTCTGGAATGGAGTAGGCACCTAATTAATCTTATTGACTAACCAGGAGCAGAGGTTCTTAAAGTAAGATTGGCAGGAAGATCGCCAGTGGGCTCATAGACTGTTTCCAGGGGATTTATGAACCTGGGTGAGAAAAATACACTTTAATGTTAATTAATCTATAATTGAAATTTATATGAAACATTTCCTTCAATTTTGAATTAAAAAATATTCTTAGAAATAGTCTATAGGGGCAGCTAGGTGGCGCAGTGAATAGAGCACTGGCCCTGTAGTCAGGAGTACCTGAGTTCAAATCCAGCCTCAGACACTTAACACACACAAAAAAACTAGCCATGTGACCTTGGGCAAGTCACTTAACCCCAACTGCCCTCCAAAAAAAAAGGCAAAAAAAAAATAAATTAAACAAATCAATAGAAAAAAAAAGAAGTAGTCTATAGACTTCACCAGACTAACAAAAACCACTAGACTAGAGGAATCTATAATTTCAGAAGTGTAATGTTATGAATAGGACAACAAGGTAAATCCCACATGTTTGTAGTACTCTCATAAACCATTTACTGAGAGCTTACTATATTTAAACAAAATTCTGGGTCTTGAGAAAAGAATAAAAATTAAAAAAGATACGGCCCTTGCCCTTGCAGGCCTTGTATTCTATCACTGGTGCTTTGGCACAAGCACAAATATGCAATGTTATACAATAACCAAATATTTATCTTAAAATAATCATAAAATTATAAGATCACAGATTAGAGGTGAAAGGAAACTTAGAAACCTTCTAGTTCAATTACCTTATTTTACAGATGAAGAAACTGAGGAATAGAGCAGCTAAATGCTTTATCCTGGGTGGTTCTTCAGGCAAGTTTACTGCAGGAGGTGTACCTAACTTGGGGGAGGGGGCAGTGCTTTTTCACTTGCTCCTGACATCTAAAGTATACCAGTGGAGCACACGGACTGTCTCTCAACTATCCTTTACTCTCAATCAGAGACCAGTCCATCCTTTTATCATAAATTTGTTGACAGTGGTTATTAATTGGTTATGCTGATTTTTCTTTTCCTCTTTTCTTTAAAAATATTCTTTGATATATGACATTAGCAGGAAGAAAGAAAAGAGGGTACTGGAGAAATTTTGTAAATCTAAGAACAAAGATATGAATAAAATAATAACTTTACTGAAGACCTTCTTTCTTCAAGGTTCCTTTTTTGATTGTGTTGCTCTCATATCATCTGCCCTGATCCTCTCCCTTTCTCTTCTAAAGAAAGTCTTCTTGAAACCATCTCTGATCCTCCCAGCTGAGTGCTTCAAAATTTTCTTACAGCATTTTGGAAATTTTAACCTTCTATTATGATTATTTGTGTGTCGAGGCGCCTACCACGTTCACTTTTAAACTCTTGAGTTCAGTCTGCATCATTTTTCATTTTATTTATTACTTATTATTGATTTTTATTTTATTTACTTATTAATTTTTATTACCCAGTATACATATATACTGGGTAATATACTATGTTATAATAATATATATTACATATTTATATTAACATATATTTTATAATATATATTATATATATTAATATTTATATTATATAGAAAACTATATGTACTATATAATAATATACTATATAACACGGTTTTATATATATATATATATTTGCTTTTTGGAGGGCAATTGGGGTTAAGTGACTTGTCCAAAGGTCACATGGCTGGTAAGTGTGTCAAGCATCTGAGGCTGTATTTTGAACTCAGGTCCTCCTGACTCTGGGGCCGGTGCTCTATTCACTGTGCCACCTAGCTGCCCCTACCCAGTATATTCATTATCTAGTAAAATGATTTACACATTATGTGTTCTTATTAAATATTTGTCAAATTTAAATTAATTGGGAGGGAATTGAAATTCCTATTACTGTTTCCAAGTTCCATCCATTCAATGGAATGGATGGATATATAATAGATTTATCTAAATTGGTTATTTAATACCTGGATGAAGGCATTAAGAATAGTAAGACAAATCATAGATTTAGAAGGGGAAGGAAACTTAATGGTCATTAAGTCCAGTCACCTTAATTTACAGGTGAACTGAGGCCCTGAGAGGTTAAGTGGCTTGCATAAAAATGAATAGCTAATGTCAGAGGTGGGATCTGAACCCAGGTTTTCCTGACTCCAAGTCCATCACTCCACCCATGGTGCCCTGTAATATGGGTCTACAATGCTCATTATAAATAATAGATGTTGGCACAATTTGGAACCCTACAAGAGCTATAGCTGTCATATTTCTGATGTGGGTAGATGGCTTTGAATCACAGAAATCACAATATTGTCTCAGAATAGTAAAAATTGCAGGTGATACAAAAGGTAATAGAAACACTTATGTTGGGTGCGAGTAGGATGCAGGTTGGAGGAGTGATGAAAGAGTAGCTACCCAGTGAGATCCTAGAACCATCAAAGAGTCAGAGTTAAAAAAAAACAAAACAAAACCCAAAACAAGCTCTTTGCATTGTTTGGAGCACAAAGAAAGCTTGAGTTTTAGCTTGTCCTTGCCAAATAACTGACAAAGAGTAAGGGAGGCCATATGTCACCCAATAAGTGATATGTTAATAGTAGGGTGTCTTCTTAAAACTGATGCATTTGGGCTTTATGGAAGGTGAGGGGCTCTGGATAAATAGTTTTTTTCTCCATTCTGTAAGGAGACAGGCAAAGTGGCGTGGTTGGGTTGTTATCACTGTAGCCAGTTGCCACAGTGTTTCCTGCTCCATTCTTGTGCTTGACATGTAGATATGTAGGACAAACCTGGATAGATGACATATGGACATTGAGAGTCAAATAAGAGAGTGCAGTTGGAAATGCCTGCCTTGTGCTACCTTCATTGCTAGCATTTTCTTTTCAAATATAGGTCAAGTGTCAGGTGATAATTCTTCTTCATAGTCCATTTTATTTTTTTTACTGTTGTTGTTTAGTCATTTCAGTCCTGTTCAACTCATTTGAGATTTCTTGGCAAAGATATTGGAGTGGTTTGCCATTTACTTTTCCAGATCATTTTCTAGATGAGGAATTGAGGAAAATAGACTTAAGTGACTTTCCCAGGGTCACATAGCTAATAAGTGTCTGAAGTCAGATTTGAACACATGATGAGTCTTCTGATTCCAAGCCCAGCGTTCTATCCACTGTGCCACGTAGCTGCCCTTTCTTTTGTTCATAGCTTCCCAACTAGGAGTGACTTGCTGTCTGATGGGAAACAATTGAAAATTGTGGCTTTACCTAATTAGGAAAGAAAATAAATTCATGTGGCCTTGTAAATCCTTCAAAGGGGCTTGTCTTTTCAGAAAAGATAACAAAATGTGTTTTATTTTTTGGTCATTTGTGCAAAATAAGCCTGTGAAGGTTTATTTTCTCTCTTGTATTAATTGACTAGGAACATAGGATCATAGTTCTGGAACTCAACAAGACTTTAAAGGTCATCTAATCCAACCCCTTCTTTTTACAGAAGAGAAACTGAGACCCAGAGAGGCTGTGATATGGCTATCACTTAGTAAATATTTAGGCTGGGTTTTGGAGTTGGATCTTCTGACTCTGATGATTATTCATTTGAGGGAAATGGTGGCATTTTGTTAAACTTGCTGACAAAGTTACAGATGCAGTTGTGATTATAAAAGGAAATAAAAAGTAGACCAGGACAAGCTTGAGATTGAAAAGTCATCCTTAATTTTTAAAAATATAATTTCTTGGAATCACTTAAAGAAAATTATTTGGAGTTTATATCATGGCAGTTTAAAAAATGTCAAAATCAAAATAATGAAAAATTTTCATTCGAACATATACTAAGTATATAGTTTGTCATGGCTCTATTATTGGTTTAGTAGTTCTCAAAGTACTATTTTAAAATTTTTTAATTATTATGAATTTTAATCTAAGTCTTAAAATTTATAACTTCACACTACAAAGCATATTGTCATATGTGTGAGTGTACAATACAGAATGCCATTTAATTTAGTTGTGAGATTGGGTGATTGTGTGTACTGATAAAATTTTAAATATCCCTTTCCAGTCTGAATTTAAACAGTTTATTTATAGTAGAACAGCAGGCTTGGAAAATATGTGCTTTTATGGAGAAACTTTTCTCTGATTACTAAAAGACAGAACCTCTGTAAGCTAGAAAGCATATACTTAGTTTCTATCCTGAGTTTGTATGTCTACAGTGTCTTATAATTGAGATGATTAGTTTAGATAGGACTGTACTTCCAGGTTCTTTTTTACTGATCATTGTTTTTCATTTAGGATTATAAATTTAGGTCAGGAAGTTGACGTAATCTAGTCCAACCCCCTAATTTTATAAATACATCTTACTTCAGTGCTTTGTGTACTCAAAAAGCTATCATGATCATATGTGTAGTCCCCCTACCCCTGCTTTTCCCATAGGGTGCTCAATACTTTAAAATATCTATGATTTTATCACATGCCTCTGCCGCTCTCACAAATTATATGTGACCTGGCTACATCATAGTAGACAGTTTTTATTCTCAACATTAGAATATAATAAAATGCACAGTTCTTGTATGTCTCAAAAAGTTGTTCTAACTAAAGTACAAATTTAATTATTGTATAAGTAGGCACTCATGTTTTTTTCTAAAAATAAATATATATGAGAACATAAATCAAAGTCAACATGGAATATTAAGGGAAGCAGTGTTCATTCTTCCAGATAAGGGCAGATTTTCTAACAAGGATGATCATACGAGCCTTCTTTTCCAGTCTTAGCTCATTCCATGGTCTTTCATGGCCTTTAGTTTTCAAGTCAAATTGTACTATTTTTAATCTCCTGAACAGCTACCAATAGTAAAAACTTGACTTTGGATAGGTCAGCCCTATTCATCTTTGTTTTATCATTCATAGTGCCTCCGCATTTTGAGGTAACCATGAAGGAAACTGAAGCTGAAAGCCTATCATTAAAAGTAAAATGTTATCATTTTTCATTAGTACTTTGACTTTGCAAGCAGGATATCTAAAAAGTCAAGCTTGTGACATCTCTAGCCCTGTCTTCTCTTTCCATCTGCAAACTTGTTTCTCCACCTTTATATAGGATATCTCCATCTAGATGTTCCACCAGCATCTTAAAAATCAGCATGTCACAAAATGGACTCATTGTCTTTCCTTGCACACCTGCTTCTTCTGACTTTTTCTGTCTGTGACATTGACATTCATTCAGTCTTATGTTCAAAACCTTGGTGTTACCTTTGACATTTTTCTCTACCTCACTTCACTTCTGCAATTAGTTATCAATTCCTGTGGATTTTAGCTCCCTTAATATCTCTCACCCTCATCCCTTACTGTTTCTGCCATGAATCAGGCAAATGGATGCCCCAACTATTGCCTGAATTAATGATTGCTGCAACTCTTCCTTTCTCTGCTCATCTCCCACCTATAATAAGTCCTTTATACCTTTGCTAGACTAATTTTCATTATGCTTTGACTTCATGTCAATCTTCTGCTCAAAAATCTTGTCATTGCTCCCTATTTATTTTGTATCAAATATAGCTCAAATTCTTTTACCTGTGATTTCACTCTCTGTATAATCTGGCACCACTCATTCATTATAAGGAAGCATCAATGTTTTAAAAGACTGTTGGATTTGAAGTTAGAGGACTTAGGTTAATGGCTTTTATTTCCAGCTGTGCTACTAACTACTGCCATTAAAAACCTTAATTTCTCAGGGCCTCCATTTCTTTACCTGTAAATTAAGGGGGTTGGATTAAAGGATCTCGCAGGTCCCTTCCATCTGGCTCTCTATTGAGGATCACATGATCCTTCTTTTCTAGCCTTATCTCACATTATTGCTTTCATGTATTTTATTTTTCAAATCAAATTATATTATTTTCAGTCTTCTCTAAAAGTTATTTATAGTTTTAAAAACTGTACTAAAATTAAAATTGTAATTTCTTATCTTGTACCTTGCTTTTGTTTTTTCCTATACCTGTGTAACCTGTAGACCATTGTTGAAGTTCTAGACTTTCTTGTATTGGGGTAAATTTTGGAAACTTCTTAATAATTATCACTCTATCCAAGTTTTCTGCTGGGAACATCAGAATCTGGCTCTTGTCTAGGTCTCTCCAAATAAGGACCCTTAACTCCTATGTAAGTACTCGGGTTGAAAAAATGTTGGCTCTGGAACAAGCTTTATTTAATTTGACAGAAAAATGTAATGGACTCAAAACTGAGCTGAGAAATAGGTGAGACAAATTCCCTTTTTCTCTCCAACCCCTCTCTCTACCTGTCTTAGGATCTATGTGTAAAGCCATACATGAATAGCTTTCCAGAGGACAGCTGCTGTGAACAGCTTTCAAGATTCTGATTACATAGTATAGTGAACTCTCTATTTATTCAATAACAAAACGGAGCAAAACATTCACAGTAAATCAAGGTACAGCATTCACAATGTTACAACTCATCGCCGATAATCTAAATACAGCATTCACAACAACTTATCACAGAAAATAGCCACAGTTTTCACTACAGTGGTCCCACAGTTTTGAACAAAGTATAATCATATAGTTGATAAATCTCTTAGTAACTCAATTATTCAATCAACTGAATCATTCAATCATCCTTAAGGAGGCTTGCCTCCTTGTGGGTCACAAAAGATAATAGTCAAAGTTCTTCACTCATGGGGCACACTAAGTTATAATATCAGTCACTACTCAACACTCTCTTAAGGGGCAGTGTAAAATACACAGGCCATCTACCCCTCAGTCACAAATAAGTTATAATCTTCTCAGTCAGTGCACAGTATCCAAGTAAAGTCTTCTTTCAGCTTGACTTGGGGTAGTCTCTCAGATTATGTGGATCCCCTTCCATGGTCCTAGCTCCTACCTGGATTCATCAAACTGTCACCTAGGTTCAAAGGCAGACAGCTCCCAGTTCCTTGTCCAGCTCTTCATGCTCTTCCTGTTTCACGCTGAAGCTCACAGTGTCCAGTCCACTTCAAATCCTTCATAGTCTGTGTTCCCTGGAAGTGACAGCTTAACAAAGCCACAAACAGGTTTATGCAAAGTACCAGTATCACAGTAATGCTTCCTTAGTCTCTGGTAGCTCCCAGGAGAAACTGGTAGCCCCCCAACAGAATCCAAAATCAAAATCATTCTCTCTAGCCTGGGTCTTTCCTCTTCAGCCTCCTTGCCAGCAGCTACTTCTTCTTCCATGAAGTTTATTTCAAGGAGTTCTGTCTCCCTCTCTCGGGCTTTTTCTATATATTGCTTATCCCTTTTCAGCACTTTCCTGTTACTTGAGCAACAGGAGTTCATACCTTCTGTTTCTTTAACAGAAGCTTAATTTGAATTAGGTGTGAAATACCTCTTAGCTTACCAATACAAAGGGATCTTTAAATTTCATTACCATTACACTATGTGGCACTTCAGACTTATAATAATACCATTAATGCTCCCTTCTCCCAATTTTGCAAGAGGAAAGGGCTGTGTGTTGCTAGAGTCAAGCAATTCAGGACAAGGGAAATTTACACCTTATCAAGTAGACATACAAGGGAGAAAGTTAGGTTCTTTCTGTAGCAGTCATAGGCACACTGGAATGTCTTCCCTCTCCCCCATTCTGCTACTGTGTACCTTTTAAAGCCCAAATCACATTCTTCCTCTTCCTAGAGTCAGTTACAAGACAAAGTGGATAGAGAACAGGGCCTGAAGTCAGGATTATCTGAGTTCAAATCCAGCCTCAACACTGTGTGATCCCAGAAAAATCATTTAGCCTCTGCCTCAGTATCCTCAGCTGCAAGATGGGGATAAGAATAGGACCAAATTCTCTGATAATACTTCTCTTTAATAATAGCACCTACTTCTTTTGAAGATTAAATGGGACAATATTTGTGTACTCGTCAGAGTGTATGGCATACATTAGGCTTTTAATAAATTCTTATTTCCTTCATTCCTCTTTGAAGCCTTATTGATCAGGAATTGATCATTGTTCCCCCCTCAGACTTCATTTTGTTTTGTCTAATACATTTATCCTACATTATAACTAGCTATCTATATATTCTATTTCTTTTTAAAGTTGTTAACTCCTTGAGAGCAGGGACTGGGGCATTTTAGTTTATTTTTGTGTCTCCCCCACTTCCTGTGCATCCTCCCATAGCACCCTCTATGTAGTGTCAATAAATGTCTGTGAAATTAAAAGGCACTAAGTAGAAAATTACAAGAATTTATTTTTGCTTTTGTGATTTAATTAGTGCATTTATATCTAGATTGGTGGTTCTTAATGGCTTTTATGTTAACTAATTAACACTGAGGTTTCACTGAATACTTGAATCATTTTAACATTACAGCAGAAGTTGAAAATGGTAGAGGGTGGACGGTGGAGATTTCCTCCCAGAACTCTTCATTTAAGGAGAGCAACAAGGGCAGCCATCTTGGAATTTTGGCACCTTCTCGCTACCCCCCAAACCCTGCTGTCATTTCTTCTGCCTTCCCCCATTTCCAGCTTCTTTTTAGGTGTTATTTTCCCACTTTAGATTTTAAGCTCTTTGAGGGCAGGTACTGTCTTTACCTTTCTTTTTATCCCCAGTACTGTCTTTACGTTTCTTTTTTATGCCTGTCACACTGTAGGAGATTAAGAAATGTTCATTGACTGACTGCAACCTCAGAAAGAGGGAGTCTCTAGGATGACCAATAGGTGGAATGAGGGAGAGGAACAGAGGCAGTTCACATCTGGAAATCATATTTCATTTAAAGGTCATTTTTTTAAAGGAAGTGAAAAAAATTTCATAAGAGTGAGAGTGGTACAAATTGTAGACTTGATTATTGAGAGAGCCTATAGAATTTTATTCACTGGATCACTTTAAAAATAGTATGACTTCTCTTTGGCAGAGTTTTAAGCAAGTCTTGCTTGAAGGCATTAGAATGGACCAGACAAGTCTTGGATTTTGTTACCAAATACAGAGAAATAATATTGTTAGTTTGAGAAATCTCTACAAATGACAGTATGTCCATCCTACTATTTTTCATGCGTGCTTAAAATTATCACTTATGATACTGACAGGTGATTGAAACTTCAGAGAAACTTCTTCATCAGTTCCTTCTATTATTCTTCAAGTACTTCTGGATCAGCTTTACTATTATATACATAACCCTCCAACCCCTCACTCAAACCCAGCTTCATTTTAATGAAAATGAATACCTGATTGTTTTATTGATCAGATAATAAATAGCATGCTTTTGTCTAGACTAGATATCAGTAGATCTGAGTTCAAGTCTCAGAGCTGTCATTAACTTACTTTAGGACCTTGAGACTTCAATTTTCTTCAGAACTTTGACTGGCTCTGGGGGACTGAGGCTTTGTTCAAGCAAAAATTTAGAGGATATTTATAAAGACCCAATGTACTTTCAGTAGCTTGAAACAACTGATCATAAAATTTATTTAGAAAGAATAATTAATTAAATTAGCACTCTCTGCAATGGATGCTACCTACACTTTCTTTTGCTCCAAATTCATTGCAACTCAGGTGAATTCCTCCTAGGCCCAGTGCAGCCTAGTCCTGTCATGCTGCATCAGGTGAACTTTCCCAGAAATGGTCTAAATATGTGATAGGGTCCCTATGATTACCATTTTCCCAACTTAAATCAGAGCTCATTTTAGGTCACTTATTCCAGGTGTAAAATTGCCATAGCTCTGGTTTCCTTAACTCTGTGATCAAGGACTTTGACTAAAAAATCTTTAACGTCCCTTCTAGCACTAATGTTCTGTGAAAAGCTAAGGTATTTGCATTTTCCTTTTCACTAACATAACTAAAACCCTCTTTGTGAGGGGGTGGCTAGGTGGCTCAGTGAATAGAGCACCGGCCCTGGAGTCAGGAGGACCTGAGTTCAAATCCGGACTCAGACACTTAACACAAAAACTAGCCATGTGACCTTGGGCAAGTTACTTAACCCCCAACTGCTCTCCAAAAAGCAAAAAAAAAAAACCAAACCCAAAACCCTCTTTGTGTTCTCATGATTTATGCAGGAGATATAGGTGAGAAAAGAGGATGTAAGAAATGAACAACTAATTAAGGAGATGTATTGAAGAATGGGCTTTCAATTTCTGGATCAAGACTAATGAGAATAAAGCAGGCTGTTGGCTTGGGAAGTGTGCATCTAGGGATAATAATATTAATATTAATAATGATGATGGTGAACATTTACATAACCTTAAGTGCCAGACTAAGTACTTTACAAATATTCTTTGACTTAATCATCCTCACAACCCAACCCTGGAAGGCAAGTGCTGTTACTATCTCCATCTTAGAGTTGAGAAAACAGAGGTAAACAGGCTAATTAACTTCCCCATGGTCACATAGCTAATTAGTGCCTGAGGCTAGATTTGAACTCAGGTGTTCCTAACTCCAGGTCCAGCACTTCATTCACTGAGCCGTAGACAAAATGGTGGGTAGCAAGAAAGAAAGGGAAGTTGTGATTTCATTGGCATAAGGAATTCCCCAAAGAAGAAAATCCTTCTGCCAGTGCAGGGTGGCACCTTTTTATAGCTACTTTTAGCTCTGAGAATTTATGTGACTTGCCTATGGTTTCAACTAAAATCCTGCCTTTTATAGGAAACCTTTCCCAACCCTCTTAATTACAGTGCCTTTCCTCTGTTCATTATCTCCTGTTTATTCTGTGAAAGCTTGCTCTGTTTCTGTTTGTTTGCATGTTGTCTCTTCCATTGGATTATAAACTCCTGGAGGGTAGAGACTGTCTTTTGTCTTTTTTTTGTATGCCCAGCACTTAGCACAGAGTTTGTCACATAGTAGTAAGGTGTTTAATAAATAGTATTTGAATTTTTTCCTCTAATTTCATTTTGTTTCCCTTTTGGAATACATCAGCACAAAGCATCAGTCTTTTTTATTCGGGGTATGTAAAATCTAGTCAGAGTTGCAGTTATGGAATCGGACTGCTCACTTTGCTGAGATGTCCAGAACAAATGGGCAACATGCAGATAATAATGAAGTGAGCTAAAGCTCTCACTGCCCAAGTCTGGTTGGTATCTTTCTTTTTATTCTGTAGTTAAGTGAGTTGTGGCCAACTGACAAACTCTACTTAAATCTACCATGAGGAGTCTCCTTACTCTGCAAATAACAATTACAGAGTTTTACCATTGGAAAAGACTTTCAGTTTCAACCTTCTCATTTTACAGAAGAGGAGGGGGAAGTAGAATACCTGTCTTGAGGTCAAAGAGCTAATTCTAGAATTATAAGGATCGTTCTCTCTCTCTGTCTCTCTGTTTCTCTTTCTGTCTCTCTCTGTCTCTGTCCCTGTCTCTCTCTCTCTCTCTCTCTCTCTCTCTCTCTCTTCTTCTCTCTCTCTCTCTCTTCCTCATGCTATATTGTCTTTACAAAGCAGTACACAAGTTTTTCCATTAATATGCTTCTGGAGCCCTAAAGAAGACTGGGAAAGAAGCCCTTTAGCCCTGTGGCGTATAAAGAAAGGAAGTGTTGAGTTAACAGGAATCATGCAGGCAGAGAGTAAATTTCTTTCTTTTCCTCCTATCCATTTCTCCTCTGCATGATTTGAAAGAGTCATTGATGTATTTCATCACTGGTTGCTATTTTCTGCCTCCTGCCTGGATCTTTTTCAACTCTTCTTGCCTCATAAATTTATATCCAAAATGAGCTGAAGAAATTATAGAAAGAATAATTCAGCAATTAGGAAAATGCAAATCTAAACAACTCTAAAGTATCTCCTCACATTGATCAGAAGTGACAAATGTTGGTGGGGTTGTGGGAAAATAGGTAAACTGGGTAACTGTTGATAGAGTTGTGAATTAGTCCAATAATTCTGGAGAAAAATTTGGAACTGTGCTCAAAGGGCTATAAAACTGTGGTATAAAAAGGCATAAAACATATCCTTTGACACAGCAATACCATTACTAGATCTGTATCCCAAAAGGATCAAATAAAAAGGAAAAGGACTTATATGTACAAAAATATTTATAAAGGCTCCTGTTAGGGTGGAATTGAAAGAATTGAAGAATTGAATTAATAATTCAAGAAGAATTGAAAACTGAGGGAATGTCAATCAATTAGAGAACGACTGAACAAATTGTGGTATATGATTGTGATGGAACTCTACTGTGTTGTAAGAAGTAATGAGGGGAATGATTTCTGAAAAACTTGGGAAGACTCATATGAACTGATACAAAGAGAAGTGAAGAGAACCAGACGATCACTGTATGTAGCAACAGCAAAATTGTAATGATGACTGACTGTGAAAGACGTAGGTACTCTGATCAGTACAGTAATTGAAATCAACTCAGGACTAATGATGAAAATTGCTATCCACCTCCAGAGAGAGAACTGATAAACTCAGTGCAAACTAAAGCATGATTTTCTCACTTTATTTATTTTTTCAGGTTTTTGTGACATGGCTAATATAGAAATGTTTACATAATTTCACATGTATAATAAATATCATATTGCCTGCTTTCTCAGTGGGTGGTGGAGGAGCTAGAGAAAAGGAGAGAATTTGGATCTAACTTTTTTAAAAAATGGAATGAAATAAGCAAAACCAAAAGAATAAAATATACGACAGCAAAAAATAATAATTCAGGCCAATACTGTGCCTCAGTGGTCTGCATTTTGCTGACACATACCAAAATATCCATCTAATTGCCTCAGTTACCTTAGACATGCTTCATGTAATTCCCTGGAGATAAAAATGACTTTGGAGTAGTCTGAATTATTTGGATAATTATCTTATATTTCTACTACATACTATAAGTATAAATTAGGGTTAAATTACCACATAAGGATTGGAAAGAGTATCAGAACTTCATCTACAGAATATATGAATTTCATAGCCCCACCTTCAGTACAATAGGGGCATGGACAAATTCTTAAGACTGGAGTTTTGCTTATTTGTTGTTTTTAGTTTTATGGTGAGAAACTAATGTAGCTCTTTGTTTTTAATGAATTTCAAAAATTCATGATTTTTTTTATTTCTTTGTATCTTTTGAGAGGCAACACAGTAGGGTGGGTATAGTGTTGGCCTCAGAGCCAAGTCAAGACCTCCTTCTGACACATAATGCATATGGCACCCTGGGCAAATCACGTAAACTCACAGTGGTCTAGGGATGTCAGTCTGCATTGGGAGAGGGAGTTTCCCCATCTGGAATTTCAATGAAATCATATTTCACCTATTTCATCAGTGAAACCGCTATTTCAATGAAATCATACTTCTAATCTCTATTGATACTTTTTATTTTTATCACCGTCATCTCCAAATTATAATCCTTTCCCCCACATACCAAGTGAGTCCCTGTGTATTTTGAAAAGAATATTCAGTGAATAAGTTATTTTGACTACTATAAATACCCAAATTAACTCTAAAGGACATATGAAGGATATATGCTATCTGCATCTAGAGAAAGAACTAACAAATAGAAGTATGAATTGAATAATTTTACATATATAATATATGCCTATTTTTGTCCAATGGTAACCATCTTTAGGATGGGGAATATGGAAGAAAAAAAGGGAAAAAATTTACACGATAAATTTGTTATATATTTGAAAGGAATACCAAGTTTTGCATAGTAGATTTGTAGTTTCACATGCAATCATCTCTTTCATTGTACTCTGTTATTGAAATGCTTGTTTTATAGCATAAATTAAAAATAAAATACATTTTAAAAAATAAAAATTATTCATATGCTCTGAGTATGAGGATCCACTAATCTTTTTTAAATTACTCCTTAAAAACACATACACATATGCATATAGTCTGTCTTTGTTTCATCATGTCAGTCAGTCAATAAGCATTTATTAAGCATACTAAGCAGTACCTAATTCTGGGGATATATTTAAAAAGGACAAAAAGGGTCCCTTCCCCCAAAGAGTTCACTTTGTTTAAATCTTCAAGTTGGCCCCAATGAACATGTCCCCATAGACAACAATTTAACAAGAGCTTCTGTGGTCAGTTTTGGGAAGACCTTTGGACCCTTGAAATTGCTTCCTCTTCCTCTTCCTTGGGCAATTTCAGAATCTCTAGCAACAAGGAAGTTTCACCCACAGCCATTGTTCAGCAATAAGACCCAGAATACTTGTGAACAACTTTCTCATCTCCATACATGACTCACAAGTTCCTTTACTGCATTTTGACACATCTGTAAGTCTAAGACGTTTTCCCATTTCAAATCTATAATAATGGCAGATCGTGAAAGTCATTTAATAGAAACTTCTGAAATTGACCTCATTTGAACACTTTCATATATCAGCCTCTCAGCACTGTCTGTACTCACTTTGTAGAATACATGACTTTCTTCAAGAACACCTAATATAACCCACCCAGAATTTCAAAACAGATAAAGAATGGCGTAATTATTCATTGATCATAGATTTTGATCCTGGGAGGAGCCTTAAAGATCTTCAAGTGTGACCTTCTTGTTGGTAAAGTAACTGGGCCCAAATAGATTAAATAACTTACTCAAGGTTGCATAGATAATAAATAATTTATCTGGGATTTGAAGGCTTTGGGTGCTATAACAACCAGTCATTTTCCTACCTTCTCCCATATCTTTTATTCTCCCCAAGGAAAATGCAAAGTCCTGAAAGGGTTGAGCCCTTGGTCTTCCTCCTTGTCCAGACCCATCCCCAAAGTTAGGATGCAAGTCCTATAGTACAGAGGAAAACTCATGGCTTGGACTACCAGTGAGTTTTAGCTTGGGTACTGCTCCCTCTCCTCTTCTCTACTTCCCATTTTGGCTGTTGCCTGGGATAAGTCACATTATGACTATGGCCTTTAGCTGGGTTAGCCTTAAAAGATATGTCTGTTGACAAAAAGGATTTGCCACAGAGTTTCTTTAAATATGGAGCTATTTTTAGAGCATTTAGAATGTAACTTGAGCTACTCATCTGATCTGCTGCTTCCATGCCATTGCACTCTTCTGGTCTTTCTTCTACCTCCTCAAGGGCATCTTCAATTTGTTTGTTTCCCTCTGCTCTTCTCTGACATTTCACTCAGTCCCACTGCTGAGATTTTGCCTTTATGGAGAAGATCCACAAATCCACATCTCCATCTCTGGTTTCTTGTCTGGGCTATAGATCTGCATTTCCAACTGCCTGCAAGACATCCTTGTCCAGATGTTCTGCTGGCACTTCAAACTCAACATATCATGAATTAACATGGTCTTCTACTATAAAACCTTTTGTGTCTTCTAACTTGCTTTATTTGGACCAAGGGCACTATAATTTTCTCTATTACCTACATTTGAAATATAAATAATGGCAGACATCTCATCCCCATACACCGAATTAGTTACAAAGTCCTTTTAATTCTAATCTGCAATGCCTTTTTGCAGATTCTGTGCTAGAAACTGCTGGGGAAATCAACTGGAACTGAGTCTTAGGGAGTATCTAGCTCTTCGTTTCTACTGAAAATACTCTGGTTTATAGCCTCATTACCTCCCACCTAGACTATTGCAATAGTCATCTAATTGGTCTCTCTGCTTCTAGGCTCACACTTTTAACATTTCTCTATGTTTACCTAGTCCTATTAATCTTCCTCAAAATTACTATTCCTAAAAATTAATTTGCTCATATCATTACCCTGTTCAAAAATCCTTCAATTCAAAGAGTCTAAACTTAGCCTGGCATTCAAGACCATTCATAACTTGGGCCCAAACTACCTTTCTTGTTCTATAATACTTTCTTAGGCATACTGTACCCAATTCAAACCATAATAATTGTTTTTTTTCAAATATAGACCATATATTCCCATCTCTTTGTTGGGTTTTTTTGTGGTGGTGGGGGAAGGGATGAGTGTGGGAAAGAGAGCTTTGCTGTTTTCTCCATAGGGGAAATCCTTTCCCCTCCATTCTACCTTTGTAATTCCTGTTGATTTTATAAGGTGTAGCTTAAATGCCTTCTGTTCTAAGAAGCTTCATCTTCTCTCCCTGCATGGAATAACTCTTATTTAATTTGATGCCATTCAGTGATTTGCTTGAATCTCTTTATTGTACCTTTTACTTCATATTATAGTTACTTATCTAGGTCTCCACCAAAGTCCCTCCTGATGCATCATTGTAATCCTGGGTTCTTATAGTCCATGTCAGAGGGTCATAAGCTCTAGCATTTCCTATTAAGCTAGTCTGGTCTTGAATTTGGATGTAGTAATGGGTCATTTGACTATTCCAAGGACCAGCCTAGCTAAACTTGACTGGTCATTGCCATATTGGTTTAAGATAAGGATATTTTTGGCCACAACCTTAAAAACTAAGTCATAGAAATCTTTATTAGTAAAGAAAAAATGCATACTGATAAAAATCACAGATCCTTGAAGTAGTTAAATATATATATACACTTGCAATGTGTATATGTGCGTGTGCGCAGTAGAGATGATGTCAGAACCAGAGCCTGCAGACATATGGACAGCAAAACTTCCAAGTACACCAAACCAGATTAAAATGTAATTGAGAAATAATTTTAAAAATAAACAAAAATATAATTAAACATAGATAATATTAACTTGTGGTTTCCTAAGTCAATATGCAGTCCATGGGGATCCATTTTTATTTGAGTTTGACACCACTGGTATGTAAATACACAGATTTCTTTTACTGGATTATGAACTCAAAGAGACTAATTGTGTGTATGCATTTTTATATTCTTGCAGTATTTAACACCATGCTGTGTCAATGTGGGTTGAATGCTGTTGTTGTTCAGTAATTCAGTCATGACCAGAGTTCCTGGGGTTTTCTTGGCAAAGATACTGGAGTGGTTTGCCATTTTCTTCTTCTGTGGATTAAGGAAAACAGAGATTAAATAACTTGCTCAGGGTTACATACTAGTGACTATCTGGGGCCAGATATGAATGCAGGTCTTCTCAACTCCAGGTCCAGTATTCTATCCACTTAGAGAGTCAGTGGAAAGACAAATAGAGGTTAAGTGACTTACCCAGGGTCACACAACTACTAAGTCCTGAGGCTGGATTTGAACTCAGGTCTCCCTGACTCCAAGTCCAGCATTCTATCCACTGAGCCATGTAGCTGCCTCTAACTGTTGAATATAGTTGTCACTAAAAACATGGCAAAGGCTTGAGTCTCTACTGTGGTCATGTCTGAGAGGAAAGGAATCAACTTCAGAGACAAACATAAAACAGATAATAATTAGTTGTGCCTGTGAGCCTATGAATATAGCCATTTGTATTAATGTTCTTTGACTCCAAAACCCTGAGCTACTTACTAAAGCCAATATGAACAGATTAGGCTTGCTGTGCTTGAGTTTCCTTTCTGCCCCTACTCAAATTTTCACCTTGGGTATATGAAACATAGAGGCTGCACTTGCTTCTTCCTCAAGATTCAACCCTAACTGCTTTCCCAGTAGACATTGACCTAGAATTGCCATTATTCTCCCATTTGATACCTTTTGGAAGCACCACCCCCTAGTGCCCATGTCTCAATTTGTGAATCCTTTGAAATATGGGAGAACTGAGTACTTTGTAATATTTTAATCAAAGGTATCCTTATACATTACCCCTTCTATATCTACAAACATTTCTCATAATTCTCTAGACAAATCCTGCTGTTCCATTAATTTAGGTGTCATTGTTATCTCTACTTCCTGACCAATTTATCGAAATTTTACCAGTCTCTATGCCTTTCCTAATGTTCTTCCATCCTCCTTCTTGGTGTGCCATCTCACCTACTCCCCAACAAGTCACAAAATCCCTTTCACACCCATCACGCTCTGGTGTATGTAGTAAAAGCATTATTATCTCCATTTTCCTACTGGGAAAAAAGTAGGACTCAGGGAGTAGTGACTTATGGTCATATGGTAAGCTGGTCATGTAGCTGAGATCCAAACCTAGGTCTCTGATTCTTTCCCCAATATTGTCCCTCCTTAGTCAAAACTGCCTCCTATGAAAACTAGAATTAAAGGCAAGTTTTGTGTTGGTGAGAGTTTCATAGTAGTTTTCACACCAATGAAATATTGAACGCCTCCAAAATACCAAAGGCATGAAGGAGAAATCACTTGTTAGATTTTCCTTCTATCAAACCTAAAGCCTTCATTCATTGCCCCTGAATCTTCCCTCTGTAGTCAAAAAGAACAAATCTAATCCTTTCTTTCACAAATAGCCATCATGTCACTTCCCTCCTCAATCCCAACATTTCTCTTCTCTAGGATAACTTTTAACTCGTGTTCATATTTCCAAAACACAGGTCTGTATCATCCTCCTTCCTCACCCCCATCCTACCCCCACTCTGAAATCTCTAGTAACTCCCTATTACCTTCAGGATAAACTATAGCATCTTCCATATAGGATTTAAAACCCTTCACATTTTGACCTAACCTACCTTTCCAGGCTTATTAATGTCATTTCCACTGATAAAATCATACCTCTTTCTGATGTTGAACCACTTGAGAGTGCCAAGGACTTTGTTGGCAAGAAAGTTCTTTGGTGGTCTTTGGTGGTCTTCAGTAGCTTTTGTTATAGCACCTGCAGGAACAGCTTCCACGCTGCATCCCCAAAAGGCTTGCTTACCAGGATGATGGCTATGGGGATGAGTCTGGAAGCATTGCTCATCTTGGCTTCAGGGTCCTGGGCTGTCACCACAAAGGTCTGAGGGTAAAGGATCAAGGTGGTGGTTTGACTTGCCTGGTGCATGTGCCTGTGGTCTCTCCCTCAGTGTTCTTTGATGCATCTACTAGTTTAACTCACCTACTCTGTGAGTGGCAATTGGTTGGTAGTAGGTGACAATGGTTTGCCCCTTCTCTACAGGAGTTGCTTCCTCTGATGATGGTTACAAGGGCTAGGCTGGAAATAGGACTGGTGTTCTTTTAGGTGCTGCCATTCCCAGGGTTCTCACTTACTGGCTTTGCAAGCAAGTCACTTAACCTCCATTTGCCTCAGTTTCTTCATCTGTAAAGTGGAGATAATAATAACACTTACCTCCCAAGGTTATTGTGAGAATAAAATGAGATATTACTTTTAAAGCACTTAAGCACACTGCCCAGCACATAGTAGGCTCTATATCAATGTTAGGTATTGTTATTATTTTTATTAGCCTGCTATCTTTGAAGAAACTTTGGTATGCAAATGTTAAGAAATAATATTAAGATTTCATAGAACCATGGGAAGATTTTGTGAAGAAATGTAGAACATAGACAATGACTGATGATATAGAGATGGCAGTAAAAGGAAACTAAGTTCAGATCAGATATAATAGTCAGTGTTGGCAGCACACATCAATATCAAATTACTTATCTTTCTTTTCAATTAACATACCACAAACCATAAAAATGGAAAGTAATCTGTACTATCATTCAGAACCGTACTCTTGGGTAGCTTTGCTTTATGGGAGTTCCAAAGGTGGAATGGTCTATTTTTAATTGGAAGTCTTCCAGCAGAAGCTAGATGAACAGTCTCAGGTGCAATGAGAATTATTTTCTCTTTTTAGCTAATTAATTTTACATTTTAAGTTTCAAACTGTCTCCCTTTTTTTCTCTCCTTAGACCATACTAGAGAAGGGTATCATTTTACACACACACACACACACACACACACACACACACGTAAAACCATACTATACCAACTTCTATTTATCAGTTCTTTCTCTGAAGGTGAATAGCATCCACTTTGTATCAGAGAAGTTTTACTTTTCTCTTTCTTTTATGGTGTGTTTATGGTACCTTATTGTAAAATTTGGGTTAAGTATTTGGTCATAGTCTCTGTCATCTGATGACCTTCACGTGCAGTCTATGACTTCCACAAAAATCCCCCCAGATTCCCATTTAATTTCTTAGGAAGACCCACAACATATCAAATCCACGATGGGGAAAGCTATGATGTGGAAGGGATAACTGTAATATTTTATCACAATCATATACCACAACTTGTTTAGCCATTCCCCAATTGTTGGTCATCCTCTCACTTTCTACTTCTTTGCTACTACAAAGAGAGTTGCTATAAATATTTTAAAACATATAGGCTCTTTTCCTTTTTCCCTGATTACCTTGGGAAGCAGACAATAATAGTGGTATTGTTGGGTCAAAAAGTGTATATTGTTTTATAACTTCTGAAATGGCTAAGTCCGTTCACAGTTCTACACACAGTGTATTGGTATCCCAGTTTTTCCACATCTTCTCCAACATTTGTCATTTTCTTCTTCTATTATTTTATTCAATCTGATAGGTGTGAGATGATATCTCAAAGGTGTTAATTCACACTTCTCTAATCAATAACGATTGAGAGCATTTTTCATATAATTATTTAGCTTTGATTTCTTCATTCAAAAACTGACTTCATATATTTGACCATAGAATGACTTATATTCTTATAAATTTGACAAAGTTCTCTCTACATTTGAATTATAAGACCTTTATTTGAGAAACTGTCTGTAATTCCACCAAACCTGCTCCACAGTTTTCTGCTTTCCCTCTAATCTTGGCTACATAAAACATTTTCAATTTAATGTAATACAGATGATCTATTTTATATCTTGGAATTCTATCTCTTGTTTATACATAAATCTTCCCCTATCCATGAACTTGATAGGTAATATATTCCATTTTCTTCTTGCTTATAATATCTTCCTTTATATCTAGGCCATGTATTCATTTTGACCTTACCTTGATAAATGGCGTGAGATTTTTGTCTATTGTATTAGACAAAAAAGTCAGACTACTTTCCATTTTTTCCCAATAATTTTTACCACACCATGAATTCTCTTCTCCAAAGCTTAAATTTTTACGTTTGTCAAGCACAAGTTTACTAAAATAATTTACTAGTGTACTGTAAATGCATTGATCCACCTTTCCATTTATCAGTCAGTATTAGATAGATAATAATGCTATTGATAATTAATACTTTATAATGTAGTTTAAGATCTGGTTCTACTAGACCTCCTTCCTTTATAATTTTCATTAATTCCTTTGATATTCTTGGTCTTTTATTCTTCCAAATGAATTTAATTGAAATAGCATAGCATTGAATAAGTATATTAGTTTAGATAGAATTATCATTTTTATTATATTGGCTCTGCACAATATGAGCAATTAATATTTCTTCAATGATTTAAATCAGACTTTATTTGTATAAAAAGTATTTTGTAATTATGTTCATGTAGTTCCTGGGTTTGCCTTGTCAGGTTTGTTTTGCCCTGGGTATTTTATATTCTCTATAGTTATTTTAAATGGTGTCTCTCTTACTATTTCTTCTTGCAGGGCTTTGTCAGTGATAACTGCTTATCATTTGTATGAGTTTTATATTTATTTTATATATATTTTATATCCTGCTACACTGATAAAATTATTAATTATTTCATCTAGCTTTTTAGTTGAATCTCTCAGATTTTCCAGGTACATCATCATGCCATCTCCAAAAAGAGAGAGTTTTATTACCTCATTACCCATTCTGATTCCTTCAATTTCTTTTTCTCCTCTTTACTACTGCTAACATTTCTAATACAATATTGAATAATATCTGTGATAACAGGCATCAATAATTATTTTCACATATGCTTCCATTCCAACTCTTAAATTCTGTGGTTATTTTTTGTTTACTCATGTTTTAAAGATCTGTAATTATCAGGTGATGGGACCAGGGTTTGGGCTTCTGGATGGGAAGTGCTGGTTGTGGTCAAACAAGAGATGGAAAATTCAAATATTGACATTTTGGTTGTTGGTGAATGGAAATGGGTGAATTTAATTCAGGTGATCATTTCATGTACTACCTGGGCAAGAGTCCCTTAGAAGAAATGGAGTTGCCTTCATAGTCAGTAAAAAGAATACACAGGTAATTTGCAAAGCAATTTTTATTTAGAAAACTTAGCAAAAACAGAAGTACAAATATTTGCCCCAAACACCTCAGGGACACACTCCTCTGTACATCAGTGTTCAGAGAAAGTTCACACTTTGTGTAGTTTCTACATAGTTTTTGTCCCACCAAGTTCATGTCCAAATGGGGTATCTGCCAGATAATTTCTCATCTTAACTACTGCTGGGCTGGGTTCCCAAAGTTGTTTCTTATTCTTTTCACATTCTTGGATTCCTTGACTCTTAGCTTATTCTATTCTACCGATCTTTTAAAACTCACAAGACTGTAAACTCTAACTTTCTTTCCTAAAACAAGAGAACTAATTCAAAATGAGGCAATGAGCTAAGGAGGCCTCTATTTCCAGGGCCACATGTTGGCCTCAGAAGGAGAGGGTCCAAGGCCCCCGCCCTTGCAGCATTATTTCTCACTGTATGTAAAGGAATCAAACCAAGAGAAGCAATCCAACCAAGAGAGAGGATGATAGCTGACTAGTGAATGGCCTTTTGAATGCCTCTGCAGCCAACCAAAGCTTTCTTATTCACCATACAGTTAGCTGACCAGAACTAGATATAGAATGTCAATAGTCAACATGTGTTCAAAGTCTCTCCACAAAGCTTCTATCATCACAATTCCACAGGAATCAGGCTTCCTCGCCACTTCTAGGTAAGGAATTGCATTAGGCAAATATGTTGTGTAGGTTTCTAAGGACTCACCAGTTCCTCATTACACTATGAGACAGCCTGGAGGAGAGGTCTCAACAAAAGTCACAGTGAAGTTCATTCCTTCCTACTCCTCCCAGACTCTTGCGATGGGAGAAGACCAAAGGATATTCTCCAAAGCAATAAAACTGTGGCTTTTGAGCACAACCTAGATGACAGATATGACAGCTATCTTCAAAAGTTTAAAGGGCTGGTCTATGGAAAAGGGATTAGACTATGGCAATAAAAAGTAAGTATGGCAGATAAAATAAATTCCAAGCCTCAGTTTCTTCATGTGCAAAATAGTGATAATTAATAACTCTTTACTTAATAGGCATGTTATAAAGAAAACACTTGTTAGATAAAAGAACCATAACTATTTTTCCATGGGAAGGAGAGATTAATTCATATGATCTCATGTATTTTTCCAGGGTACTTAATGATATAGTTGGCCCTGGTTTTTTTTTTTTCATTGAGAGATAATTTCAAAATGTAGTCATTTTTACAGACCGGAAGTCTTCCTGGAATTCAGTCTAGATTTCCACTTTTCTCATTTCATTGTCTTTCTCCTAGTTATGAAGATATGTACGCATTATTATATTCCTAGCCTAATCACCATTTAGCCAGGCTATGAACTTAATCTTCCACCAATATATGGCCCTCCTATTCCCTTAGTGAAGTTCTAATGCTTTTTCTAAGTTCCTTTATTTAATTTTGGAAAACTTGTGTCTCAGGCTGAGAGAAATCTAGCTGAGATCATTGAGCTGTTTGAAAACACACAGGAACTGAATGAGTGGCTTAGTGCTTGCCTGGCAAGCCTGCTATCATCCCCCATGTGTGACTTGTGCTCATTTCCTTATCAGGTAAAACGGAGAACACAGTGCATTCCCTTTCCTGCTAATGTGTCTGACCAACCCATCACTAATATGGTACTAAAAAGGGCTGAGAGGCAAGAGGTTTCTTATGGTTTTAGATAAGAATTCTTCTGTAACATTTTATAGTCTTTCTTCCTATTACTTTAGCTTTTTTTCAGTCCCCCAAATAACTTTCAAAAACCATCATTTCTCAAATTTTTATTCATTTGTTTATAAAAGTCAAAATTTTATAGCTGCTAACCACAGCTACCGTTGTCATTCAACTCCTAGCCAATGACATGTCATCTTAATCCTTATGGCATTTCTTCATTCCATTGGATAGCCCTCCTCTATCAAAAGTATTACCCTCAGTGGAAATGGCCATTTCTTTTTGGTAGTAACCAAAAGAAAATAAACATACCAATTTCAAGGTAGAAGGAAGCTTAAAGTGAGGATTCTAGTGTGAAAGGCATTGTATTAGGTTCTGCTTTTCTCTTTACTTATTCAAGATGAAAGTCTATATGTTCTTTCTTTTAAAAAATGTATTTCATTGATACTTTTTATATTACTAAAATTCTTCCAGCATCTATCCCCCACTCTCTCCAAGAAGACATCCTATATAACAAAGTATATTTTAAAGAAAAAAAGAAAAAGTAAAAAATCATCAAAATTGAACAATGCATTGAAAAAGTCTGAAAATGTATGCAATGTACAACACCTACAGATCCCTCATGTCTGCAAGGGAGTGGGGTGGGAATATATTTCTCTATATATTCTTTGTAGCTTTGTTTGTTTGCATTTAGCAAAATTTTGTATTGTTTCAGTCTCTTTTTTCCCATTTATGTTGTAGTCATAATGTATATTGTTTTCTCGACTCTACTTACCTTACTCTTTATCAGTTCATGTATGTCTTTCTGTGTTTGTCTATGTCGATCATATTCATCATTTGTTAAAGCAGAGTACTATTCCATTACATTCATGACCCCAGTCTGTGCAGCCATTCCCCAATCAGTGGGCATCTACTTTGTTTCCAATCCTTTGCTATCATTGAATATCCAATATTTTGCTGCTATAAATATTTTGAAGTATATGGGGATTTCTTCTTATCAATCACTTCCTTAAGGGTATACTCCTAGTAGGGGGTTCTCTGGCTCAAGGATATGGATATTATCCACACTTTATCTGCGTGATTCCAAATTGCTTTTCAAAATGGTGATATTAACAGACACAACAATAATGTACCAGTGTTTTTATTTCAACAATCTCTCTAACACTGACTATGCTCATTTTTTATTAACTTTGCCAGTTTTCTGTGTGTGAAGCAGAATCTTAGGATTATTTTGATTTGCATTTCATTTGTTATTAGTAATTTGGGGGTATTCTTTCATATGGTTGTTTATAATTAGAAATTTTCCATGTTTTTCTTTCATCTACAAAACATAACACTATTGGCTAGTAGCCAAGTGAGCTTTAAATTGTTCTTGCAAATTTTCAGGACAGTACTATGGAATTATTAGCCCCTTATTCCTAAACTTTGCCTCCCTTAATTTGGCCTGATAATATATGAGATTTTGTGATTGCTTTAACATTCTGTCAAAATACATGTTGATCTATCACTCTGCCAAAATCATTAGATCTTTTTTCTTTTAATCAAAGCTGAATTCAAAACTAAATAACATGAGCATTTCCACACACAAAGCAGAAGCTAAAATGAGGATTGTACATCAAGCTTTGATTATGGGAAGCTTCCTTTTCTGTTTAAGTGTCTTCAGGGTGTTATCTTTAAAGCTGTCCTGTCTGTATTTTCTATAGACCCTTCTGTTCTCTTCTATGCATTTATTTATTTAATGCCTCAATTACCTTTTTCTTACTTTAAAAAAGAATTGGTAACCCCATCACAATTGCCTCCCGCTGCCTTTAATCACATCAACTTGCTTTGACATTGTCTTCAGAATTATATCCAATGAACAAAGCCGAGGGAAGTTTTTATTCGAGAGGATCTTTGGTTGTCTTATTGCTTTCTAATAATTTCTGTGTGTTAGAATGCAAAGCAGTAGCTTTGGAAGAATTATTTTCCATCTAATAATAATAGTAACAATAGTTTATATAGTAACTACCGTGTGCAACACACATACTGTGCTAAGCACTTTACAAACATCTCTTTTGATTCTCATTATTATTATTCATCCTGGGTACTGTTGTCCCTATTGTTGTTGCTGAATAATTTTCACGTATTAGGATGCAAAGCAGCATCTTTGGAGCCATCATTTTTCATTTGTAGTCTGTTGGCATTATGCTGGGTAGACCACAGCAATGAAATTTTCTAAAAAAGTATGTACTCTCCATTCTAATTTTTTAAGGTCAAATTTCCAAGGTCATTAAGGGTAAACTGGCACCTTTGGCTACTTGCACTTAATGATTTTTTTTAATCATACAGCATGAAGACGCACAATGAGCTGTATTTAATTCAACTAGCTCATATTTCATATTGTCATAAGAAGGCTCTTACTGTAAGAAAATGTCATGCTAAGTGTCTTGGGAGAAGTGGGTGCCTATCGATCGGGGAGTGGCTGAACAAATTGTGGTATCTGAATGTCATGGAATTTTACTTCACTGGAAGAAAGGTGAAATATAAGGAACATGGCAAGATTTGTTTGGGGTTCTGCTTACATGGCAAAGTAAGCAGAACCAGGAAATCAGTGTCCACAATGACTACAGGAAAGTAAATATAAGGAACAGTCAAATGAAATCAAACTCTGTGAAATTATAATGATCAGCCTTGGATCTGAAGATGCAGAAATGTACTCTTCCCTCTCCCCTCCTTTCGCTGGTGTGCTGACAGACTGTGGCAGTGGAGCATGGTATGTGCTATTGGATGTGACCCTTTGGGGTCATTCTTTTATTTTGTTTGATTGTTTTTGTCACAATGGAAAGCTGAAGGTGAGATGAGGGAGGATCATAGATTGTAGCCCTACAGCTGGATGAACTTCAGAGCTCCTCTAGTCTAACTCCTTCATTTTACATATGAAAAGCACAAGGATTAGAGATTGGATGACTTGCTCAATGTCATGTAGGCAGTATCAGAAACAGATTTGGACTCAGATAACAAAGCCAACACTCTTATAGTGCTGCCATCCTCACTGAGTATAAAGAATGAGTCAAGAGGACATGCCCATACTCATAGGGAGACACCTTCAAAGTTCTCAAGTAAGGCCTGCCTCCCTATTAGATCAAGTTGGTCATGAATTCAACAGAGGCTTATAGATTCAATGATAGTTAACATTTATATAGCATCTTTGATGCTCCTGGCATTGTACTAAGAACCTCACAATCATTATCTCATTTGATCTTTGCAATGACCTTGAGAGGTAGGTGCTATTATCCCTGTTTCACAAATGAGAAAACTGAGGCAAACAGAAGTTAAGTGACTTGCCTAGGGTCATTGAGGCAAGATTCTTCCTGACTCCAGGTCCTAAGATGTATCCACTTTAGCACCTAATTTCCCTGACTGGTAGATAACTTTGAGGCCATCATTTTCCACCTTTTTGTTTTGGAGATGAGGAAACTCAGGCCTTGGGAAGTTAAATAACTTCCTTCGGTCTACACAGCTAGCTAATTAAATCTGAGGAAGGATTTCAATTCAGATTTTGATTCCAAATCCAGCACCCTGACCACTCTACCATGGTACCCATCAGATCAAATCCCTAAATCCCAAACCACTGCCAGGATAATATGACCATAGATTTAGAACTTTAAAAGATCTTAAAGGGCATCTAGTCCAAACCCTTCATTTTACAGATAAGGAACCAAGGCCCAAGCCATTAAGTGACTTGCTCAAGGTCATATAGGTTGTGGGCAGCAAAGGCAGGCTTTGAACCTAAGGCCTCTGATTCCAAAGCTTCTACTCTTTCCACTGTGCCATGCTTTCCCAAATGACTGCCATCTAAAAGCAAAAGGATTCTATAACACTTCTGTAAATAAGTTTTTTTTTTAAAGTAAAGGATTTGGAGAACAATTTCACGTACCTCTTTTGCCTACATTTTGGAGCAAATTTTATTTCTTTCATAAATATTGAGAAATTGCAGAAACTGAGGGCCCCTAATATTGTTCTTGAGTTCAGCAGCATTAATCATTGACCCTAGTATCTTAGGATGGCAGTAGGGTCTATGAACAGAATACAATACAAGGAACAAACATAAATCTTAATTGCTAGGTTAATATAGACTAGAGTATGGCGTCTGGTTACTCAAGTGTGTAAACTGGGAAAACTGTATTTCCCCTCAAGATTTTACAAGAGTACTTGTTTGTCTCAGTCATTACGGCTACAAATGCTCAGGAGAAATAACCTGTCCTCAGGAATTATTTAAAATGCCTTTGTCTTTTTTCCTCCTACCAAACCTAAATTGCAGCTGTAGTTGTTTTTTTTTAAGTATAACAGTAATATGGAGAAAATTTAATTATCATGGAAGATTTAGAAGAAGTAAATCATCAGAAAAAAAATTCATAAACAGTATTCTCCATTTTAAACAGAAGTAGGAATTTCAGAGGAGAATAAACTCTTGCATGAAGTGCAATCCCTTCTCCTTTTAAATATATGAGCCTACAAAATTTACCAAGCAGAAATAAATTATTTTTTTTTTACTTTTAGGAAGAATTGTAAATAATTAAGACTTCACTTTTATGGCCAGTTTTCTTTTCATTCAGGGTCAGCGATAGTTGTATGAAAAGTACAAAGCATTCTGACCATATACTAAACTTCTAAATATTTCAGCTTCATCATCCCTTTGACATTTCTATGCTAATAATGGTAGCTAACACTTATCTAATAATATAGCATAGGATAGGATAGGGTAGCATAGGCTGGGATGGGATGGGATAGGATAGGATAGGATTGAATATATAACTAAACATCAAGCATTATGAAAAATGCTTTACAATTTTTATTTCATTTGATCCTTACAACAACAATGGGAAGTAGGTGCTATTATTATTCCCATTTTACAGATGAGGAAACTGAGTAAAAGAGGTTAAGTGACTTGCCCAAAGTTACACAGCTGGTAAGTCTGAGGCCAGATGGAACTTAAAGATCTTCCTGATTGCATGGTCAGTGTTCTACTCACTGAACCACTTAACCTTGTTATCTTGCAAGGTCAGGGGATGATATATTATAGAAAGTCAATTTTTTGTAGTTCAGGTCCATTTATTGGGAAGCCATTTTCACTTTTGAAGTTTTTAGTTTATTACCAGTGTTGCTATTGAAATTAAGGTAAACTGAGGTACAAAGTTTTGAGCATGTTCAATTTATTGGTGTGCTGGAATTTAATAAAAGGGGTCTCTCAATTCCTCAGTAAGCCAAAAGACCATGAGGTAGGGCTTTACTAACCTTCACATAGTTTTGGGAAGTACAAGAGACCAAAGAACAAGAAACATAAAACAATATGAAGTCTGAATAGATGATGGCAAATAATATGATTGGTTGGAAGTCAGGAACACAGGACTAGCAACAATACCTCCTTCCATCTTGTTGCTATGGAAAGCTCATTAATGGTGTCCCCTTGCATGAATAATAGTCCAGATCTTCTTGAAGGACAGTCAGTGTTGCAGAAATAACAGACTTCCTGGAATCTACCCGCACCTTGCAAGGATTGTTAGTGAGGATAATAGTTCTCCCTTAATTGTACATGGAGAATAAAATGTGTACAGACAATATATTCCTTTGAGTTAAGATAATCCATAGAACAATTTAGCTCAGAAAGAAAAGATGAACTTCTGAACTTAACTCACAAAGAAAGATGGGTTAGGTAACTTTACAACATATCACGGGTGATAAATAGAAACAATTACAAAATGGAATCAGAATCAATTGGATTTTCTCACCACTAGAAATTTTTGTTACCCTAGGTATAATAGTAGCTAAAAAGTGACACCTCCATTCGTGGTATGATTTCCTTTCCATTTGTGGGGCTGACGCACCTTATGGTTTAAGGGTCACCACTACTCCAAGGCACTGATTATTCCTCCACATCAAAACTGTAGGTCCCAAATATTCCCCATCCAGGGGAGGTAAAAGAGAAACAGAGGTAAGGAGGGCAGAGGAGGAGGAGCATTTGGAGGAAATGCTGAATAGCTGTCTTCTTACTCTACATTAACTAGTGGCAATCAATGACAGCCTCTTGAATTAACCTTTTGTTGATGCTTGAAATGTTAAGATATATTCTTACCGAGTTTTGGAAGAAATAGGTGCTGCTTCAAAGAAAGAAAAAAAAAGCCCAAGGGAAGAGAAGTGAGCAATATAGGCAGGAAAAATACATAAAGAGGTATCTCCTTTTCAATATCATTAGAAAATTTTAAAACAAAACCAAATTTTAAAATGCATAGACACCTAGCATACTTCTTGTAAGGGCACAGTAAGTACCTGAAAGCTAGAAAAATTATCATAAAAGAGAGTTATAGAAGTATATTATAAGGATTTTTTTTCCAATTTTGTCAGCTCACCATACCCCAGCAATTAGGTATTTGAAAATCCAGTTGGGTACTTGATTAAAGGAGTGGGCAGAGGAGAGAATCAGAAAAGGTTTCAGGAAAATATCTTTTGGAAGAGCTGTGTAATACATACACACACGTTTGTGTATGTGTGTATACCCATACATAAGCTTATAGCTATATAGCACATAACTATATACATGCATATATATGCTTACACACAATATAGGTATACCATATTGGTATACATGTATGACATGTATATGAACACACATGCATACACATATATGTACCTACACATGCTCATGCATGCATGCACACATATATTCCTCTCCAAAGATTTCAGAGCAGTAAAGTAGATTAATAGAAGCGGGTCCACAGATCATACATAAGGATCTCTGTAGGCCACATATTGACTTAGAAAAAACAAGGACAAACAGTACATGTTTTCTTGTATTTTTATTTATTTGATTCAATCTTTCCTAATTCCATTTTATTCTGGTTCAGGCTATACTTGGGAGTGTTGTGGGATGTGTATTTTTAACACTTGTGAAGCAGCTGATGACTAGACTGGTTTTTCATTTATGAACTCCTAGAGGAGAACATGAAGTATGTTTCAATTCCATGGACTTGCCACTCAAAGAATATAGGGGTGGATGTTTTCATCCAGTTTGAAACTGGTTGATTAAAAGTTTTTATTGGAGAGGGAATGGAATGAACTTTAGGCATTTTTGCTTTCAAGGTTATTAAAAGCTGTCAGTTTTAAGGACAAGGGCCTAGGTATTCTGCTTTTTGGACAGAGGGGCCAGCAAATATTACTGGCTGAGGATAGGGTTGTAGGCAAATCACAACACAATCTTATTTATTATGTTCCTTTGTCAGGAGCAGTATATGCTTCTGGAAGTGTAGGTAAAGGCTGAACCATACTTTAAGACTCTGGGGCCCTCTCTCTGGAGCCGCTGCGGGGCCGTCCAGCCGGCTGCCTGTCCCCGGCGTCTTCGAGCGCTCAGCCCGAGCTACCGGGGGGGCCGGCCCGAGGGGCCCTCGCCGGCGACTTCACCAACGGGGCTCTAGGGGAAAAGAAGCAACAAGTACAGCACATCCTAGTTGAAACAAGTTCAAGGATTTGATATGAAGCACAGAAGCAGATAGTGCATATAGCAAGCCGTAGCTGGAATACTTTTGATGAGTGCGGCAGCATTTCCTTCTCCCACAGCTGATATGGCAGAAATAAATCGTATTCAGTATGAGATGGAATACACCGAAGGTATCAGTCAGCGGATGAGGGTCCCAGAAAAATTAAAGGTTGCCCCACCACCTCCTGATTTGGAGCCAGGGTTCCAAGAAGGAGTCCCAAATGCTAGCGTCACGATGCAGGTTCCAGAGAGAATTGTCATAGCAGGTATGTTTATCCTTTCCTGTGAAACTGACTCATGAACTCTCTTCTGTGCACCCCTGCGTGGGACATTTTACAAGTTTTTGACTTTTCAGAAAATACTTTTTAGGGAGATGTCTTAGAAATTCTGGTTGTGCTTTAAAAATTTGTGCTCCTCATGATGCTGTCATTCAGTAGTATATCACAGGAAGCATTACATTGTCTTAAATTTGGAGTGAATAAAAGATGGTGGGCACCCTAAAGATTCTTGGGACTCCCCACTTACTCTGTAGCTGCACTCTTTTGTGTGTGTTAGCTCCGTTCCTCCAATTATAGTATGAGCTCCTCAAAAGCAAGGGACTATCTCAATTTGTTCCTTTGCTGATCTAGACATCATTCTCCTTCATAGGAAACACAGAAGCAGAAATAATGTGAAGCCTCTCTGCCTTCTTTCTGTTTCAGGAACCATGTCCTGTCCAGCTCTGTTGCTTCTTTTATCCTCCTTTCCTTTAAACTCTTGTAAAAATCCCTTTTTGTAATTCTTTGCTTTCTTCTCCAGCATCAGCTTGTCCTGAGCTTTAATACCTTGACACTTACGATGGGAATGCTTTACTTACATTTGAATCTGTTTCTTGTTTTATGTCTTTTAAAAATGCAAGTTGGTTATGGATACTCTTTCAAATAACTCTCCTCAGAATGTCATTCTCTAAAGTTCCTCATTATTCCTGAGAGGTCTGATAGAGACATTTTAGTCCAGGACACCCTAAAATCCATCCTACCTAAGTCCACAGTAGGTGACAGATTGTTTCTGGCTTTCCTCTCCTTTTTCTGTCCCAAATTCTCTGATGGAGTCATCGCTTCCTCCCAAGGTTCCAGTCTTCTTCAAACCAGCAACCAGCACCTTCTTGTGAGTGAGAATTCCGTCCAGGAGAGAATCTTCCTCATGTAGGTCAAGAATTTGTGAGCCAGTTGGCCTTTGTCAGAGAGAGTCCTTCAACCAACATCCAGATAACTGAACTGTGCCATCACTACTGTCGTGAGCCTGAGTGTTAGGTTTCGGGTCTTTCCCCATTCCCTAATCTATTTACTACTTGTAGGTGGTCTGTAGTATATTCAGATTAAATATTGCTTCTGTTTTTGTTTCATTGACCTTCACACAAATGCTTCCTAATGTGTTGCCAGTCTGGGGATTTTTTCACATGATTCTATTTTGTTAAGCTATTTTGCCCTCACCACCTCCCTTTCTGCCTCTCTTTCTTTTGAATAACATATATGGTACCTTCTTTCCAGAGCCATAGTTCTGTCAATGATACTTATGAGATCAGATTTTCCTCCTTGTGTCATGTCTGTCTTTATCTTCTTTGCTGCCAATACTTTGTCTATTTGTGCACAAACTTCTGAGGCAATAGATTTTATTACTGATTGCTTTTTTAGATTTTTGTCTGTTGTGGACTTCTGGACATCCCTGCTCCTTGTGTTCCTGCAGTATAACCACTCTCTGTGATAGATACCTAAGCAATTATCTTCCCCTTGCATTTCAAGTTAAAAGCTTTTTAAGTTAAATTTGTAAGACTCCAATTCTTTAAAAACTTCTTGGTACTTTTTTTAAATAGCTCATTCATTAAATATCTCATTTACACAGCAAGCCATTCCCTGTAACAACAATGTTAAAAGTGGAAGAAAGAAGCCTTTCTTCTAAACAAGTACATTATATATTAAAATATATTTAAAAATTAAAAAAACAATAACAAAATTAAATAAAAACACCAACCATGTCTGACAATATAGCCAGTATTCCATTCCCATTGTTCCCCATCTCCACAAATAGGAGAGTGAGGTTTATTTTCTCAAACTGAATGTTAACTCTGAAGGTTCTGGAGAGATAAAGAAACTTCTTCAAAGTAAAAATATGATTAGTAAGAACTGAAAATTGCCAGAGAAATTTTTGAAGAGCTTGTTGTTCCCATCAAAAGGACTAAACAGGCATTGTGCTAGGCAAACACACCCAAAACGTTAAAGACCCTGCTCTGAAGGCATTAGGAATCTAATAGGAGAGTCAAAGCTTTAGAGTAGGTTTTGTACTTGTTTGTGGTATGTTTGCCTAAGGCTTTGTCCCGGGGCATTTAGAGGGCACTAACTGTACGCCTTCAGGCCATGCTGTTTTCTGAGGCTAAGATGAGGTATTGGGGTAACAACATTCAATTTCTTTTTCTCATTCTTTTGATTTACGTTATTATATTCATTATGTATATTGCCTTCCTGATTCACTTTATCCTACTTCATTTCATATAAGTCCACGATTTTCTGAATTGATATTGTCTTAAAACAGTAATATTTTATTAATGTTCACCTATCTTGATTTATTTAATCATTCTCCAATCGGTGAGCATATATTTGATTTCCAGTTCTTGGCTACCACAAAACATAGACTGTTTTGGTGTATACGAGACCATAATTCTATTTTTTAAAGTTAATATTTTATTTATTTTTCTTTCTCTCGCATCTTCATAGTTATCCAAGTATTGTTCTCCCCCTCCCAGAGAGAGTCATCCTATATAACAAGTGGCATTTTTTACAGAAGATTTAAGAATCAACATCGCTGATCAGTAGAGTCCAAAAACATGCTCTCACTTCTATGAAGGGATGGATGGACTAGGGCTATCTTCTCACATCCTTTCATCTGCTTGACCTTTATAATTATGTTGCATTTGCTTTTGATTTTTTGGTATGTAGTTCTTTCATTTTACATTAATCACTGTGTATATTTTCTTGACTCAGTTCACTTCACTCTGTATCAGTTAATATAGATCTTTCCAGGTTTCTTTGTATTCATCACAAAAGCCATTTCTTTTTTTTAAGCTTTTATTTAGTATTTTATTTTTCCCTGTCACATGTGTAAATTTTGTTTTTAACATTAATAGTTTCTGGTGGTGATTTAATATTTTTAAATGTTAATGAAGTATTTTATTTTATTTTATTTTTAATTTTATTTATTTTCTTATTTACATCATTTATTTCCACAAGATTTTGAGTTACAAATTTTCTCCCTGTCTTTCCCCTACCCACAACCCCAAAACAGCAATCCCACTGTAAAACCCCTCCCCCAATCTGCTCTCTCCTATGTCCTCCTCCATCGCCCCTCTAACTTTCTGGTAGGGCAGGGTGGGTCTTCCTACCCCAGTGCCTGTATATCTTAATTCCCAGTTGCATGTAGTTAATAATTTTATTTTTTTTTAATAATTTAATAATTTTTTAATAATTTTTTTTTAAACATTTGATTGTAGAACTTTAAATTCTAGATTCTTTCACTTCCTCCCTTGTTACCCACCCCCCACTGGAAGGACAAGTAATTCAATACAGACTGTACATGTATAATTACGCAGGACATACATATTGTGAGAGATTATATGTCCCTCCTTCCTATCCCACCCCCACCTTGTTCTATTCTCTACTCTGTCCCTTTACTGAAGTGTGTACTTCCAGCAACCCTTCCCCCAACCCTGCCCTCCCCTCTGTCATCCCACCTCTCATCCCCATCCCCCCTACTCTCCTGTGTGGCATGATACCCAGTTTAGAGTTTGTCATTCCTTCCCTAAGCCAAATTCAATGAGAGTAAAGTTGACTCTTTACCATGCCTTCCTTTCTTCCTCGCCATTGTAACAGTTATCCCTTGCCTCTTCTATATGAGATGATTAACCCCATTCTCTCTCTCCTTGTCTCCTCTCATTCCAATCCTCTCCTACCTCAGAATTTCACCTTTTAAAGTGTCATCCCTTCCTATTCAGTTGATCCTGTGCCCTCTATGAACTCATATGCACACATACTCAGATATGTATCATACACATACATACCTTCCCATATAGACATATGTGTAGGTATACATGTATATATATATTTGTATTCCCTTCACCTATCCTCATACTGAGAAAAGTTTCATAAGTTACTATTACCATTTTTCCATATTGGCATGTAAATAGTTCAACTTTGATAAGTTCCTCATGATTTCTTTCCCATGTTTACCTTCTCATGCTTCTTGTGTTTGAATGTCAAATTTTCTGTTCAGTTCTGGTTTTTTCAGCAAGAATACTTGAAAGTCCTCCACCTCATTGAATGACCATATTTTCCCCTGGAACATTATACTCAATTTTGCTAGGTAGGTGATTCTTGGTTTTAGTCCTAGCTCCTTTAATCTCTGGAATATCATATTCCAGGCCCTTCTATCCCTCAGTGTAGAAGCTGCCAGATTCTGGGTTTTCCTAATTGTGTTTCCACAATATTCAAATTGTTTTCTCTTGGCAGCCTGTAATTTTTTTTCTCCTTGATCTGGGGACTCTGGAACCTGGCTATAACATTTCTAGGAGTTTTCTTTTGGGGATCTTTTTGAAGAGGTGATTGGTGAATTCTTTCAAGTTCTATTTTGCCCTCTGGTTCTAAAATATCAGAGCAATTTTCCTTGAGAATTTCTTGAAGGATGCTTTCTAAGGTTTTTTTTGATCATGGCTTTCAGGTAGTCCAATGATTTT
>CM053596.1:116440253-116485320 GCA_028646575.1 Pseudocheirus occidentalis
TTAATAGCTGGCTGTGGTTTCGCCGCTAGAGGTAACCTCAGCTCTCTAACTTACTTGTCATAACAGCTGGAAATATAAAGCATTTGCAAACTTCTTTGTTTCTGTCTCTGCATTGTATGCCGTTTGATAAACCATGCACTGAAAATGTATTTCTTTGGGAAAGAACAAAAGACCTAGAACAGAACTGAAGGGACGTCCTATTGCTTGGTTGTATTTCTTTTTAATCATCTTTGTAGTAACACCTACTTAAACTAATCTCCCTTTGCATGTTTTGTAAATAGGCCTAAATTTGTTTTTGAAAGGATTTGCTTCTCTTGCCTACCTGAGAACAGACTGCACTAATTCTCTGGGTAATAGAGAAGGCTTATAAAATGGATTTGCAAAAGTATCTGTAAAAAAGAGTAGTGCCTGTTTTTGTCCTGTGTTTGAAACACTGTTAGATGAAATCGTTTGTGAAAAGACACTTTTGCATCAGCTTCCCTTTAGCTGACATGAAAACTTTGAACATTGCCGCCTGGTGCCAGATTCAAAAGAACTAAGTCACATATTTCATAAGTATCTTCATTAAGCACATGTACAGAATAAATTAAAGAAATTCTCGCTAACATATCAGCAGATTATCCAGGGGTGTGTGTGATATGTATTTTCTTATTTTAGTCTTAATTTTGCAGATGTTTTTCTATGAAATACATTTTTAAGCAAGTCCATGTGTGAGTGATTTAAAAGATTACGGAAAAGGTACCAATGTAGTGTATTTAATAAACTGTCAAACTAAAAAAAAAAAAAGACTCTGGGGAAGAGTCTTCACATGCTGCACATAAAAATAGAGACATATATAGTTTTGTGGAACTGAATCATTCGGTTCCTTATTTTTGTAGGATCCAGCTAGAGACACCAGCAAAGCATTTGAACTATTGGAAAAAAAGAACAGGAAGTAAGTTATCAATCAACAAGTATCTTTAAGCATCTAATATGTGCTGGGTATACAAATACAAAATTGGAACAGTTCCTGCCCTCAAGGAGCTTACAGTCTATTAGATGAGACAACAGGCACATGCCTAAGCAAATGAAAAAACAGTTTCAAATACAGTACGAAATAAATTCAGGGTAATTTTAAGTATGCTACTAACTGGAGGATTAGGAAAAAAGCTTCATAGAAGGTAGCTTCTGAGTTGCTTTGAAAGAAATGAGAATCTCTTACACAGAAGGTTCAAAGGCATATATTCCATTGAGTGCAAAGATCCAAAGATGGGAGAGGGAATAGCTTCCAAGGAGAAAGACAGTTAAGACAGACCACAAAATGCATGAAATGCAGTAATATTGCTAGAAAGGCAGCTTAGGCCAAGTTGTGAAGGTCCCCAAATGCCAAACATAGAACTTTATACTTAATTCTAGAGGTACTAGGGAACCACTGCATTTTTTGAGGAGGAGAATTGAAATGGTCACATCCCCTTGGGCATGGGCATGGAACAGGAAATGTTGACTAATTTCTGTGGTTTTAGCAATTGCACAGGCTATTCCTATATATTTATATCACTCTTATTGCAATCAGTTATTTGCCTTTCTCTCTCATCAGATTGTTTATGATATTTCTAATGTTATTTTTCCCTATTTGAGTTTCCTTCAGAACAATCTCTCTCTCTTCATATATGTGTGTATGTATGTATATATACACACATATAAACACACATATACATGCACAAAATATGCAAATATACATATTTGTACGCATACATATTTAGAGAGAGAAGAGAGAGGGAGAGGGAGAAAGAGAGAAGGAGGTGGCAGCAAGGAAGAGTGCTGACTAAAAATAGAGTTCATCTTTCCTCTGACATATATTGACTATCTGCTTTGTCCAAGTCCCTTAATTTCTCAATCCCATCTCAAACACTTCTCTTAAGACTATAAAATGTAGAGCCAACACACACCTGAATGGAGGGAATTTTCCTCATTTAGGTTTTCCATATACCAGTGAAAGTACACTCTCTATGTATACACCCCCCAATACACACAAACACATTAAACAATAGTGTCTTGCACAGTGTCTTGTAAAGAGTGAGCATGATTAATAAAAGTTTATCAAATAAATAAGCAGTGTAAAATTGGCTGAAATGGTGGAAAGATATGTTGAAGTCAGTTTGTGGAAGGTCTAAAATGCCAGGTTAAGAAATCTGTATTATACATACATATATATGTGCACATACACACACACATCTTTATATGCAACATGATGCTGCAGAAGTTAGTCTGAATGAATGAGCCTTAGCCTACTCTTTTCTGGATTGCTCTTGAAACTTCTAGCTACAATGAGCAAGATGTAGAACATGGGGATAGAAACTTTGAGTCTTACACCTTTGTATCCTCTGGAGTATCTATGCACATAATACTTAAGAGAGTTTGTTGAATGAATAACTGAACATGTTGCCGGCTTTTTTAATAAAAGTTGATGCTGTCAACATTTCTCTCTCTCTCTCTCTTTCTCCCTTCTTGTCTCCCTCCCTCTCTCTCTCTTTCTCCTCCCTGTGTGCATATGTACATATATATATGTATATGTAATGACAGATTTTCAAAATTCAGATGAATCATTCCTTTCCACAGTGATTATGTTAAGATTTTTTCATTGTCACGAGCCATAGCCTCTATTATGTTTCTTTGCTACATGGCCTCATTAGACAAGGACTTTTTACTCTGGAGCCCATTAATCTCATACATAAACTCTGAGTCAGGCTCCAATTTGTTTTCCAGAATGGTTGGACAATTCATAACTGTCAAGAATGTATTAGTCTGTCATTTTATCTTAAAAAAAGATTTTAAGGTTTTGCTGGACTACAAGCTCAAAACTAGTCAAACAGAGAGAGTGAAGTGGCAGCCAGTCCAGGAATAAGGTCGTGACAGCCCTACTGTACTCTGCTCTGATCAGACCACATCCAGAGTATTGGTTCATTTCTGAGTGCTACTGTTTGGGAATGACATTGTTAACCTGGGGAAGGTGCAGAGGAGAGCAACAGGGATGCAATCCTTGAGCAAATATCACATGATAAAGCAACTGGGGTTTCTTAGCCTGGAGAAGAGAACACTTGGGGCACAAGATTTCAATTATTTGATGAGTTGTAATGTGGAAGAAGAATTTAACTTTTTCTGTTTAGCTCCATTGGGCAAAAATAGAAACAATGGGTAGAATTTTAAAAGAAGCATTTAAGCTTGACATAAAAAGAGTTTCCTACCAATTTTGTTTTTAAGTTGTTTTTCAGTCATATCTGACTCTTTGTGGCCCCATTTGAGGCTTTCTTGGCAAAGATACTGGAATATCTTCAACTCATTTGACAGATGAGGAACTGAGGAAAACAGGGTTAAGCCCAGGTTCACACAGCCAGTGAGTACCTGAAAATTCATTTGAACTAAGGAAGATGAGTCATGATCCAAATTATTGGGCATTTATTATTTACCTTCCTAATTCCAGGCCCAGAACTGTAGTGCTATCAAAAAACAGAATGACCTGTTTCAGGAGCTAGTGAAGTTCCTTTCATTGGATTGGAAGACCACTGGCTAGCTAGATTTGTTGTAATGGGTTTTTTTGGCCTTGGTTACATTATATAGTTTCTTAAATCTCTTCCAACTCTGAAATTCTGTGATTTTATGATATAAAAAAATGCAACCTAGAAGAGTCCAGTTCTCCTCTTTTAGCAGAAAGAATGAATAGAAAGAACAAAATTTGAAAACAGTAAAATGTAAAAATGAGAATATCTTCTTTATCCATGTTTTTTTTTGTGGTTTTGCCCAGCAGCTCCGAGGCATGGGATGAGCAGAGTGAATGTGTCCGTTTAACGAGTCATGTTAAAGGCTCATATATTTTGAGCTGCAAAGGGGTATGAGAAACTATCTGGCCCATTCTCCTAATTTTGCAACTGATGAAACTGAGGCCCTGAGAAATGAAGTGAGTTACTTAAGACACATTCATTAACTAATAGAGCCACAATATAAGCCATTAGTTGTAACTCTAAAGACAATCTTCTTTCCATTGCATCATGATGGACAGAGGTGAGAGAAGTAATGTTTCATGTGATCTCTTTGGGAAGCAATTAGAATGCTAGCTTTTTATGAGGCAATGAGACTAGTTGATGCTTAGGAAATGGGGTATGATGGCTATTTCCAAGTATGTGAAAGGTAGCCATGTGAAAGAGGGATTCTATTTGTTCTCCTTTGGTCTAGAGGACTGAACCAGGATTAAGAGACGGAGGATGTGAAGAAGTAGATTTACAATGAATGTCAAAAAACCCTTCCTGACAGTCAGAGCTGTTAAAGTGGGGCACCTGGGGGGGAGATTGTAAGGTCCCCTTCCCCCATTAGAGAGCTTCAAGTAAAGAATGGATGACCAATTGTTAGATATGTGAGGGTGAGGGATTCCTTTCAGGTATGGGTTGGGCTAGGTGTCTACTTTGGTCCCATTCTAATCTAAAATTATGTGATTGTCCCGTTTGTGAAAGTGGTAGATGGGGAATGATTTGGCATACATCTTCCCAACATTCCCACCAATCATTCACACAGTTTGATTTTCTTATTTATTACCTGAAGTGGTAAGTACTTGCTTGGTCAAAAGTTCTCTTTGTTATTTGCTCCCAAAAGCTGTGATTAGGTTAGAGAAGGGAATGGGATGTTCTTTGTGTATTGGGGAAGCTCTACTGAGGGATATTTCATTTCCTTCAGAACTCAGTTTATGTCACTTTTAATGTAAAGTCTTTCATGATCCAAATTACTGGGCATTTATTATGTATATTTCACACATACTTATAAAGGACATGTTATCTCTCCTAACAAAAGGCCAAATAATTTTCCTTTTAGCTAGACCCAGGTTTAAAACTTGCCTCTGACACATATTGACTGTGTGACCTGGGCAAGTAAAATAACTCAATGATTCATTTGCCAGGGCCCTAAACAACCTAAACAACTCTTTTATTCTAAGTTGCAAAGAAGAGATCAACATATATTGATAGAAAAGCTCCCTCCTCCAAGTGTTCCCTATATCAGTAAATTACAGATTTATTCTATATGTCCTATTCCAAACATGCAGCACAATGGTTGGCATTTAGCAGGTGCTTAAAAAAGTTCTTGTTGCTTGACTAATGGGTGGAGCAAAAGGCAGTGAAGTGCTGGAGCTGGAGACAGGAAAACTCATCTTCTTGAGTAAATATAGCCTTAGACATTCACTAACTGTGTGACCCTGGGCAAGTCACTTAAACCTGTTTGTCTTAATTTCCTCATCTGTCAAATGAGCTGGTGAAGGAAATTGCAAACCACTCCAGTATCCTTACCAAGAAAACCCCACTGAAATGACAATAACAGAAGTAAAAATCCTTTGTGGCTGTATGTTTACTTCATTTTTCTGGTCTTCAATTCCTCATTTAGAAAAATTAGGGGCATGGATTGGATGACTTTTGATGTCCTTTCCTCTCTAAATCTATGAACTTTTAACATATCCCATAATTAAATGGATCTGAATGTTCTAGGCCTAATTGAGTTCTCCCATTAGATATAACATCTCTATATAGGAAGCCTCTGACTTGGCATGGCTATCCCTTACTGTAATTTCAGGGTTATTTTCCCAACACTAGCATTTGTAAAGGGATCCTACTGGATTTAGAAAGCAACCAAGGAAGCTTTTTGTAGAGAACTAGTACCTTATCCTTGGACATATGTTTCTTGTCAGAGTAGCTAAACAGTTCAGCTTGTCCACAAGAAGCGACTTTTAGCTGGTTTTCTATTAATTATTTTAACCATTTATCTTATGACCTTGAAGGCCTGCCTACTTTTGAGGGTTTCATTTTTTGCTGTTCTTCAAACTTCTAAATTTCTAACCAACAAAAAGTCACACTCTGGCTTGAAACACGTTTATAAACTGCTGGGAGAAAGTCCATCGAGTCTCAGAGACCACGTTTCTCATGTTCTCAAAACTAATGTGCCAGTTTGTGAGATTATAAATCACCTTAATAAATGACAAGAGTTTTGCAAATGACTGATTCCGAGCTTAGATACCATATGAAAGTTTATTTAAATTTGTTGCTAAATTTACAGAGCATAAGCAAACAGATTCATCTACAAGAAGCATGAAGCAACTAATTGACCTAAAATACACTAAAAAGGTAAGAGTAGATTAAGCACCAATTTTTTCCTTCTGATGTGTTTACTCAAATTTAAATGAACAACTATTACTTAAACACTTTCATAAGGCAGGAAAAAATGGTGTGTAAAAGGAATTGGAGGAAGAAACTAAGAAAAAGGAAAATTTTATAGTTTAATTTCTGTTGAAGTTCCCACCCTTCACTATTAGCTCATGCCTTCTCTATATTGCTTATCTTCAATCAGTCCTTAGTGATACATAGTTGAGTGTGAGCTGTCACCCCCATTAGATCATGATTTCCTTGGGAGCAGGGACCTTCTTTGGCCTTTCTAAGTATCCCCAGTGGTTGACCCAGTGCCTTGACACAGTAAATGCTTACTGACTGCTTACAATTGAGAAGGTTGGTGGAAGTTGTAAAAAACAAAAAACAAACAACAAAAAATAAGCCAATCTACTGTTTTTGTATAAAAGGTTTATTCAACAAGCATTAATTAAGCTTTCCCACAAACAAGCAAAAAAACCAATATTTACTCACAAGTCTAACTGACTCCCTTGAATGCGTCCTCACTTCCTTCCAGTCTAGCTGCTCTGACTCCCAACTTCCTGTGGGCTCTGCTTCCCTTCAGCAAACTCCTCCCACCACAGACTCCATGTGATCACATTCAGCCTATCAGGGGGCAGAGTTTATCTTCACAGCAGGGAAGCTTCCTGTGGGCTCTGCTTTCCTTCAGCACAATCCTCCCACCACAGGATCCATGTGACCACATTCAGCCTATCAGGGGGCAGAGTTTATTTTCAAAGCAGAAAAGGTCTTCAAATTCCCTTAGGCTAATTAAGGGGCAGGGAAAATCTTCAAATTACCATTACCAGTAGCACTACCAATATATGAAGAGAGAATATCACATTAATAGGATGTAATAGAATATAAAATATATTCTCAACAAGTACATATGAATATATTTGCTAATATATTTTATGTGCATATATTTATATAATTTTATATTATCTATAATATTTATATAATAGATTTATATACTTAATATCATTAGTAACATTATATGGGCCTATTATTTGGAGAAGTCTACATCATTCCCACCAAAGTGTGATAGAAATGCATATTTTTCATTGTGTTAGTTATAATTTCTTTCCATTTGAATCCATTATCACTTTATACAATGAAATTACAGTTCTGCTGAAAAACAAAATAAATGTGTTATTACATTTTTTTTTTACTCATGGTCCTGTGTGTGTATGTTTGTTTCGCTTGATGGCCATTCCACCTTTCTAGTTTACTTTGTAGAAGGAAACTTTAGAATGGAGATGACTAAACTTACTAATACATCAGGTTCCAAAGGCATCTGGTCTGGTTGAATGTCACTGGCCCACGCTAAGAAGAAAGCTACTAACTTATTTTTTTCTTACAGTAGTCTTTTAGGTGAATTTCTAAATATTAGAAATTCCAAAAATTTTTCTATTTAGATATGTCTCTGTATATTCATGTATATGTGTGTGTGTATATGTAATGTACATATTTACCACAACCAGATATTTATATTTTCTTTCACTTTCTCTCTTTTTAAAAAGTATACTAAATGGGCAGTATTTCCTCCTCAGTGGCAAGTCTCTGAGGCAGTCTCTTCTCTCTAAGTGCCATCTGGAGGCTAAGGAATCAATAAGAGGATTACTGCATCGTCCCATAGCATAAATTCATGGAAGCCAATGAAAGATGGATGCATCATCCCAAAGAGAAAGTCCTTCAGGGCTAATAGATGGGATACTAGAAACCTTCAGAGTCACTCTAATCACCTTCACATATCCTTTAGTTATGTCACAATCCACTCATTCATGATGCTAGAAAAAGTATGTACAACTACATACACAGTAATCTCAAGAGGTAGAGAACACTAGCAATTGGGAACATCAGGATAGGCTTCATGTAGTAGGTGGCAGTCAAGCTGTGCTTTGAAAGGAAACAGAGACTCATACAATAGAAGCGAAAAGGGAACGCTTTCAAGACCTTATCACTACTATTTGGAATGAGTCAGTCAAATAATACTGAGCCTTCCTTTTTCTCTACACCATTCTCTAGAGATCTCTCTTCATCTTGTTCACAAGGATATCATGAAGTACCTAATCAAATGTTTTCCTCTAATCCAGACATATTTTGTTGTTCAGCTGCTTTTAAGGCATGTCCAACTCTGTGATGCTCTTTGGAGTTTTCTTGGCAAAATACTAGAGTGGTCTGCCATTTTCTACTACAGCTCATTTTATAAGATAAAGAAACCGAAGCAAGCAGGGCCAAGTGACTTAGCCAGGGTGACACAGCTAGTATGTATCTGAGGCTGCAATTGAACTCAGGTCTTCTTGACTCTAGGCCTAGCAATCTATTCACTGCACAACCTAGCTGCACAGGTATATTATGTGATGTCATTATGTGATGTCCACCAGTCTAGCGACTATCCCAAAAGGAGAAGAGATTAGTTTGGCATTATTTGTTCTTCATGAAGCTATTTTAGCTCTTAGAGGAACCACCACTTACCTCTCTCAGTGCTAACAATCTCTTTAAAAATATATTTTTAGAATTTTTCTAGGAATCAAAGTATGAACAATCTACTCCACCCCCACTTTTTTTAAAAATTAGAATCACATTTGCCTATCTCCTGTTTCCAACAATTTTTCAAAGATCAGTAACAGCGGCCCACTTATTGAATCTCAAAGTTCTTTCACACTGCTAGGGTGCAGTTTATCTGGTGATGGAGCTCCTTGAGAGCAGCCAAGTTTTCTGAGACCACTGGCACCTACTAGACTTCATGAACATTTTGCCTTGAGATTTAGAATTCTTTAATTGTCACATGTCCATTAGCTAAGAAGGGTCATGATATTAATTAGATTACATTCTTCTGGTAGAAGAAATCATAAATGAATTGACTGGAAAGTGAAATAAATATGGCTTAATCTTCACTGCACAGTCTGTCTACATTGCTGTCTTGACGCCTGATTAATGCAATGATCATTATGAAAAGCAAAACTCCCTTGACAAATATAGGAATGCACGTCATACTCAAAGTTTAACTCTCTGACGACCAAGGTAACATGTATAGCACACTACATTTTTGTAAACTGTATAGGAAAACTATATATCATACTTGACTGATTCCAGCTGATCTGCTTAAGCACTATGGAGTCCAATACTTTTCTGCCGATCATTTAAAATACTATGCCTGATTTTTCAGTCAATCTGTTATGAAAATTATACCCATATTTTCCATCAGTTCTTTTTTCAGAAACATTACTCTGAGAATATATTTGGAGTTCCAGTTGACTAGCCTTTCAATGCAGCTACTTTTGGAATATTCAACAAGTAGACCAAATCTCAATAAAATAGAAACTCAATAAAATAGAAAAATTTTCTTTAAAGAAAGAAGGAAAACTTACAAGGACAGGGACTGCCTTAATAAAAACACACAATTTTTTCCAAAAGGACTTAGGTCATTTGGTAATGTGCTTTCAGCAATAACCCTAAAGTTTTAGACCCACAAACATTCCTGCAAAGAGAATGAAATTTGATGATGATCTATTTCCAAGGACCCCACTGGATTTATTTGATATAAAGTCATATATCATGTTAGTTCCAAACTAAGACCATGGGTAGGATGATGGGGTTAGAAGATGTAGTTGTTTGGAAAAAAACTATGGTTGTACCACTATCCTAATAGTTAGAAAAGACATGAGGGGGAAAAAGGCATTACAGCCTCTTTCCTAGTTACAAGAAGAGAAAGCTTTGAAGAGAAAGGAGATTTTATATGCCTTTTCACAATATACTTCCTAGTACTTCAAATATTCTCAAGATATATGTACTTATTTTCTGTCTAGCTGAAGGTTCTACAGTCTGCTTCTCTGAATGTTAAGAAAATACCTCACCCTCTGCATTCCATGTAACGTGCTAGGTATGAGGGCCCTCAGTTTGAGTTATATTCCTTTTAAGGGGCAGATCTATTTGGAGAATATGAAGGAAGAAGTGACACAGAAGCCGAGAGAACAGTTAGTAGGAATGGTGGTAAATGCTTCAGAAAGTTCTAGAATTGAACAAGGGAATAAACCATTGGATCTGGATTTCTGAAAATCAGGGAGAAAAAACCCAAAGTTTGAGAACTTGGAGGTCAAGGGGTCCCAAGGGCTGACTACATGTAGAATGTGGCTATGCTGGTGAGGAACTAAAATAGAGTGGTGGTTAAGGTTAGTGGAGTTAAGCCCCTGGCACTTAGCAGTTGGGTAATTGTGGGCAAGTCCCTTAGTCATGCTGAGCCTGAACTTCCTCATCTGCATAATTAGGGACACCTAATGACAGGATTGCAGTGAAGATCAAAAGAGATAATATGTGTAAAGTACTTTGTCAACCTTAAAGTGAAATGGGATTAACTAAAAGTGAAATTAATTGAAGAGGCTGGTTTAGGAACTATTGGGCCAATGTGGGAGATGGGGAGGTAAAGGAATGAACATTTATATAGCAGGTACCATGCTAAGTGCTTTTACAAAAAATATTTCATTTAGTCCTCACAACAACCCTGTGAAATTATTATAATATTCCATTCTAAAGTTTAGGGAAACTGAGGCAAACAGAGGTTAAATGAGTTGCCTTAGATCACGCACTTAGTAAGTGTGTGTAAGGCTAGATTTGAACTCAGGTCTTCCTGGCCCCCGCGGGGCTCTTTGCAGGGCACCTCCAGCTGTCTGTGTTATGAAGGGACCTTGACTAATTGGAAATATGCTGAATATGTTGACATTTCAGAATGTCCATGAACATTTGTGGAAGGAAAAAATAGTATAGTCTTTGTGTATCTGAGGGCCAGAGACTGGGCTCTCTGGCTCTACTGAAAGAATGAGGTTTAATTAACTTAGGACACAGAAAGAGATATAATATAGGAACAACAGAAACAACAAATCAAAATAAAATTTAGATTTATCTAATGGTATCTACAAACCTCCCTACCTTGCTAGGCCTCACTTGGGTATGGGAGAGGGAGGCTTAGTTTACATAGTTGATAGAAGTGGACAAACCATAAGCATACAAGACATACAAAGTCGCAAGATGAAATTAAGCTATTTAATGAGGTCTACACAATTTTTTTAAAACCTTTTTGGTACTTTCTAGAAAGTTCCTTCTAATTTCCTGGATTTCCTCATGCTACTCTTCTTTTCCCCTCCTTAATTCTCTTCTATTTCCTTTCTATTCCTCCTTTTTAACTCTAGCCTTTCAGATTTAATCTTTAAAGGAATTTTTTAACCATTAAAAAAATGAAACAATGTATGAATTTTGGTATGTTCACCAGGTAATTACAGTTACTTAGGTAATGTTATTATTATTTATTATGAGGCTTAAGTCATAGAAATATTTTGTCCATGATTCAGACAGGGCCTCCTAATTATCAAGAAGAGATTTATAAAATCTCTTATTTAAATAGTTAAATTAAAAATAGATACTGCTTATAGACACTACTCTTTGGAGAAATAAATACCTAGGTACAATATGGTATCTGCCATACTGTTTTTTTATTTTTAAAAATTATTATAATCACAATATTGCAAAAACCAAACAAAAAACCCTAAATTAGGATATTCTGTCTTATTATTCTTTCTTCTTATGATATAGTCAAAAGTCATTTTTACAACATTCTCTCATTTTTACTCCAGCTTCTCATTACTAAACAAATAAATAAATTCTGATTAATAAACAGTAAACTACCTTTTATTAGATATTTAGTATATTCCAGGCGCTATGCTAAGCTCTAGCAACATAAAGAGAGGTTAAAAAAGTATTGTCTGTGATGCAAGGAATTCACATTCAAATGGAGGAGATAACATGTAAATAATTGTTTTTGTTGTTCAGTTGTATCTGATTCTTTGTGACCTCATTTGTGTTTTTCTTGGCAAAGATTCTGGAGTAATTTGACATTTTCTTCTCTAGCTCATTTTACATATGGGGAAATTGAGGCAAACAAGGTTAAATTACTTGGACAGGGTCACACAGCTGGTAAGCATCTGAGGCCCCAGTTGAACTCAATTCCTCCTGAATCCAGGCCCCATACTCTATCCACTGTGCCACTTAGCTACTCCTGCAAATAATTTATGTACATAAATATAAGTAGATATCAATAGATACTAATAGAGGGGAGAGACAAGGATTAGGGGGTGGGTAGGATGAAGAGAAGATCAGGAAAGGTCTCTTAGAGAAGGTAGGATTTGAGCAGAGTCTTGCAAAAAGTCAGTAGTTGAACCCAAAGACTGTTCCAGGCATGAGGGATATCACCAGTGCAAATGCCCAGAATTGAGAGGTGGAATGTGGGTATGAGGAACAGCAAATAGAGCTGTATCATTAGACTGTAAAGTTCATGGAAGGAAGTTAAGTATAGCAAGGCTGGAAAGTTAGGAAGGGACCAGGTTGTGAATTACATTAAAAATCAAAAACATAGGAATCCCAAAACTCTTTGTGCAGTTTTAAGCTTTTAATAGATTAAAACCAAATACTTTGTTCTCAATCGTGGGGTTTTATTTATATTGGATCACTGGAGTTTGAGTAGGAGGGTGACATGGTCTTATCTGAACTTTAGGAAAATTACTTTGGTAACTAAGTAGAGAGTAGACTTAAGTGGGGAGACTTGAGTCAAGGAGACCAACCTGAAGTCTATTTCAGAATCTAGGAGAGATGTGATGGGGACCTGTGCCAGGTGACAGGTGTGTTGATGGCAATAAGAGGACTTTATGGGAGAGTTATTGTTGAGATTTGCCATCAGGTTAGCTATGGGGAGGTGAGTTTGAATGAGGAATCCAGGCTGATACTGAGACTGAGAACCTGGGTGCTTGGAAGAATGGTGATATGCTTGAAAGGAATAGGAAGACTGGGGTAAAAGGGTGGGTTCTAGGGAAAGCATTCTGTTTTGGAAATGCCTTGAGAGAGATGATTATGGGATGCCCAATGAGATATTCAAAAGATACAGGCCTGGAGCTCAAGAGATTAGGGCAGCATATATAAATCAAAGAATAATCTACATAGAGATGACAATTGAATCCGTCAGAGCTGATGTGACCACCAAGGGAAAAAAAGGAGAGCAGTAGAATAGGAGAGGGTAGAGGAGAGAGTCTTGGGAGATATCTGCAGTGAGTGGGCATGACATGGATGAAGATCTAACAAAGGAGACTGAGGAGGAATAGTCAGAGAGGTAGGAGGAGATGTAGGAGGGAACAATGTTATGAAAACCAAGAAGAAGAGTATCACTAGTATCGAGATATGCAAAAAAAAAAATAAAGTCAAGAAGGATGCAAATTGAAAGACGATGCAGATTTTGAAAAGGCCATTAAACCTGGCAATTAAGAGACCTTTGGTAGCTTTAGACAAAGCAATTTTAGTGGAATGATAAAGTTAGAAGCCAGATTGCAGGGGGCTTGGAAGAGAATTAGAGAAGAACTCATAATGAAACAAGTGCTTGTAAATGACTTCCTCAAGAAGTTTAGCCACAAAAGGGAGGAGAGACATAGGACAATACCTAGCAGGGATGGATGGATCAAGTGAGGATTTTTTTTAAAGGCCCAGATATCAGATATGCATATATTTGTAGGCAGGAGAGAAAGACTGAGGATAGGAAGAGGTTGAAGGTTAGTGGGAGTAGTGATGAGAGTGGGGGCAATCTGCTGGAGAAACTGGGATGGAATAGGATCATTTATTCATGCAGAAGTTTGCCTTGTCAAGGAGATGGGCCTCCTCTTCATGTGAGCTGGCAGTAAGGGAGGAAATAGTGGGAAAGACATTTGAATGAGGAGAGATGAGGAGGAGGGGGAGAAAAAGGGAGCTTTCATTGAATGGCCTCAGTTTGTTTTTCAGTGAAATATGGGACAAGGTTCTTAGTTAAGAGAGTAGGGGAGGGGAACCCTGGAAGGTATGATCATAATTAGTTTCCCTAGCTTCAACTGGCCCTTTCTTACTGAACCAGTAATCATGTCAAATGTTTCTGTAACAAAGTTATACCTTCCTTGAAGAATTTTTAGAATATCTATAATTGTCTGTCATAAGAGGGATATGAATATTAACTTGTAATGCAGATTGATAGATTTTACTTAGACATTAAAAAATAGTTTGGTTGCATAAGATTGAATCTGGATGTTTCACAAGATGTTACTATTTATAAAAAGGAAAAAAAACCCTAACCACATAGGTTAAAAACTAATCACGTTTTATTCAAAGTGAGAAATTAAATAATTGGCCATTTTATGGGTAAATGTCATTTATTTCATCAGGTGAGTTTAGAAAGAAAGCAAAGTATATCTATCTTCAAGAGATGGTTTTCAGAATGAAGGGGGAAATAATTTGTGCAATTCACAGAATGGTAGCAGCTCTTGTTAAAGAGAAATTTGTGTATAGCTTTGGTGAGATAATTGAGATTGACTTTGTTTCTGTAACATAAACACTAATCAGTCTTCTTTAAGAAGTTTTTGGTGGTCAATGATGAGCTTTAAGGATAGGCACTTATCTTTTTTTGTAAATAGTACTTAATTTTTTCCAATTACATGTAAAGATAGCCTTTAACATTCATCATTTATTATTTTGTTTTTGCTTTTTTTGGTGGGGGGGAAGGCAGGGCAGTTGGGGGTAAGTGATTTGCCCAAGCTCACATGTCTAGTAAGTGTTAAGTATCTGAGGTCGGATTTGAACTCAGTCCTCCTGACTCCAGGGCCGGTACTAACATTCATTATTTATAAGATTTTGAGTTTCAAATTTTTCTCCCTTCCTCCCATCCCCCAAGATGGCAAGCAATCTGATATAGCTCATACAAGTGCAATCATGAAAACACGTTTCCACATTAGTCATGTTGTGAAAGAAGAAACAGAACAACAGGGAGCAGGCACTTGTCTTTGTAGAGTTCAAAGGGAAAAAAAGAAGTATTTTCATTTTGAATGGGTTAGGACACCAGAGGAAAATAGAGGCAAGAATTAGAGAAAAGAATAACATGCATTCTAACAGAATATATGAGTATACCTGAAAATTTAGCATTTTCTATCTGCTTAATTACATACTCATTCTTTTTCACTTCTGTATCACCATAAGAAATGGTTAGTTTAAAAGGAAACTGGGAAATCCTCTGTGAAACGGTTGCAGAGTTAAGTAAACAAAACTAGAGGAACAATTTATACAATGAAAAGAGCATTTTAAAGACATTTCTTGAGACAGGGAGCTCAAGAATTAGTCTAATCTATGTTTTGAGAGAGATCTACTTATTTTTAAAAGAGACTTATGCAACCCAGTTATACTGGGCTAAGCTGCAAACACATAATGACATATAAGTCATGTATCTGAAGACTAGCCTAGTTCAGAGAGGCTCATCACCAGATTGATAAGCCTTCCTCATTCATGCAGAGAGATGAATTTGTTGGCCAGAGTACAAAGACCACCTGCTGATTTACTGAGGAGTTGTAACCTGCATCTATGGAGAGGGTACCAGGGATGAAATTATAGATCCTTGAAGTGTGGAAATATGATGAACCAAACTTTGAACATCTGTAACTTTTGCCTGTGGATAGGGAGATGGTGTTGTACAGTGGGAAGAGCAGTGTTTCTGAAAAGTTAGGACCTCAGTTCAAATCCTGTCTCTGATGCTTACCATGTATATGACCATTGGCAAGTCATTTAAGTGCTCTGGGACTCAGATTCCTTATTTCTAAAAACAAGGGCTTTGGATAAGATGGTTTCTAAGGTCCCTTCTAGTCCTTTGTACACATGACAAAATATCAGGTACTGGAAAACATCTATCCTAACTTCTTTTTTTGTGGCAAGCACCCCATTTCCTTCTACCACTACTCATATGCTGTGGTTTTTAAGTTTGTCATCATCCTAATTATCCTCTTCTTTATGAACAGAAGTTTGCAAATGTTCTCTTTGAAACGTGTGCCTTGAACTAGACACATTACTCCGGATGTAGTCTAATCAGGACAAGTATAATGAGACCATTAATTCCAAATACATATAGATATACATAAATGCCCACATATATATTCACACATATAAGCATTTATCATTATCAAATATATACTATATATAATAATACATAGTACTTATAGTATATTTACTTTCATAAATGTGTGTACATATATGTACATATGTATTTATGTGTGTATAATACATATACATATAAAATTTTACTATTATTGTGGGAAGAGTTAGATTTCAAGTCAGAGGACTGGGCTTCCCTATATAACTGTGAATAAATTACTTAACCTCTTGGGAAGTCATCTGTAAAATAAGATAGTTGAATGAGATAACTTCTAAGGTCTCTTTCAGATCTAAATATATGATCCTACAATTCCATTAGTGTAGTAAAAAAAAAATCATATTTACATTTTTTTTGGCAGCCGTGTCACATTTGGCTTATTTTGAGTTCTGTGTGCATGTATAATGAGTTCAGTCATTTTAGTCACGTCCAACTCTTTGTTACCCCCATTTTGTTGTATTTTTTTTGTAAAGATACTGAAGTGATTTGCCATTTCCTTCTACAGCTCCTTTTACAGATGAGAAAACTGAGACAAATAGGTTAAATGACTTGCTTAGGATCTGAGGCCAGATTTGAACTCAGGGAGAAGAGTCTTCCCGGTTCAGTGCTCTATCCACTGTGCCACCAAACCCCAGGCCATTCTCACAAATGCTGCTCTCGACCAGTCTATACTTCGGAAGTTATGTTTGCTTGTTTGTTTGTTTTTAACCTATGTCCTCAACTTTTCCTTTTTGCTTACCCAATCTAATTCTATTAGATTCAATCTATCATTCCAGCCCACTAAGACTTTTGGGGATCCTGATCCTTTCATTCCAAGTATTAACAATCTCTCCCAGTTTAAATGTCATCTACAAATTCTGTTCAACACAATTGGCTTTTATTTGACAATTATTGGCATTAGTAATAAAAATGAATTCTAGAGAATGTTTCAATATTTTTTCCCATTTTTCTTCTATGCTATAATATACAAATTTTACTGAAACATTACCATGTCTTGGAGGGGCTACTTTATTCATACCTATGAAACATTTTCAGAGGCTCTCATTTTGTCTTGAAATTCAGCATTGTAATAACTGCATCTATTTTCCACACATAGGTGGCTCCTTGAATTATGAAATCAAAAAAGCAGAGGACAAAATAAAAATAATAAGCATGGCCAAGGGAAAATAGAAACATTCCTGGTGAAGCATTGTAAGCATATTGCTAAGTCTACAGAAGGCAGGTCTAGGGTGCCCAAGTTCCATCAGACAGTGTCATTACCTATTATAGACAGTGTGTTGTACAAGATAAGAAAGGAATGTCCTTTAGGCATACCAAAGCTAATTCATCAAGTTTTATCATAAAAACACATGATTTAGAAACAAATTTTGGAATTAAAGAGAGTTCTTGGAAGATTCAGAATGAACCAGGTTGTGAGGATAATATTAGCATTGTGTCTAACATAAAATGTAAAGAAGCAGCATGCTGTAAAGGATAGAGAGTTGGGCTTAGTACCAAGGAAGGTCTGTGTTCAAGACTCGTCTCTGACACATAGCAGCTATACAATCCTGGATAATTCAAGCAACCTCTTAATGATAGAGGCAAGCTTTTAAGACATAATTTACAGAGAAGGTATTGACCTAGTTTGGTAGAGGGAGATTCCTCAATAGGGAAATCACCTGGTCTCTTTATACAAAGTGAATCACATAGTAGAGGCTTACTTAAATGCTGGTTGGCTAGACCTGATTTACTTTTGGGTGGGGTAACACCCAAATTTACCCTCCTCTCTCACAAAATCACTCTCAACACACATGCAAAAGAGGTGGGAGAGAAGAAAAAGGAATTCTGTTTGTTCCTTTATCCCTATAAAACATGGAGTCCAACTGTTCTTGAGGTCTCTTTCAAATGCATTTGTAAGGCATTAACCCTCCCTCCTTCTAGTTCTCTGAGACAGTTACTACAGCCACAACAACCAAAGTCATTTCCACTTGTTACCATGTGCTAATGTAGCTATGTTTGAACTGGATCATTTACATATTTTTTCAGTGCCGACTAAACAATTATACTGATTTAATCATTGAGCTTAATGTGTACATCAGCAATCACATTTAAGAGAAGAGCATTTTTTTTTCTTCCAAAAGGAAGTAGATAAAATTACAGCAAGTGCTCTGGGCTCAAATAAAAGAGCATATCCAGTCTTAGCCTCAAAGTAATTTGCATCGGTGGCTTCCCGGACAGAAGTGGATTTTTTCACTTTTTCTTTCCTGGTATACAGAGCCTTTTCAGATCTATTTCTCCAGCATGAAAAGGACTGGAAAAAATGAGGTAGGTAAAAATCTCCTTTTTAGTTTTTTAGTAGAACCAAGAAATTTCTGAGATCACCAGGATAATTCCTAATTCTTCCATGTTCTGAAAACTATACTTATATCCCTGGGTATATCAATATATTTTTAAGCTACATGTCAGTCATGAAAAATGTTTCCCCAGTGTGACTTGAGGAGAGAATGTTAGAGACTGTTTCTTCATAACAGAAATCTTAATGAAGTATACCTCCTTTATCTTCCCCTGCTTGGCTACCTGTTGCAGGCTAGCTATTTTCCATGAGGTTATTTCTGGACTACCACTGAAATTAATGCATTTTTATTTCAATACATATTTTGATATTTTTATATTACCTGTAGAAATTTCTGTAGAAATCTATTTCCTTCTTAGAAAGAAGGAAAACAGAAGAGAATACACTCAACTAACAGTCTCTCCTACCAAACAATTGTTTTTGGGCAACACATTTACAATAGCTTATGTCTCTTTTCCTTGGCTTCTCATTTTGGTACTTGCCCTATTGTTTTTGAGCTTCTTGTCTATGTAAAATGTGATGATTGAACAACTCCACTGTTTGGTGCCAAGTAACATGTTCTTGTTCGTAAAGCACAGTTGATCAGAGGTAATGAGGGGTAGCTTGGTATATAATTGATAGAGCCTTTGGTGTCAAGAAGAACCGAGTTTAAGCTCTAATAGGTACTGACTGCGTGTGACAGATGAATGATGAAATAACTGAGGAAACAAAGATCTTCTGAGCATGTGGATTTTGTAAATAATGTTTGACAATTTCCCAACAAACCAGGACCAGGCCCCCTTCCTCAGCTTGGGGATGGACACTGAATAAAGGGGGAGAAAAAGGTTTATACATTTAAAAATAATGAATGAAATAAGGTCAGTGAATTAAAATGAAACTATAACACTAGGTAATCTGATTTCTAATTGGATGAAATATTAGGGACTTTCCAAGTTGAGTGGGGGAAAGCAAACAGATGCAATTCCCTGAATTCAGAAGAAGAGGCATCCCATCCCCCCTGGTGTCTGTAAACAAATAACGAACATGGAAACAATAACCAATTGATCAGTATGGGACCAGTTTTCAGATGACATATGGGTTGCTTGAGATATACAATTGTAAGAAAACTCCTTGCATCAATCTTTGGATCTGATTGAGTTTCAGGCTTGGATAAACCAGGATAAACCTAGTTAAGGGTCTCTAAACAGCAGGGAGAGGTAGTCTAGTTTCTCAGGCACAGAGAGGTAGGTTCAAACAATACAATAAGGTTTTCTCACAATTCTCACAATTGAATAAAGTTTTCTCATGAGACAGAAGTTGGACTAGACCCATAATTGAATAGAAAGGTAAGTGAGGTAGTTCCAGAATTGTGTCATAAAAGGAGTAAGCATGGTTCACTCAAATCTCACAATTTGTGGTCCTAATTCCCTCAATTCCTTCATATGACCACGGTTAAATAATTTAACTTCAGAGTGTACAGGGCAACTGAACACATAAATTACAATTGGGTTGCTAATCTGCATGGGTTGATAGAGTTTGTAAACCAGGAGCTACCTTCACTGATGAACTCACAGATTAGGACTAAGAGGCAGAAAGAGTTTCACTGTTCTGTCAATATATAGCTGTTATTTAGTCTTAGAACTGTCATGTCCCTCAGTTACTGACTTCATAGCACACACAGTTTTTGTTTTGGTGTTTTAAAATGTTTTAGAAATAATAGTAATTAATAATAATAATCTCACATGTATATAGCAGTTTGCAGATTACAAAAAAATTATAAATATTTTTTTCAACTCTGAACCTGTAAAATAGGCAGTTTGAGTATTTTTTGTCTAATTTTACATTAAAAGCTCAGTTTCCTTAGCTATAGAATTAGGTTAAAAATACTCTCACTACCTATTTCACAGCACAAGAATCAAATTAAAGTGTAAATTTAAGTTTAAAGGAAGTAAAAACCCTTTTAGCCCATAAAGTATTTTAATCATATGAAAAAAATTATTTTAAGTAATTTGTTCAAAGTCACATAGCTTGTAGTGGCAAAATTGAAATTTGAACCCATGACCATTGTTTGTCCTGCTACTTCTGTTCCATATTTTACTTTTCCATCACTGAGAAATATAATAGTACCATTTTCACCATTACATAACTACATCTTGAATTTATCCCACTGCATATGCTTACTATAAATGATAGCAAAGATTCAGATATCAATATATTTAAAATGAACATTGTGACTTTTGCAGAGATGTAATGCCATACTTATAAGAAGGTCAGCACTACATGCAATATTAGAATAGCAGGATAAAAGATATCTGTTTAGGATTAGTTCATTTTCTAATTGAATTCATTTCTTTTAGTTACTTGACCAAGTATTTATAATTGCTGTTAAGACTTCCAGGAGCCAAGATGGCTGAGTAAGCAGTAAATACTTGTAATTTTCCCATATTCACCTCCAAATAACCATAAAATAGTGCCCCAAACAAGTCCTGGAACAACAGAACTGGCAAAAAGATGGGGTGAAATAATCTTTGAGCCCAAGAAACTTGGAAGAGCATCAAGAAAGCTCTGTCTCACTCAGGTAAAAGGATAACTCAGTCCAGGACAGCAAGTCCCACCTCAGCAAATGAGCAGTAGATCCTGAACCCCAGTGTGGTAGAGTAGACAAAACCCAACACTAGTACTCCTGTGCCTCAGGATGGCCAAGGGAATGGGCAGATTCCAGCTCTGAGAACTACCACATGCTTCAGCGTAGCCCCTGTCAAACAGGCAACCACCAGAGGCCAGATCTCCAGTGCTTCAATGTACCCCTGGGGAAATACAGAAACACTCTACCAGCCTCAGCACCAGCCAGACACCAGCATTAAGACCATGGCTCAACACCAAGTAAGCTGCCAGACCCCTACAACCTCCAGGAGTGCCAGCTCCACCTCACCCCCTCAGCACAGCAACAGAGACAAAGGTCCCCCATGGGCCTCAGAGAAACATCAGTGCAGCCAGATAAACAGACAGGGCCTGCAGCCACTGGCACAAGAAGCCTGAGACAATACCCCTTTCATCCCTGGAGTAGAGCTCAAATTTAAAAGAAAGGGAAAAGGCTAAAAAAGATGAGAAAACAACAAAAACAACAGAATCTGACCATAGAAAGTTATTATGGTGACAGAGAAGGTCAGGACATAGACTAAGAAGAGCACAGCAATGTTAAAACACCTTTGGGTAAAACCCCAAAGAAAAGTGGGAAGTGGTCTCAAGTCCAAAAAGAACTCATGGAAGAGCTCAAAAAGGAGCTGAAAATCATATAAGAGATAGAAGAAAAATTAGGATAAGAAAAGAGAGTGATTCAAGATAATTATGAGAAGAGTCAATAGCTTGGAAAAAGAAAACAATTATTTTAAAAATAGAACTGGCCAATTGGAAAAGGAAGTACAAAAGCTAATTGAGGAAAACAGCTCCTTGAAAATTATAATTGAGTAAGTAGAAGCAATGACTCTGAGATATCAATAATTAGTATTACATTTGGGGGGCTTTTTAGAGGGGGGAAGGCAGGGCATTTGGGGTTAAGTCACTTGCCCAAAGTCACACAGCTAGTAAGTGTTAAGTATCTGAGCCCAGACTTGAACTCAGGTCGTCCTGACTCCAGGGCCAGTGCTCTATTCACTGCAACCACCTACTTGCCCCAAGAGACATCAAGATTTAATCAAACGAATTCAAGAGAATGAAAAAAATAGAAGAAAATGTAGGACATGTCATTGGAAAACAACTGACTTGGAAAATAGAACCAGAAGAGACAATGACAGAATCATTGAAGTACCTGAAAGCCATAATTGAAAGGAAGACCTGGACAGTGTCTTTCAAGAAATTTTTTAAGGAAAACTGCCCTGATATCCTGGATGACAAAATTGACATTGAAAGAATTTACTGATCACCTCAGGAAAAAGAGCCCAAAATAAAAACTCCAAGAAACATTGTAGCCAAAATTCAGAACTATCAAAAGATTAAAGCATATTCATTTTTTAAAAAATGAACCATACTCCAGTGATTATACCTGATTTAACTATGAATTGGAAAAAAAAGATGCAAAGGATCACAGAAAATCTGAGGTTTTTGAAAAATCAATTTAGTTTCACAAATGTAGAGCTGGCAAGAACCTCAGAGGCTAACTAGGAATTGCCTGATTCAGTTCAGTGAGCTGTCTAAGGTCACACACAGTGTTAAGCATCAGAAGCAAGATAGGTCCTTCGCTAGAGAAAACCTTTCCTGACTCTTCTTAATTCAAATACTTTCTCTCTGTTCATTATTGCCTATTATATTGTACATGTCATTTTAGTACATAGCTGTTTGCATGTTGTCTCCCTCATTGGAGTGTAAGCTCCTCAAAACTTTGTGTCCCCAGTGCTTAGATAATGCCTAGTGCTCAGTAGGTGGTCAATACATATTTAGTGACTGACAGACTGATTCCAGAGTCTGTGTTCTTTCCATTTTACCTCACACAAGAAATTCTGCATCCCTCTTACTCCTCATATGGGCAAGTTCTCCTTTTCTCCTGCCTTCAGTTTCTTTACTTTCTGGTTTCACATTTCTTTTCCTCCTCAGAAAAATTCTCTCCAGTCTAAGAACCTACTCCCTTCCGTGTCCCCACACCCTCTCTCTTTAAGGCTCCTTGTGTTTACCACAGGATCTAAGAAAGGAAATGAATATAGTATAAGAGAGGAACTGAAAGGCCAGATAAGTTATCAAAAGTTCAGTTAACAGAAAAAAAGGAAAGGGGAGAAGGGACTTAAAGGGAAAAGGACATTTTAAGGAAATCTGAAAATTAAATGGGAACTCAAATTATTACCAATTCACATCTATTGGAAGTTGGGATCTATTCAGAGACCACAGACTTAATCAAGCCCCACCCCCACCCCAAGACAAAGTACAAGAGCTAAAACAAAACGGAGAATAGATCAAGGAGAACAGAAAGTCCTGCGATAAATGCTCTTGTTCGTTAATATGGCATATATCAAGTCATGCAAACTCTGTCTGAAGATGAATCACGTTAAATGTGATCATAGAGGCCAATAGAGAGTTTCAGTCATTCTTCTGCCTTTCAAACCTGGCTTTTTAAACTGGTGTGTACCAGCTGTTGCCTTTTTTGATATTATCTATGTAAAGATAAATACTGGAGACTTCCCAGTTTGTAAAAAGACATATCTAACTAATACTGGCCTTTAGCAATCATGTACTAAGATGGCAGGAAACTTCTTCAGGCACCTGTGCGTAAATTTAGTGGGAATCTCTGTGAAGTTGTAAGTTGCAGAAAAGTCAGCTTTCAGTTCATGTACATCAGGATACTTTTGCCAGTACTAGTTGGGGATTTGAGATGAATACAACAAAGAACTACAAAGCAAAAAATTGGAAGAAAGAAAATTCTAAGACCTGGAGATACATGTACAAAAATAAGGAAGCTCTTGCCCTCAAGGAGCGTACATTCTAATAGTGAAAGACTACACTTAGATGGAAGGAGTATTTGGATTTGAAGTCTTTGTTATCCTTAGAAATCACCCTGAGGTTTCTGGGCAAACAGAGACTGAGCTATAGTTAGTCAGTCAACAAACATTTATTGAACACTATCATATGGTCGACACTGTGCTAAGCAATGGGGATTCAAAGAAAGTGAGAGTCTCTGTTCTCAAGGAGCTTTCAATTTAATAGAAAGAACAACTATTTAATGAGATAAAAAAGAAAAATGGAAAATAACAGAGAGAAGAAATGAGCATTAAGTGGGATCAGGATCTGCTTCTTGCAGAAGGTGGAATTTTATTTTATTTTTACTCATTTATTTATAACATATATTTTTCAAAAATTTTGAGTTCCAGATTCTCCCTTTCCTTCAGCCTCTCCCCTAACCACTGAGAAGGCACATAATATGATATCTATTACATATGCAAAGTCATGCAAAATATATTCCCATATGTAACACCAACAATAACAAAAAAGCAAGCAAAATAAAGATGGTGAAAAAGTTATGCTTCAATCTGCATAGAGTTGATCAGTCCTCTCTCTGGAGGTTGACAGTATTTTTACTCACAAGTCCTTGGGCATTGTCTTGGATCATGGTCTTGATCAGAGTAGCTAAGGCTTTCAGAATTGATTGCTGTTACAGTATTTCTGGTACTATGTACAATGTTCTCCTGGTTCTGCTCACTGCACTCTGCATCAGTTCATATAAATCTGCCCAGGGTATTCTGGAACCATCCAGTGCCTCATTACTAATAGCACCATAATATTTTATAACAATCATATACTATATCTTGTTTTGCCATTTAGTTGATGGGCACCACTGTAATGGTAGGGTGCTCATGCTCAAGCCCCACCTAAGATATTGTTTTAGTGCAGTGGTTCTCAACCTTCCTAATGCCACAACCCTTTAATACTCATATGTGAGCATATCTGCATGTGGGCTGACCCTCCTGGAGACGGATAGAGGAGCAGTGTCTTGGTTCCTAAGACCACTGGAAATATATGTTTTCCAATGGTCTTAGGCGACTCCTGTGAAAAGGTCTTTTGACCCCCGAAGGGGTTGCAACCCACAGGTTGAGAACTGCTGTTTTAGTTTTTATTTTGTATTATCCTTGTTATATTGTTGTAAAGTTCTGTTGACACCAGTTACCCATAAATTACCATTAACATATGTAATGAAATGTATTGTTAATGTATTTTTGCTACATAAGGGACATGAAAGATCTTGGGGCTGAATGTAATGGTAATGGTAATTTGAAGATCTTCCCTGTCCCTTAATAGGTCTGAGGGAATATGAAGATCAGATCTTCCATGACCTCTAACAGGCTGAATGTAATCATCTGGAGCCTGAGGTGGAAGGAGTTTGCTGAAGGGTAGAGCAGAGCCCACAGGAGGCTGGGAGTCAGAGCAGCTAGATGGTAGGAGAGAGAGGATGGCAGGCAAGGAGATAGCTAGGTTTATGAGTTTCTATTTTTCCTCCTCTTGTGACAGTTAGGCTTGTGAATGTTTGTTTGTGGGAAGACCTCAGTTTCCAATTTTTTTGTGATCACAAAAAGAGCTGATTTAAATATTTTTCATACAAGTAGGTCCTTTCTGCTTTTTTTTTATCTCTTTGGAATACAGATCTAGTAGTATGATATTGCTGTATCAAAGGATATGCATAGTTTTATCGGCCTTTGGGTATAGTTCAAAATTGTCTTCCTTAACGGCTGGACCAGTTCACAACTCTATCAGTACTGCATTAGTGTCTCTAATTTTCCACATCCTCTCTAATATTTATCATTTTGTTTTCTGTCATGTTAGCCAATTTGATAAGTGCAAGGTAATACCTCCAAGTTATTTTAATTTACATTTCTCTAATCAATAGAGATTCAGAGTATTTTTTTCTATGACTATTGATAACTTTGATTCCTTCTTTAGAAAAAAATAACTATTCATATACTTTGAGAATTTATCAGTTGAGGAATGGCTCTTATTTTTATAAATTTGGCTCAGTTTGAGAAATGAGCCCTTTATCAGAGAAACTTGCTATAAAAATTTCCCCCTAAAGATGATTGTGGGACTATGGAAAAGTAGATCAGAAAATTCTAAGCTCTCAAGATTTTCCTCCTCAAAAGAGATAAAATAGCACCTCAGGATGAACAAAGTATGCATGGGAAATAAATAAGAATAAGGCACAATAGGGGTCCTCCTGGGACAATCCTTGAAGATATTTTTTAGGGAATTTTTTAAAGGCAAATGTATATATATATATATATATATATATATACATGTATGTATGTGTGTATGTATATATGTGTATGTATATTTGCATATAAATACTTATATCTATATATAAATATATACACACTTAATTGTGGCTTTCTTGGGGATGGAGGAGGAAGGGAGGAAAAAGAATAAAATAAAAAGTACAGAGCAGAAAACAAAAGAAAACTAATGAGGAAGCAAAGAAAAGCTGGACAGCTTTCAACACTATGTGTTGTATTTATCATGCAGGCTCTTTTGAAATGACAATTTATTACTGCATTTTTTATATCCTCTCATCTTCTACTATGCATATGACATACTATTTTTCCTTTTCTTACTTTGTATTCAAGTTTCAATATTTAAGTTTATGATATGTTTCCCCCTTTTCTCTATTTGAGAACTATTTGAGTTCTGGTGTTTGAGTCTAAAATTTTAAAAAGTCCCCCTAGAGTCCTGCTTTCCTTCTAATTTTGACTGCAATGCAAAATATTTTTTAATTTAATATAATTGAAATGATAGTTCTCAAGATTTTACTTCCTGTGATCTTCTCTAAATCTTGTTTGGTCATAAACTATTCTATTATCCATAGATCTGACAGATACATTTTTCTACACTTCTCTAATTTGCTTATAATATCATCCTTTATGTCTAAATAATTTATCCACTTTGACTTTATTTTGATGTACGGTGTAAGATGTTGGTCTATGCCTAGTTTGATAGTTACTATTTTGTAATATAGTTTGAAATATGGCACTCCTAGGCTGCCTTCTTTCACATTTTTTTCATTGTTACCTTGGCACTCTTGAACTTTTGTTCTTCAAGTGAAATTTTTTTTCTGTCTCTGTAAAATAATTCTTTGGTAGTTTGCTTGGTATGGCAATGAAAAAGTAAATTGGGTAGAATTGTCATTTTTTTTATCAGCTCAACCTAGGCAGAGCTATACATAGTTTTCAAATGGTTTAGGTCTTTGCTTGTGTGTGTAAAGTGTTTTATAATTGGTTGGTAAAATGTTTGTCTTGGGAGGTAGATTCCCAAGCATTTTAAACTGTCTGAAGTAATTTTAAATGGAATTTCTCTTTCTCTTCCTGCTGGGTTTTGTTGGCAATATATAGAAGTACTAATGATTTGTACCCTGCAACTTTGCTAAAGTTGTTAGTTGTTTCAACTAATTTTTTTAGTTGATTTTTTAGGATTCTCCAAGTATATCATCATAGCATTGCTGAATGATAATTTCCCCATTGCCTATTCTTATTCCTTCAATTTTTTTGTTGCCATAACTAGCATTTCTAATATAACTTTGAATAATAGTGGTGAAGATGGACACCTTTTCTTTATCCCTGATCTTACAGGGAAGGCTTCTAGTTTATCCTCACTAAAATAAAGCTTGCTCTTATTTTTAGATAGATACTTCTTATCAGTTTAAGAAAGGCTCCATTCATTTCTCTGTTTTCTAGTGTTTTTAATAGAAATGTGTGTTGTATTTTGTCCATAACTTTTTTGTATCAATATAATCATATGTCTTTTGTTGTTTTTATTATTGATATGGTCATCTTATTGTTTTCTTAAGACTGAATCAGCCCTGCTGCATTCCTGTTATAAATCCCACCAGATCAGACTGTATGATCTTTGTGATATATTGCTTTAACTTCCTTGCTAGTATTCTATTTAAATTTTTCATCAACATTCATTACGGAAAAATTGGCCTACAGTTTTCTTTTTGTGTTTTTGTTCTTCATGATTTAGGTATCAGTGCCATATTTTTGTTCTAGAAAGGATTAGGTAGGACTCCTTTATTTACTTTTTTCAAATGGTAATTAGCATTGTAATTCATTTTTCCTAAAATGTTTGGTAGAATTTACTTGCAAATCTATCTGCTCCTGGGGATTTTTTCCTCAGGGAACTTATTAATGGCTTTTCCATTTGGTTTCTAAGATAGAATTATTTAAATATTTTATTTCCTCTTCTGTTAATGTGGACAATTTATGTATTTGTAAATATTCATCTGTTTCACCCAGATTATAAGTTTTATTAGCATATAATTAGGCAAAGTAACTCCCAATTGCTTTAATTTCCTCTTCATTAGAGCTGTGTGTACCCATTTCATTTTTGATACTGGTAATTTGATTTCCTTATTTCTTTTAAAAATCAAATTAACCAATGGTTTATCAATTTTCTTATTTTTTCTTCTTCAGAAAGTGGTATTTTAGCTGAGACTTAAAACAAGCCAAAGATATTAAGGGGTGGTGTTAAGGAGAGTGAGAGAGTTCCAAGTGTGGAAGACAGATAATGACAATGTCTAAAGTTGAGAGATAAATGCTACTGGATTGCAAGATATTTGAGGAGTTATGGAAGAAGTAAGAAGCAAGAAATCTGTAGAGGTAGAAAGGGGAAAGGTTATGGAGGACTTTAAAAACAACAGAGAATTTTATATTTGATCCTGGAAGACAATGAGGAGTACTGGAGTTGATTGAAGATGGAGATGACATGGAAAAACTTGCATTTGGTTAATTTTGATAGATTTTGATAGATGATTTTGATAGATCAGTAGAAGATGCACTATATAATAATGAGAGACCTGAGGCAGTTAGAACAACCACAGTGGATTTTTGCAATAGTCTAGGTGGTAAATTGATGAAGGCCTACGCCAAGGTAGTGGCAGTATCAGAGGAGAGAAGGGGGCCTATAGTCAAGATGTTGTGAAGTGATATAGTACAGAATTTGGCAACTGATTGGATACAAGGGGTTGGGAGAGTGAAAAGACAAGGATCACACTGAGTTTGCATTCTGGATAACTAGAATTGTAGCAATCTCCACATTTATAGTGAAGTTAGAAAGAGAATAGTTTGAGAAAAAGACAATAAGCTCAGTTTTAAACATATTAAGTTTAAGATGTCTACAAGACATATAGTTTGTCTATGAGCAGTCAGTGATGTGAGACTAGAAGTCAAGAGAAGTGAAGGCTGAAAAAATAAATCTGAGGATCATCTACACAGAGAGAATAGTTAAAGACATGGGAACTTAATGAGGTTACCAAATGAAATCATATAGAGAGGGAAGAGAAGAGAGCCACAGTTTTGAGGGACATCCATGGTTACCAAGCATGAGCTGGTTGAAAATTCAGCAAAGGAGACTTAGAAAGAATGATTAGGCAGGTAGGAGATAAACTATAAGAAAGCAGTGTCATGAAAACCTAGAGAGAAGAGGGTGTCTGGGAGAAGATTATGTTTGATACTGTCAAATACTACAGAGAAGTAAAGTGTAAGGATCAAGAAAAGTCCATTAGATTTGACAATTAAGAGATCATTGGTAACTTTAGAGAGAGTTGTTTCAGGTGACTGATGTCCAAAACCATACTGCAAAGTTAAGAAGGGAAAGAAAAAGCATAGATTACAGACAATCTTCTATAAGAGTTTAGGAGGAGGAAAGGGGAGAAGAAATAAACAACAATAACTAACAGGGATGGATGGATTAAGTGAGGGTTTTTTGAGGACAGAGTAGATATGGGTATTTTGTAGGCAGTAGAGAAGGAACTAATAGATAGGGAAAAATTAAAGATAAGTGAGAATAGATTGATAAAAGAGGCAATTTGGTGATGACAGGATAGAATGGAATCACTTATACATGTAGAGGGTTTCCTTGGCTGGAAGGTCCACCTCTTCACGTGAAACAAGGGTGAAGGAGAAGAAAGGGGAAGAAAGCATTTTAGTGGTATGAGATGAGGAAGAGGAGCAAATAGGGAACTCACAATGAATGACCCCATTTTTTTTTCAGTGAAGTATAAGCCATGGTTCTCAGCTGAGAGAATGAGGGCAGGGAAGGCATAGTAGACTTGAAGTGGGATGAAAAGACCTGGAAGAGTTACTTTGGTGAGTGGGATAAAGAGCAATGTTAGGCAGAAGGTTTATCTTGCCATGACGATGGCCCAGTGGAGATTATGTAACATAAATTTGTAGTGGATCCAGTCAATACAATTTTTGTAATACAGAAGGAGTGTAGAAGAGGAAGTATACTTGTTTTTGTCCCGTCTTCTCAAAAATGCAGAACTAAGAAGAATGAATGGCATGTATGAAGGAGTTAATTGTGGTTTTATATAAAGAAAACATTTTCCAAAGATTAGAACTATAGAATAGTAAATTGGGGCTCCTTCAAAGGAACTGGTTTCTCCATCAATGGAGGTTTCCAAGTAAATATTATATCACCATTTGTCAGATAATATTTTAGAAGAAATTCTTTTACACATATGAATTATACTAAGTGTCCCCTGAGATCCCTACCAAAACTAAATTCTTCATTGTTATATATTCATTTCCAGTACATCCTGGGGACTATTATAATGTTAATCCTTGAATTACCTGGAGCAGCCAAAGATGCCTACTGTCTAGGTTATATCTATACAAATTCTTATTCCCAATCAACTGAAATTGAAGGGGGTGTAAAACATAATCTAAGTACTGTTCTTTGCAAAATTTAAATTATGATATAAATGTGATTTTTTCTAAATAAACACTCAAATGAATTAGTATATGATCATTTTGAGTCTTCTTCCTAAATGCATGGAATTTAAATGGTTAAAGAATATCTATATTCATTCTGTGATGCCTGTCCATGTCTTCTAAATTCACCATAGTTGCTTCCATACTTCCACCAACATACTGGAGGCCCTTTTCCTTTGTTTTGACATTATCAAGACAACAGTGAAGTAGTAGGTTATCCATCCCTTTTACCAACAGATCATTCTGTTCTCTTTTTCCATCATACATTTCTTTGATAATATTTTTACTTTAGTTCTTCTTTGTAGGTTTGTATGTGTTATGTGTTGCAAACTTCTTACCCCCACAATACCTCTCTTAAATGCCCTCATGATCTTAGAGGTGAGTTGTGATGGTATTTTTATTGGGAATGATATTCATCTTTTAATTATTTAGAAAATTCATATTAATAAAACAATAACTTTTATAAACAATACATTTTGTATGCTTTTGTTTACAATGCTAGGAGTGAAATATAATGTATAAATTAGGTGTAATGTCATGATATGCATTATCATATATATAACCTATATAATATAGAATATATATCTAATATATGTATACATCAAATGTAATATGTAATGTGTACCTGTGTTAGAATGAAATACTTATTTCTAAGAATATTTGTTAATTAAATCCACCCTACCTTTCATATGTTCTATGTAGGTGGGTTTTGATGGCATTTTCAATTTGAATGTTTTAAATCAACAAGTGCATCATATTGTTAAGGAAATTCTCTGTTTTAATCCATTAACAAATTAGTGCATTTTTTATTTAATAATAGAGCTAGTCCAGATATAATGATACAGCTGTCTAAAATACTTCAGGATTTCATTAGATGAGTTACAGGTCCTACAGTATACTAAAATGCACATAATTTGATTTGTTCGCAATTTTTCTCCTTTGATGCAGTCGGGGCACTGACAACAGACTGGCCCATCGTCGACAAACCATTCTCCGAGAGAAGGGGAGAAGGTTAGCAAATCGAGGACCGGCATATATGTTCAATGACCACTCAACAAGCCTGTCTATTGAGGAGGAACGCTTTTTAGATGCAGCAGAGTATGGCAACATTCCTGTAGTGCGAAAGATGCTAGAAGAATGCCTCTCACTGAATGTGAACTGTGTGGATTACATGGGTCAGAATGCTTTGCAGCTGGCTGTGGCCAATGAGCATCTGGAAATTACTGAACTTTTGCTTAAGAAAGAAAATTTGTCCCGTGTTGGAGATGCATTGCTCCTGGCCATTAGCAAAGGTTATGTTCGGATTGTTGAAGCAATCTTAAATCATCCTGCTTTTGCTGAGGGCAAGAGACTGGCAACAAGTCCTAGCCAGTCAGAACTCCAGCATGATGACTTTTATGCCTATGATGAAGATGGAACCCGGTTCTCTCATGACGTTACCCCCATCATTCTGGCTGCCCACTGCCAGGAGTATGAAATTGTGCACACTCTTTTGAGGAAAGGAGCCCGAATTGAAAGGCCTCATGACTATTTCTGCAAGTGTAGTGAATGCAACCAGAAGCAAAAACATGACTCTTTCAGCCACTCAAGGTCCCGAATTAATGCCTACAGAGGTCTGGCAAGCCCCGCTTATTTATCATTGTCTAGTGAAGATCCTGTCATGACGGCCTTAGAACTTAGTAATGAGCTGGCAGTGCTGGCAAACATTGAAAAGGAGTTTAAGGTATGTACATCATCAATAGGTAATGTATGCTCTGAAAGAATCAAGGCCAAAAGTATCTAATGAGTACCTATTGTGTGCTCATGCCAATGCTAGTAACTGTGGAGGGTTAAGAACTACTTCATGTTGTTAGTATAGGACTCCTATGCAACAATGTCATTCTTGGTAAGCCCAGACATTAGCCCCATTCTCAGAATTTCCTTTTTTTTTTGGAGGGCAGTTGGGGTTAAGTGACTTGCCCAAAGTCACATGGCTAGTTAGTGTGTCAAGTGTCTGAGGCTGAATTTGAACTCAGGTCCTCCTGACTCCAGGGCTGGTGCTCTACTACTGTGTCACCTAGCTGCCCCCAGAATTTCTTTATGAGGAAAATGTGGGTGTCAAATTGTTTGGACCCAATCATTCGTTCACATTTTATTCTGTAGTAGAAAACAAGCCTCTCACAATCATAGAATCATAGATTTAGAATCACAGGGATATCAGAGGCCAACAAATACAACCCCCTCATTTTACAAGTGAGGAAACTTAGACCCATGGGGAGAATATGGTCATTGCCTTCAGAAAGCTTATAGTATGGCTGGGAAGAATAGACACATATACACATGGAACAGTTAATACTCAAGTATAAATTCCAAGAAGGCAAGGACTGGGGTCACATTCTTCTTTATATCCCTCACAGTACCTTGTCCAGTGCATTCATTACACATAGATCATCAAAAATGTTTGTTGGATAAATTAAAGAGGATTATCAATCAGGAATCAACCGCTGAACAGGACAGATCAAAAGTACTATGGCAGTTCACAGAATGGAGAGGTCAGCACAGAGTGAAAAAATCACTAGTCTGAGAATCAGGAAGCCTGGATTCAAATCAAAGCTCTCCTATTTTATGTCTGTATGACTGTGAGCAAATAACTTCTGGGCCTGGATTTCTGAATTTTAAAGTGGAGTGTAGGATAGATGATATGATGTCAAAAACTCCTTCCAGCTCTAAATTCTATCCTATTATTAATGAGTTCATCGTGAATGGATTAGAGGATTTCTTTTGTGGGCTGAAGGGAGATGAAGCTAGATGGGTAAGGTAAGTCCTAATCATGATGGGCCTTGCATTTCAGGTGTTCTCATAAGTCCTTGTTAATATTGAGGAAGGGAGTGGTATGATGGTTAGTGGTTAAATGGACAGATTAAATGGTTAAGTGGACTAAAAGGTTAATTGGACAGGAGTATAAAGCTAAAATGCAATCTAGAAATCATACATCACATAATAAAATTAAGGAGGGATAATGTAATATGTCTGCTGAAGTGAAGTCTGTTTTACATTGTTCATACTATTGTTTGGTGGGGAAGTAACATGCATACAATTAAATAAAGAGAAATACAGGAAAGGAGAACTGTGTAATCACAAACTGGAGGTTAATATAGGGTTAGCACCAAGAGGAACTATATGCTTGGTAAGTGTACTTTGCATAAGGGAACATGGCATGTGTATGTTGGGAGAAGGGGTGTCTGTTATTTTAAACATAAATATAGTTTCTGAAGGAAATTTGATTATGTATGAGTTAGGAAAGTTTTGAAAAATCAGAAAAGGATTAACATGGTTATTTGTTCAAAAAGAATAAAGGAAAAACTCTGAAGCCAATGAATAGGTCAACTTAGCCTCCATCCATGAAAAGAACTGGAACCTGTTTGCTTCAAACCACATATCTAGCCAGACCCACTTTCCTAGTCAGATAGACCTATTATGGTTTGGGGAGTCTTCCAATAGCTGCTTCAGGATATAAGTGCAGGACTTGTATGCAATGTAATCATTGATGCTAAGCCCAGACATCCAACCCCAGCCCCTTTCTGAGAGCTTCTTCATGAGCAAAAAGGTTGGATGTCAAATGGGTTGGACCCATTCACTAGTTGCTATTTTATTCTATCCTAGAATGACACACCCACCAGCATCATAGGATCATAGATCTGCAGTGAGAAGGAATTTAGAGACCATCAAATCCAACCTCTCATTTTACAAATGACGTCCATAGAGATTAAGTAACTAGCCCAAGGTCACATGGGTAGCAAACATAAATAACATTTGATCCCAGGCCACAAGACTCTGGAGCTAGTCTTCCTTTGTCAATACAAATATTCTTTCCACGCAGCAAAATCCATTTTTGGCTTCATTCTTCACAATCTCTGCTAGAGACAAGAGTGGCCAATGCCTTCTTTCATCCTGGACACAACTTCTATAATGTGCATGCATAAGCTCAGGCAACTCTGAGAAGAAAGTTGCATGCTAGTATAATTCCAATTTATAAGGACCCTAAGGACAGGCTAGTATCCCTTTCATATCTGGAAAGATATGGGAAGATTAATAAAGCAGAATCAGCAAATGCATGGTATAGTGGGGCAGAGGGGAACAAAAACACGCGATGATAGGAGTTAGGAGACCAGTGTTCTAAGATGTCATCAACTAGTTAAGAGATGTTGGATGTCTCTTGCCCTCAGTTTTCACATCTGTAAAATGTGGAGGTTGGATTAAACTGTCTCTAAGGTTTCTTATTGCTTCAAGTAAAGGTCATATGGGTTGGAGGTAGGGAAATTATTCCTCACTAAGCTACTCCTACTCTTTTAGGGGACCAAAAAGCATATGAATAAGTATAAACCAGTGGCCTTGACATACTTGAACATTTTTTTAAACCTTGAAAAATTTCTACATTAAAAACTGTTAAAAACAAACCAAACCAAACCTGACTTACAATGAGAAGTTGTGATGGTGTTGGATGCTTTTTAATTTCTTTTTTTTAGACAAAGACTGAGCAATGTATTAGTGACAGAAAACAAGCATTTCTACAAATGCATAAAGGTCCACAGACTAGCAGATGGCAAATACTAAGGGGAATACACAACACAGTATCCCAGTTTGTAGCTAACACAAAGCCACTTCTAGAGAAACAAAAAATACTGAGATTATAGAAATAAACTCTTGGAAGATTAGCAATGTTAATGCTGTTGGTGACCTTAACCTTCATTTAGGGAAAAAGGAAGGCAGTATGTTTAGGGGGGAAAAGCCCAGCCTAGACTTGATTTAGAAAGTGACAAACTCTAAGTCATAACTCAAACCCCACAGAATCTTAGAGTTAGATCATCTTTTAGAGTCTTTGTAGCTCAACCCATAAATTGCTGAATGAATCCACTCTGTGACATCCCTTGGTTATCATGAACATCTCTAGTAGTAACTCACAAGTCAGTCTACTCTGTTTTTAGATGTTTAATTGTTAGAAGTGGTTTCATTTGTATTGAGCCAAAATCTGCCACTCTGAAAATCCTACCTGTTGTTCCTAGTTCTGCTTTCTGGAACTATGTAGAACAAGTTCATAGCAGTGTGGTGCAGTAGAAAGAGGGAAGGATTGGGGGGTTCAAAGGACATGGGTTTGAATCCTGTCTCTGCCACTTACCTTCCTATGGGACCTTTAGGAAAGGCAATGTGGTACAACAGAAAGCAGAACTGATCGAGAGTCAGAGGAAGTGGGTTCTAATCTCACTTTAGCCACTTACTACCTTTGAGATCTTGAGCAAGTCACTTAACTTTCCTGTACCTCACTTTCCTTAGCTATAAAATGAGCTGTTTAAACTAGGTGGTCTCTAAAATACCCTTAGACTTAAAATCTTTGATCTTAAGGTCCTATGACCTAGAAGAAGCCCCTTCACTTCTGTGGTTCTGTGTTTTCAACTACAAAATAAGAGCTGAGAAAGAGAACCTCAGAGGCCTCTTCCACCTCTAAATCTGTGCTCCAATGAAGTCGTACTCCTCTTCCAAAAGATAGCCCTTTGGCTAATTTATAGATACAAGGTTCCTTTTCTTTAGGTGAGACTTCCCTATTTCTTTCAATTTTCTTCATGTCGTATGGATTGAAGACCTATCACCATCACCCTCAAGTTTTTTGGGACATAGTTTCACTTTTCAATATTTAGTACAGTACATGGCACGTGGTAGGCATTTTATAAATATTCATTGACTTACAAGTAAATGACCTTCCAAAGTCCTTCTTTAAATATAACACATAGAAGTAAACACAGTGCTCCAGATGTAGGATGAGTCAGAGAGGATTATTAATTCTCTTTTCCTCAACTCTATATTAAGTCAACAAACACTGATTAAGTGCCTACTGTGTACCATGGACCAGGACTACTCAGCACTGGGGATAAAAAGAAAAGTAAAAATAATCTTTGCCCTCAAGGAACTCAGCACAGATCTGTATATTTATCCCTATTCATTTTTATCCTATTAAATTCAATCCATTGTTCTAACCTGCCAAGATATTTTGGGATTATACATTTGTCAGCAAACGTATAAATTGTTCCTTTTCTTTGCACAAAGAATTAAAGTGATTGTAGGCATTTATTTGAGCACACACAGAAGCAACAGTAAACACACACACACAATACCATGATGTTCACTTAGTGACCACAGAAAAAGGTGTTATTAAAGAACAGAAAGGTGAATCTTGCCTTTATACAAACCATGGTGCATATTCACCAGAAAAACTATAGGCAGCTTTTACATAATGAAATTGGAGGAAATCCAGAGAAGTACTACTAAAATGATCTGGAGTAGAAGGACATTCATGCAAAGGGGGCCTTTTAAAAGCTTTTATTTTATTTTCATTTTCAGTTCCATATTCTATCCCTCCAGTTCTTCCTCAAAAAATGAGAAGGCAAGAAATGATACCCATTTTTAAATATAAGTAACATTTAAATATGTGTGTGTATGGTCATGCAAAGCGTATTTCCTCATTAGCCTTGGCCCAAAATAAATAAACAAATAAACAAACAAATAAATGAATAAAAGAAAAGAAAAATACAGAAAGAGAAAAATATGCTTCATCTGCACTCAAAGTGCATCAGTTCTCTAAAGGTGAATAACATTTTTCATCATGAGTCTTTTGGAACTGATGTGGCTCATTTTATTGATTTGAGTTGCTAAGTCTCTCAAAGTTGATTATCATTACAATATTACTGTTACTATTGACACTGTTCTCTTGCTCATTTCAGTTTGCATCAGTTTATATTTTTCCCATTCTTCTGAAACCATTCCCTTCATAATTTCTTTCAGCATAATAGTATTCTATCACAATAATGTACCACAACTTGTTTAGCCATTCCCCATTTGCTAGGTATGCCCTCAGTTTCTAATTCTTTGCCTCCACAAAAAGAGCTGCTATAATTATTGTTGGTATATATGAGTGCTTTTCCTTTTTCTTTGATCTCTTTAGGTATAGAACTAGTTGTGATATTGCTGGGACAAAGTGGTTGCATGGTTTCATAGCCCTTTGGGCATAGTTTCAAATTCTTCTCTATAATGATTGTATCAGTTCATAGCCTCACCAACAGTGCACCTATTTTTCTATATCCCCTCCAAACATTTGTCATTTTCCTTTCTGTCACATGAGTCAATCTGATGGGTTATTTCTCTGAAAACTGCCTATTCTGTGGCTATAAAATTCCTGGAAATTTTCATTTTGATAATTCTTTCAGGAGGTAACCAGTAGATTCTTTCGCTGTTTAGTTTGCTTTCTGGTTTCCTTTATAATTTCTTTAAATATGATGTCTAGGCTTTTTTGGGTTATATTATAGATTTCAGGTAGTTTGATAATTATTACATTATCTTTTCTTAGTCTGTTTTCAAGAACAGTTTTTTCTTCTATCTCACATTTTCTTCTATTTTTCTCATTCCGTTGATTTTGTTTTAATGTTTCTTGATGTTACTGAAGTCATTAGCTTCCACTTCACCAATTCCTACTTTTAAGGAGTGAGGTTCTTCAGTGAGGTTTTGTACTTATTTTATCATCTGGCCCATCTTAATTTTAAGGAGTTATTGTAAAAGTCATGTTAAAAGTAAAAATATGTTCCAGAAATATTTTAGTGCCTCATTTATCAAGTTATTAGTTCTCTTAAGAAGAGTTTAGCTAGTTTTCTTGATAATGATGTATAAGATTGTTTAGAGTATGCCTCTAGCCTTATAAATTTGATATCATGGGAAGTGACTATATTATCCTATCACGTGCCCTTGATGTGACTGTCAGAGATAAGAAAAATAGACTGAGTGGGCCTTTAGTTCATCCCAGAATGACATTATGTTAATATATTTTGGGGACAAATTCTTGCAGAACAAAAAGAGGAGAAATAGGAAATGGCTCATGGAAGTATCTCCAAAGCATGCGCTTGTTGGGGCAGCTAGGTGGGACAGTGAATAGAGCACCAGCCCTGGAGTCAGGAGGACCTGAGTTCAAATATGGCCTCAGACATTCAACACTTACTAGCTGTGTGACCTTGGGCAAGTCACTTAACCCCAACTGCCCTGCCTTCTCCCCTCCAAAAAGCAAAAAATGAAAAATAAAAGTATGCACTTGCGAACTGCATCATTGAAATAAAGGATAAATGACCTTCTATTTGGCTGCTTAGAAATTATAGAGTAGCTAAAGGCAAAGACAGACATCCTTCCTTTCCTCTCCCAAACTCTTTCCTGTGCCTTAGTTTATATCTTGCTCTCAACAATTGATCAAGTTGTATGCTAATTAAACATCAAAAACATTTCTCTAATATTTATACCAGCTCTTTTTTGTGGTGGATAAATATTGGAAATCAAAGAGATGCCCATCAATTGGGGAATGGCTAAAAAAATTGTGGTATATGATTTGTAATGGAATATTGTTATGCTATAAGAAATGACAAAGATGATTTCAGAAAAACCAAGAAAGACTTAGATGAACATAGACAGTAAAGTGAACAGAACTAGGAGAACATTGTACACAGTGACATCAATATAGTTCAATGAAGAAGAGTGAATGGCAGCTATTTTTAGCAATACAATCCGAAAGGACTAATAATGAAGCATTCTACCCACATACAGAGAAAGGGCTGATATAGTTTGAATACAGACTGAAACACGCTATTTTTCACTTTCTTCTTTCTTTCTAATATGGAAATGTTTTACATTAAAAAATTGTCTTCAAACATAATACTAATTAAGTTTACACTAAATGTAATTCACTGTCATAACATTGCTGGAAGCTCATTTTTCTTTGTATTCGGTCTTTTTTCTCTTCATCTTCTCATAGAAAAATAATATATAGACTCACAGGATGGAAAACCAATCAGAGATCAAGTGCAATTTAAATAGAAACAAGAATTCTTTCTACAACATACCTTCTGTGTAACTGATGCATTAATCAGTCTTGAATCCACTCAAACTATATCATCCTTTAACTCATTTCTCTCCATCTCAACAACACAGCTAGCATTGTCAAATGCCTTGTTAAAATCCAGGCACACTAAATCCATAACATAGCTTTGATTTCATAACCTGTAATTAAAAGAAAATTAGTTTAGTCTAGCATGATTTGTTCTGTTCATGAACCTCTATTGGCTCAAAGTATTCAACACTTGCTATATTTCAGGAGGAACATTAACAAAGAAGAGTATATCTACCCTAAGAACTCTCAAATTTTCTATTTCTTAATGTCTTCTATAATTTTGCCAGGAAGGGAAGTCAAAGTCACCAGCCTAGAGCTTGAAGAATTCATCTTTTTCCCCTTTGAGAAAATTGGGGCTACATTAACTCACCTCTAATCCTCTTTCAGAAACCATTGAGAATGACTTTGCAAACACTTTCACAAACTCTTCTGGTTATCTTATGATATTTTTCTATTCCTGATGACTAACTCATTCTGAAAAGAAACATCTGGTCTTATTGATTTTTCACTTATCTTGGGTTTTTATTCCCTCTTATCCAATTCTGTTTTATTTTTCCAAGTCTGAATATTATCCTTATACATTATTGGTAACTCCAAATGAACATAGTTCTGTCTTCTCTTGTTGATCTATATACCCTGACTAGAAGCTGTTTCCAATTTTTGATCTTTCTTTAACAACAAACAAAAAGCTCTCATTTCATCATGATGTTGTCTCCTTTGGGCTGCATTGTTCCCAACATTATTCTTTTTTTAATGTATTTTAAATTGATTCATTTATTTACTTTTAGCTTACAAGATTCAGTTCACAATCCCTTGAGTTTCAAATTTTCTCCCTTCACTCCTCCCCACCCTGCAGCTTGTAATCAAGTATAGGATCTGCAAATACTTTCACACTGGACATCAGTCTGGTTGTATAGAAAGGTTGTAACCGATGGAACAATGGGAAAGAAAAAACAAAACCAAACATGGGAAAGAAAGAGAGCCCGTAGTTTGCTTCAGTCCCCATTTAAACTCTGTTCCTTTTAGATCATTCTCTTATTGTAGACATCTCCTTCCATCCTGAGTCTTTCAGAGCTGTCCTGACATTATTCCTAAGAGGGCATGGATGACACTTTTTATTATTTATTTTCAGTAACCTTCTTTTGCTCTTATATCCTTTACACCTCTTTTTAAAAAGTTCAAGGTGACTGCCAAGAGCTGATGGAATCATAGATTTAGAGCTGGAAGAAACCTCTTCATTTTACAAATAAGGAAATTAATGCCCCAAGAAGTTAAATGCCCAGGTTCACACAATCGATGTCTGAAACAGAATTTGAACCCAGATCTTTAGGTCCTGTGTTTCAGGCTGACTCTCAGATGGAGATGCCTGTATATCTACAAGAGTTTTTTTAGGCAACCCTGTTCCTTTTTATTCTTATTGGAATAAAATGTGATTATAACATCAAAATTTTGTTCTTGAGAACTTGCCATATTTCTACAGTCAAATTCCCCTATAAAACTGTTGACCAGAACTGTCTATATAACCTTTCTCTGAACTTCTACAAATTCACTCTTATGGCATATGCATCAAACTGTGGTTGGTCTTCCTTTTATTATCTATCAAGAAATTTGAGATGTGGTCACTTCTTTCTGAAAATCCCATTACTTCTGCTTCTTCTTCTTCAGCTACTTCCTCCTCATTGGGGAGAACTAGGCCCAGAAGAGCAGTTTCTTTTCACTTCCTTCAGCATTTGAAGAATGAAATGATCATAAGACAAGAATTTAGGATTTGTTCTGTCTTTAACAGTGAAAAACTATCAGGCATTCAGATAATGGATCCCTTCATTCTGCCTACCTACACAGGGATCTCCCCTAATTTAAAACAAATAGATACAAACACAAACAGAGCTCCACCCTGCCATCCACTCAACCTGTTTTTCTATGCAATTTCTCCTTTTTCTCAGCTAAACTCTTAGAAAAAGTTCTATACATATTGCCTCATTTTCTTGCCCCTCAACTCACTTCTTCACTCCTGATAATTCTGTCTTTGATCCCCAAATTCAACTAACATTGTTCTCATCTGGGTTATTTGTGATCTCTTAATTTGTTGTTGTTGAGTTGTTTTTCAATTGTGTCCAACTCCTTGTGACCTTATTTGGGGTTTTCTTGGAAGAGAAAATGGAGCAGTTTGCTATTTCCTTCTCCAGCTGACTTTGCAGATGAGAAAACTGAGGCAAAAAGGATTAAGTGACTTGCCCAGGATAACATAGCTAGTAAGTGTCTGAGGCCAGATTTCAGGTCAAAGTAAATGAGTCTAAACCAATTTTAGAGCCATAGAACCCACAAAGTGACAGAGAGAAACAAAGTCCCCACTGAAAGAAGCCCGGCAGGCTGAAGGGATAATCGTAACTTATGAAACTTTTCTCAGTATGAGGATGAGAGAAGGGAATACAAATGTATATTGGGAGATGGAGAAAGGGAGAGCTAGATTAGGGCAAATTATCTCATATAAAAGAGGCAAGAGAATACTGTTACAATGGAGGGGAAGAGCAGGAAGGTGAAAGGGAACAGGATAACCTTATTCTCATTGAATTTGGCTTAAGGGGGGAATAACACACACACACACACTCAATTAGATATCTTACCCTACAGGAAAATAAGAGGGTAAGAGATAAGAGGGGGGATGATAGAAGGGAGGGCAGATTGGGGGAGAGTTAGAAGCAAACATTTTCAAAAAAGAATAGGGTCAAAGGAGAAAATAGAGTAAGTGGGGGTCAGAATAGGATGGAGGGAAATATAGTTAGTCTTTCTATATGACTGCTATGGAATTGATTTGGATAACTAACTACACATGTACAACCTATATTGAATTGCTTATTTTCCCAGTGGGGGCAGGGAAGGAGGGAAGAAGGAAAAAAATCTGGAACTCAAAGTTTTAAAAACAAATATTACAAAACCAATTTTTTTTTTGCATGCAACTGGAAAATAAGATACACAGGTACTGGGGCATAGAAATCCATCTTGCCTTTTAGAAAGTTAGGGGAGATGATGAGGCAGGATATAAGACAGAATAGATTGGGGAGGGGGTATGTAATAGGTTTGCTATTTTGGGATGAGGGGTAGGGGAGAGATAAAGAGAAAAAATAGCAACCCCAAATCTTGTGGAAATGAATATTGAAAACTAAAAATAAATAAATGTATTTTTAAAAAAAAGTAAATTGAGTATTTGTGACTCCAGACTCACAACTATCCACCTAACTGCCCCACCTGTTTAACCCAATTTAAAAGTAATATCCTTTTTTATCTTTCTTGACCTCTCTACAGTGCTTGACAGCATTAGCTACACTCTTCTGTATAGCCTCTCTCTTCCTTGAATTTTTGTGATGCTGCTCATTATGCATTCTCCTTCTACCTATTTGACTGCTAAATCACATTTGTGTAATCATTATCTACCTGGGAATGTACCCTATGGATCTCCCTTGTGCCATCTTCTCTCCTCTCTACATGCTTTCTCTTAGGGAACTCATTAGATCCCTTATTTTCAACTATCAGCTGTCTACAGATCTAAAATCCCAGATCCCAAATCTAAAACTCCATCCCTCATCTTTTTCTGATCTTTAGTTCCATATCTCCAGATACCTGCTGGGCATTTCCATCTGGATACCTCAAAGACATCTCAAATGCAACTTGTCAAAACCAGAACTCATTATCTTCACCACCAAACATGCCCCTTCTTCCTTTTCATTGTGTTTCAGTTCCTATATCTTTCAACTGCCAAGTCTTTTAAATTTTACCTCTATAACTCTCACATTCCTTTCCTTTTCTCTACTCACATAGTTATCAACTCAATTTAAATTCTACTTACCATATCCCCTAAACTGTTAAAGTAACCTCATAATGGGTTTCCATGTTTCTATGTCTTCCCAGTCTAAACATCCAAACATCCATCAAAGTTGCAAGATAGATATTTTTAAAGCGCAGGAATGATCTTGTCACACCCTTGCTTAAGAAACTTTACAGCTTAGGAGGGTCTGCTGGAAACAAAGAGTCTTCTGACAGAGTTTGAGAATTTAAAATCACCCAGATACCTCAATAAGACATCTGAGTAGGCTATTGGTGAAAAATTCAATATGTGATTTTGCAGATATAACTAGTAAATTCTTGTAAACACTTATTTTAATCCACTTACATTATTTGCTTTATTCAATATCTTGGGCCAAAGACTGTCTTATTTTTACTAATGTTGTGTAAAGAAGGGCTCCTTTTCATTTTCTGTATGACCGTAGTCAAGTCATTTAGCTTCTCTCAGACTTAGTTTTCTCATCTGTTAAATTGAGACAATGACTACGCTTCTCTCACAGGGTTGTTGTGAGGCTCAAATAAGATAATTTACATAAAACAAAAGCACAATATAATGCTAGCTAATATTATACAAGGCCTCATTAAGATAAACCTTTAAAAATTAGATGTGTGATCCGTTCGCTGTTTTGCATGCATTTTAAATATCAGTGCTTGAAAAGGACCATCTACTTTTTAAAAAATTAACAATTGAAGTCCTATGCAAAATAAATGTTAGTTACAATTTTCCTTTTAAAGAACCCCAAATCCCACATGTACATAAATGACTGGGTTGCTAAGTTTCAATTTTAAATATTGCCATGTGAATTTCAGGGAGGGGAGATCTTAAGCTTTACATATAGTTTTCCTGGGAAGAAAATGTATGTAGAAGACTAAAAAGAAATATTTTTTGTTGTTATTAGTATGGGTTGCTTCTGGGAGGATGCCGTCACCACTTAGTCTGAAATAATTGAACATCAAATCATTTAAGTATACAAAGGCAGCCTTTACACTCATAAAAGCCTGTTTAGTACTGACAGGTTTTTCCTAGGCATTTTTTAAAAGTCTATTTTGTTTTATTTCCTTTATTGGCATTCATTTCTACAAACACTTATCATCTCTCTTTCCCACTGCTCCTCCCCAAATAATAAAAAAAGAAAACAAAAGCCCTCATAACATACATGCATAACCCATCCAAACCAATTATTCCACACGTCTTGTCCAAAAATAAATTTCTCATTTTGTGTTTTAGGTACAACGGGCACTCTGTTTCATATCCAGTCCTCTTGACTTATTTATAATTGCATTATTCAGGGTTCTAAAGTCTTTCAAAGTTCTTTTGCTCTTGATGTTGTTTATGGTAAAAAAGGTTCTCTTGGTTCTACTCTCTTCACTCTCCATCAGTTGATAAAAGTTTCCCTAACTTCATATGAAACTATCCATTTCATCTTTATATATTACTATAATATTTCATTGTATTCACAAACCACCACCTCTTGTTTTTTCTTTTTTTTATTGACTTGTTTGTTTACTTTTAGGTTACAAGATTCTGTTCCATAGTCACTTCAGTTATAGATTTTTCTCCCCGTCCTCCCC
>CM053596.1:116485820-116562815 GCA_028646575.1 Pseudocheirus occidentalis
TTTCCCACTTCTGTGATCTCTTTGGGATACAACCCCAAACGTGGTATTACTGGGTCAAAGGGTATGATATTATTTATAGCCCTTTGTGCATAGTTCCAGATTGCCCTCCAGAATGGTTGTATCAGTTCACAGCTCCACCAGCAATGCATTAGAGTTCCAATACAAACCACCGTTTCTTCAATCATTCTTCAAAAGGTAAGGACCCCTTTAGTTTCTAGTTTTGGGACTACCACAAAAAGAGCTGTTAAAAATGTTCTTATACATACATAGCCTCTTTTAAAAATATCTTTTGGAATTACCCTAGATTTGAAGAATAGTGCAAATTTGTACCATCTTGCCTTTCAGGTAGTGAAATTCCAGAGATCAAAGGGTCACCTTTATAATTGTATTACTTAAAAAAAAAGGAACCAGTAGATTTTAGAATTTATATTCTCCATGAGAAGCCAAATACATTTAGTTCTTTCAGAGTTCCTTAGTACTTTATATGCATATCAAGAAATTGCTCATTGGGAATGGGCCTTTCAGCATCTCCTTTTAGGAAACTAGCCTCAGATGGCTCATGAGGTTGTGACATGCCTGGGAGTTAGCTGACTTTGCTTATCTTGTTAAAAACAGACAGATGGGGTTATGCAGACATGGCTGTTTCTTGGTGGCCCTGTTTACACTTTTGGAGCAGCTGCCTGATTAGCAGCTGTGTAATTGAACTCTAAGCAGCAGGATGGGCTACACTTTGATTTATCAATTTATTTCTGTAGAATTTACTCCAGGGCAAAGTAGCCTTTAGGTCAGCTAACATTTATAAAAGTCTGCTTTGAGAGTGTAATAAAGGAAATCACTGTCCAATGTAAAGCACCATTATTATTTCTGGTATTGTTGACATTATTCTAATATTGCAAATTGTGTCATATCTTTTTGCCTTTTTTGTTATTGTTGTGTAGACTTTTGATTTTGTTGTTAGAGGAAGCAAGGACTTTTCTTCCACTAATACAGATATATAATCTGTCTACTAGTGTTAGTTAACTAGCGCACAGAGATTAAATGGTTTATTTAACAAGTCCCCAGTTCTCCTTGACTAAGACAAGTTCTCTGTCATAACTGTATTATTCTATTTGGTCATTAAGGACAATAAGCAGATGAATTTATTGCCCTTGGGGAATTTCAGGATCAATGGAGAAGAAACAAGAAAAAAGCCCATTATTACATCTCATAAAAACAAATGTTATCATACACAGATGGGACAGATGGTGAGAGCTGGGTACCACAGCCCTTCCCCCTCCTTTTCCCAGGTAGAGCAGTGGCGGGGTAGGCAGCAATATTGGGGATAGCCCTTGTGGTATCTGTGAGACTGCAGTCCTTCAGCAGCCTAAGGTGCAGGACCTATGTGACAACAAGGATGCCATGAAGGTCTTCAGCAAAGATGCTTTCCTGATGGACATGAACTGTTTTAGTCCTTTGATGCTGACATCCCCTTTATCCATGATAAGCCAATACAAGTGTGAAGATGAGTCAGACTTGAAGGACCTTTTCATTACAATTGATGATTCCCAAAGCTACGTTACTAGAGTTGAAACTTTCATCACCTACAGAGACACAACTAAAGGATGAATTTGATTCTAGTGAATTTGAAATTCAAAGACATTATCAAGATTTCTTTTGGTTAAAGGGAAAACTTGAAGAAACACATCCCATTCTCATTATTCATCCTTTGCCAGAAAAACTCATAAAGGCATGGTGGAATTGTTTAATGATGGCTTCATTGAGGCTCAAAGAAAGGCACCACATAAATTTTTTAAATGAATTGCTAATCATCAAACTAACTTTCTTTTTTCCTTCTTTTTTACATTTAAAATTGATTTGTTTATTTACTTTTAGTTTACAAGATTCAGTTCCACAATCCCTTGAGTTTCAAATTCTCTCCTCCCTCTCCTCCTTCCCCACAGCAGCATGCAAACAAGTATAGGATCTGCAAATATTTTCACATTGGACATTAGTCTGGTTGTATTGAAGTGTTGTAACCAATTGAGTGAACAATGGGAAAAAAGAAAACCAAACATGAAAAAGAAAGATAACATGTAGACTGCTTCAGTCTCCATATAAACTCTGTTCTTTCTAGATCTTTTTCTGAATGTAGACATCTCCTTCCATCCTGAGACTTGTAGAGTTGTCTTATAACTGCTTTGCTGAGAAGAGTCCAGTTTATCAAAGCTGGTCATCATACATATGATGTGTCTGTGATTGTGTACAAATTTTTCCAAACTTTAACTTTCAATGAAGATTTCTAAGTTTTTCTTACTGCACAAGCCTGGGAGCTCTCTTCTCACAAGAAACAAGTTCTTGGATTGCTTAGCAGGATGGGGCAGACAGTCATAGCTGTAGCTTCCTTTGTGAGAGGAACTAAAAAAACTGCCCAGGTAAGTTTCACTGAAATGAATAGCTGCAGGGACATTTAACCAGGAGATAAGATTAATAGACAAAATATCTCAGAGAATTTATAAGGAAGAAAAGGAGTATTTTGAGGAAATGGAGGAACATAGACCAATCTACACCTGGTGGTGTATCAGAAGAGGATCTGGTCAGCTCCTTGAAATGTGTGGCCAGCTGCACTGGTAAGTGTTATAAGGCCACTGAAAGAGGAATATGTGACCTTTCAGAGACACTGCTTCCAGTCGTACATGAATGTTCTTTATAGTGAAATATTAATGGGAGTCATGAAAAGAAAATATTAAATTCAAGCAAAGCTAGGTTCCAGAGTTGAAGCTCTGACTTGCAAAAAAGGCTGAAAAGGAGTTGCTTACAAGAGAGATTGGAAAACTAGAAGATAAAGCAGAATGTGCTGAGAATGCTCTGAAAGCTGACTGGGACAGATGGAAACAAAACATGCAAAATGATATCAAGTTGGCATTCACAAATACGGCTGAGGAAAACATCAGCTATTACAAACAGTGCTTTGCCACAAGGGAGTCCTTCATTACAACTCAAACCCACCTTCATCTAGAAGAGCATACCTAAGGATTTTTTGCCTAACCTTTGGCGATATAGTGCCTTTTGACCAAAGACTTTAATAGGGTGGGCTATATTTAGTGCTGTCTCATGTTAGCTATGCCCTGCAGATAAGTCACCTAAAGCAACATGGCACAATGGAAATGGTACTAAATTTGGAACTATATATGGGACATGAATGAATTTTTTCAACCCTGCTACTTAATATTTATATACCTCTGGTCAAGTCACCTGTTTTCTCTGGGTCTCTGTTTCCTCAGCTTCAAAGTGAAAGAGTTGAGCCAGAAATCCTTCAAGGTCCTTTCTAACTATAAATGTAGAATCCTATAGTAAATAGAAACTGGTTATTTTATATGCTATCCATTGAGATAGATCAAAAATGAAATAGAAGTGCAACATACATTATTATGTGTATTCAACAATGGATTCTTGGACAAATAAGTCATATTTCAACCAGTCTTTGGATTCTCCATATTCCTTCATTTTCAGACTAAGCTAGGTGGCTGTCCAGGTCATTTCAACTCAAATTGCATGATAATGTGATTCTAGTTCTCCATGTCAAAGGAACAGACACAGTAAGCCTAATGGATAGAAAAGTGAATGGTTTTGTAGTGTGTGCTTGTCTGCTGTCACAGCGTGAGTGATCAGAAATCCCTTGGATAGTTTCATGAGACACAAGAGATCTATAAAACAGAACTTTAGGAACACTAGGCTATATCGCTGCATGTTATCATCCCTCCCAGCTTTGAAATTCTATGATTCAAAATGATCTAGTAGTAATGAATTAAATGCTTGCTTTCCCTTCAGAGAAAATAAAACCTCAAATACCATTCTGTGATCTGTAGATAGGAGAAGCACACTTTGGGACCAAAAGTAGTTGCTGTCTGTTCTTCAATATGGTGGCTAAATTACATGGTGCCAGCGACTCTAGTTTAGTGGTTCTGGTGGCTGCTGATGTTGTCAAAGCCAGGGCTGAAAGATGGAACTGAAAACTCTTCTAAATCCTGTTTAGTCAGTCTTTAACCGATATAGTGATACTGGCTGGAAAGAAGGGAAAATTAAGGAGAGGGGTCGGCTAGGTGGCGCAGTGAATAGAGCACTGGCCCTGGAGTCGGGAGTACCTGATTTCAAATCTGGCCTCAGACACTTAACACAAAAAAACTAGCCATGTGACCTTGGGCAAGTCACTTAACCCCAACTGCCCTCCAAAAAAAAAAAAGCAAAAAAAAAAATTAAGGAGAACATGATTGACATTTTCCCCCTCTGTGTAATGAGATTTCAAAACACTAGGCCCACTATTTGAAAGTATCAGGAAGGAACTTTCTACAGTGAAGAGCACAAACTTGCCATATGAGTATTTGTTGGAGATATAGAGGGAATTCTTCTTCAAGTATGTATCAGACAATAGACTTAGAGATCCCTTCCAACTCTGAAATCATCTGATTACATGAAACTGTATGACATAACCTTTCTTCTCTTTGCAGAGATGGGAGAACAGATTTGTAGCACCACATGAATGTCAAACTGGATAGATATTTTAGTTGGTTTTGTTGAACTGTTTTGTTATCAGAGATAGTTCTCTGGGAAAGAGGACTAATCAGGCTATAAAAACAAAAAAAATTTAATTAAAAAAAACAATACAACACTTTCCTGATGACCTGTTTGAAAGCTCCTAATTGGCATAAAATAAAGTCCCTTTAACTATAAAATGAAAGTTTGTATTAAATGCTCTTTAAGATCCATGTCATTCCCAAAGGTCTAAATTAAAACTCTCTCAAGTCAATCTTAAGTCTTACTAGTTGCCTTCCACATTGTCCTTCCTTCCTCATTCCCTGATTGTATTTCTATAATACTTGAATCATTTCTTTCTGGCTGCTTGCAATAGTTTTCTCCTTGAAATGGTAACTCTGGAATTTGGCTACAATATTCCTAGGAGTTTTCCTTTTGGGATCTCTTTCAAGATGTGATTGGTGGATTCTTACAATTTCTATTTTACCTTCTGGTTCTAGAATATCAGGGCACTTTTCTTGATAATTATCTCTCCTGGATCTATTGTGCCCTGCTTCCTTATTCCCTTGTTCTCAATAATACTCTGACCATCACATAAGACCAAGTGTCCTAGAATAAATCTTAAAGACTGACAAGAAGGTAAAAAGAACAAAGATAAATAGAAGGAAGTAATGATCAGAAGGTAGATGCTGTGTGGTCTGGGGGATCAAAAAGGTTCTCCAGATCTCAGTCAATTAGAAAACATTTTCAAGGTGGACACATAAGGTGCTAGAGACTTGTGGTATATGTATATGACTCATAATGATCAGCATTGTTAAATTAAATTAGGCAGTTAGATTTTGTAATGCCATGCACAAGCAGCTTTCCAGAAGAATGTTACTGTGAACAGCTTTTAAGGTTATTATCACACAGTATAGTGATCACTCTGTTCTATAACAAATCAAAACAAAACATTCATAGAAAATCAAAATACAGCATTTACAATATTACAGTTTATCACAGAAAATCACAACATAGTATTCACAACAGCTTATCATTAAAATAGCCACATAGTTTTCACCTAAGTGGCCACAAAGTTTTGAACAGAAAACAGTCATCTGGTATCCCTAAGGAAGTTTGCCTCCTTATTTGGTCATTCAGTCATCTCAAAGTACAATAGTCAGTCTTCCCCACATGGGGAAACTAAGTTAACTCAATCAGTCTCTTATTCAGCAATCAATTACTAAATATTGTTAATCACTAAGTACAAATCATTAGGAAATACACAAACCTTCCACCCCTAGGTCACTAGTAAACTACAATTTCACCATTACTCAGTACCCATGGAGAAGTCTTTTCATCTTGACTTGGGGCTAGTTCTCAGATTCCCTGGATCCCCTTCCATGGTCCCAGATTCTACTTGGATTCACCAAACTGGATTCACTTGGGTTCAGTGGCAGACAGCTCCCAATTCCTTGTTTGGCTTTCGATGCAGGTCCTGCTCCACACTGAAGTTCACAATGTCCAGTTCATCTTAAATCATTCACAATTTCTGTTCTGGAGAATTCAAGGCTCAACCAAGCCACAAACAGACAAAGTCCCTGCATCCCAGTCATGCTTCCTTAGTCCTTGGGTAGTTTGGCTGGCCCTAGGACCCAGAAGAAATCCCAGCTGGATCCCAGAATCGAAATCACTCCTCCCAGGTTTTCAAAATCAAAATCTGTTTCTCTAGACTTCACAATTCTTGTCCAAAGAAAATTCTGACTCAGTTCAGCAGTAGCAACCCAGCCTCCAGAGGTTGCTAAGAGAAACACTTTCTCTCTCTCTCACTCTCTCTCTCTCTCTCTCTCTCTCACTCTCTCTCTCTCTCTCTCTCTCAACAGATTTTGGTCTCAAGAAATTCTGACTGTGCCTCTCTGGGGCTATTTTTATATACACCCAGCATTGGCTTCCTGTTTCAGTAATCTCTTCCTCCTATGTCAGCAACAGGAGACAGGAGTTCATACCTTCTGATTCTTTCACAGAGCTTTGACTAGTTACTAAGGGCTAAGTACCTGCTTACTTGCCAATACAAAAAGGGGTCTTCAAATTCAAATTAATTACCATCACAGATTTCCTAAATGGCAACAAAACCATTTACACAACATTTTAAGGTTTGCAAAGTGCTATGATATGTTATTTCACTTGATCCTCAAAAACTACAACATCCTATTCTAGCTTTACATCATAAAATACTAACAGGTTCAAAACCTAAGGATACTTTTGGCTCTAGAATTATGATCACAAGATCCTACATATAAAGTATTTTGCAAACCTTCAAGTACCATATAAATCTTGCCTATTATTATCCTATATCCAAGAGTAATCATCCTCATAAAGACGGAATTATGATTTATATCAGTGGAGGCAGAGGTGGATCTCCCACTTGGGCAGCCATGTATATCATAACTTGACCTCTCCCTCTCTCATGGGAACACATAGCCATTCCAGTTGTGATTTATTTTAAAAGCAATGCTCTTGGGAATAAGAAATTGGCCTTTTGCCCATTCAAGTATAATTTTCTTGACATGTTCTGTAACTGTGAGAGGAAGGTCCTGGCAGTAACACTGCAGTATTAAACAAGGTCAGATCCTAGAAAATGAGTCAGAAAAAAAATCTATTCCCAGGAATAATGCCATTTTGTTTGTCAAGATTTATGAAGTGGGGATTGCTTTTCCTTTCAGGTTTCTAAAATTTTTTTGTTATAGTTATTTTGACCAAGTTAAGTAGCTATGAATGAGGAAACCTCCTCTACCAATGAAGGTCAAGAGCTTAATAGTTTTAAAGAGTTTTCTGTGGCAGTAAGAGGTTAAGTGACTTGCCCATAGTCTATGCATGTAAGAGGCAGGGCTTGAGTCCAGGTCTTTTTTTCTTTTTGGTGGGTTCTCTATGGGCCACAGCTTGGCCTCAGTTTGACTGGATAGATTGGTTGTGAGATTAAGAAAGTTCCTCGACCAAAACTCCCTTTACCATCTATAGAATGTGGCTTAATAATGTAGCTTAATTAATTAATGTAGCTTAATAGACCCAGAACATAACAAAAGATGATCTTTCCCATGCTTCCCTTCTCAAGAAAAGCTCATACTCAAAGTGGTCTTATAGGACAAAGTCGATCTATTCCTAAACATCCATAGGGAAGATAAAAACAGTACAGAACTGGATAGGTAGGAGAATGGGAGGGGTTAGGGAACAAAGAGGGAAAAACCCCTTCACAAATCTTTTCCTCTTAGTTACTCTAGAACTTAACTCTCTTTCACTATTCCTTGTTGTTGCTTTGTCAGTCATCTGTGTCCAAATTTTCCATGATCTGATTTGGGGATTTTCTTGGCAAAGATACTGACGGGGTTTGTTATTTCCTTCTCCAACTCATCTGACAGATGAGGAAACAGAGGCAAATAGTATTAAGTGACTTGCCCAGGGTCACTCAGCTACTAAGTGTCTGAGGCTAGATTTGAACTCAGGCCCTCCTGACTCCAGAGCTGCCACTCTATCTACTGTACCACCTTGTTGCCCCTTATTCCTTGTTATTCCAATACTCATTTTGTTCCCTCAGGCTTCTCTACTCTGGAGAGAAAGTTTTTAATCAACAGTGATTACATTTTGGTTTATCCTATAATCCCTGCAGAAATGAGGCATAGCTTTTAGGCATGAGAAAGAGATAGTTTCATAGGAGTGTGTTTGTGGGTGTGTGTGGGGGGGGTACCAGAGGGGTAAAGTTCTAATACTTTTATATCATAAATCCCTATCAGTGTGCTCTCTCACTCTCCACTAAATATCAGGTCACAGGATCATAGATTTGTCACAGTTGGTAGCAACTAGACCATCTGACTTAGCTTTTAGAAACAAGCATTTACTAAAGAGACATAGTACATCTCCCCACTCCTAAGCCTGGGAATACTCTCCCACAAATACACATATAGTCCTGGGGAAAAGTGGCTCAAATGCTTTTAAAATATCTCATCTTATGTTCAGAACAACCCTGTAAGGCATGCGTGACTATTACTACCATTTGCAGATGAGAAAAATGAGGCACTCGGAGCTTAAATGACTTACCCAGGGTCACACACCTAGTCATTGCTTGAAACTGAATTTGAATGCAAGGCTTCCTGAATCTATGACCAGCACTCTGTCCACTACATCAGCAATTTGTCTCTGAGCACACTGGACAAATGGGTAATTCATTACTCCTTTTGCAAGTAGTTTTTTTTTTCTGCCTTTCTTGAGATCTTCATAAAATTCCCTTTCAGGATGATATTCCACTGAGCTCCTGGTAGAGTCCTTAATATGCCTTTCTTCAGTGTCTAGTTTGTAGTCAACTCCTGATATAAACAGTGACACTCAAGGATGCTCAGAAGTCCAAAATCATTCAACCTCCTGAAGTTCACAAGGTCAACTTTGGGTCAAGGGGATGTGAAAGAGAAAGAGGTTTTCTCTTCCTGCACCCCCACCCCCAAATCCTCTCTGACTAGAAGTGTTTCCACCACTAAGACTGACCAGCTGTTATCTTATACAAGACCCACAGGTTTTGGGAATTGACTGAATCTCTTCAGCTAATCCCAGTACACTTTCTGTGTAGGGTCATTCCATTTCATCAAATGCTTTCACCGATGCTCAATTACTTAAGGACTTTTCATACCTGCTTTAATGCCTGGTCAATGTATTCATTGCAGATGTTCCCATTTGATTATGGTCATTATTTTAAGTGAGCTGGAGTGATTGATTGGTTCATTCATTCAGCCAACCCCCAGCCTTTCAACTATGAAAATCCGTGATTTAAGAATCTCTAATAACAAGATAGTTCCAAATCTTACATATCTCATAGTGTAAGTGGAAAAAAAGCATTGAATTTGAGATCAGAAGACAGGGATTTGAGTTCTTAGTCTGCCATTTACTTTCCATGCAGTTTTAAATCACTTAGCCTTTTTTTGTGCCTTAGCACCCTCATCTGTAAAATGGGAGTAATAATTAAAATACTTGCATTGTTCATCTCTTAGTTTTGTTGTGATGATTGAATGAGATCATTTGTATTAGGTGCTTGGTAACCAGAATGAACTAAAAATAAAGTGAGTTAATATTGGTAGTGGTAGTAGTAATAAGAGTAGCAAATTGGAAATGCTGCTATTCTAAGAATTTGTCAAATGTATACAACAGTCTTTTCTAACAGAGATATGAAAAAAATTAGATAGCTCATGTAAAAGTACTTTCAGAATGCCAGAGAAAGAGGTTGGACCCATTGTTTTTATTTTCCTGCTATTGATTCATCATGTGATTTTGATAGTTTACTTTTGCTAGCCTAGAATACATCTGAATTCCATACAGATGCTAGTAAAACTTCTCTCTTTATTATGATGTAATAGTAGAGTTTTATGCTTTGTCATTCTAATTTAGCAGAACAGTAAATAAGAAATAACAAAGAATGTTGAAGCATAGGGTTTTTTTCTCTGAAGTCATTGACAAACTTACTGGTCCGAAAAAATTTTCTCCTTGAGTCTAAAGTTGTAAAATCAGCTCTGTTATTATGTCTCCTTTTCCTAGAATGACTACAAAAGATTGTCAATGCAGTGCAAAGATTTTGTTGTCGGACTTCTTGATCTTTGCAGAAACACAGAAGAAGTGGAGGCCATTCTGAATGGGGACGTTGAAGTGAACCCTACTAGTGGAGACCATGGGCGTCCAAGCCTTAGTCGTTTAAAGCTCGCTATTAAATATGAAGTCAAAAAAGTAAGCTCAGGCATTTAGCCCCGTTTGTATTTCTTTTTGCTTTTACTTTACTGATTCTGAATAGAGATGATATGCTAATAGCTTAAACATTATCCCCTCCAAAACACAAAAACAAAGCCCACAATTCCATGCAACTATGTCTAACATGTAGAATTCTCTTTAACCTCAATAGTTAAATGGATAGTATTTAAACAATAGGGAAAACGATTGAGAGGTTGCATATTGCAGTGGTTAGAATGCTGCACTTGGAATCAAGAGAGATCTGGGTTGAAATCCTGTCTGAGACACTAACTTTGAGACCACAGACAAGTCATTTAAGCTCTCTGAACATCAATTAATTTGTCTGAAAACAAGGATGTTCATACCAACACCTGTCACACATGATCATTGTAAGGCTCAAATGAGTAACCCCTCTTCCTAGTGGGGGTACCATTGCAAAAAAACCCAACCAAGCCTAACAATTCCTAGGCCTTTCTAACTGCACTGCAGCTGAATCTCTCACATGTTTCTGTCTCTCTCTCTCTCTCTCTCTCTCTCTCTCTCTCTCTCTTTCTCATTTAGAGTGACAGCAGGGATCATCTTCTTTCATTTATATCCCCAGCATTTAGATGTTCTTATCTGATTAAGGTAGTTATTTTAAGTGAGTTGGGGTGATTGATTGACTGGCTCATTCATTAAACCTATCCTAACCCTTTCAACTCAGAAAATCTGTGATTTTATGAATTTCTATATGATAGTTTTCCTTCAGTTGCTTTCCAAATTTTCTGTTTCTCATAGCATAAGTGGGGCGGGGGGGGGGGAACAACATTGAATTCGGAATCAGAAGACTAGGATTCATTATCCATGTAGTTTTAGGTCACAGCCTTTTTTTTTTGGAGGGCAATTGGGGTTAAGTGACTTACCCAAAGTCACATGGCTAGTAGATGTGACAAGTGTCTGAGGCCAGATTTGAACTCAGGTCCTCCTGACTCCAGGGCCAGTACTCTATTCACTGCACCACCTAGCCACCCCCACTTAGCTTTTTTGTACCTTAACCCTCTCATCTATAAAATGGGAGTATTAATTAAAATACTTGTATGCAGTAAAAACTTAATAACACTTCATTCATTTAACATTCAAAGTGCTTTATAAATAGGTGTCCTCAATTGAGATGGAAGGAATGGAGTGAAATAGGAAGATGGCCCTAGCCAATTATTCTTGCTTAAGTAGATGATAAACACTTGTTTCATTGCTGCTGAAAGACTTCAGGTACTTTCAGTATCTTCAAAATTTAGCTCCCTAAATCAAATTTCTGGTCACTCTGTTCTGGGTGTATCTCTGACAATTTGAATTGGGATTAAAGTTAGATGAGAATAAACATTTTGCCTTATTTCTGGTCTAGTCTAATTTGGGATCCCAGTTTGGGATGAATACCCTTGAGTCCTCTCTTGCAATGTCCTTCTTAGGAAGTCATTCCTCTTTCTTCCTTTATCTCCTTCTCCCTCTCTTTCTCTTCCTGCTTTGGGAGAGTCTTAGCCAACACTAGGCAGGGCACATTGTCTCTCTATTGGTCTATTATAGAGGATAAAACACATGCTGGAAACACTTGCTAATTGGTTTTTTGTTCATTAGCTGTATGTTTTCCATCCTATATTTGTACCCTAATAAAATGTTCCTCCTAAAGGGTTCAAAACAATATATTTGAATTTAAAAAGTAGGATATGTTAATTTTTCATTAATTGTTTCCTTTCATTTGATCTCTATTCCAGTTTGTAGCCCATCCAAACTGCCAGCAACAGCTTCTCTCCATCTGGTATGAGAATCTCTCAGGTTTAAGGCAGCAGACAATTGCTATCAAGTTTCTAGTGGTCCTCGCTGTGGCAGTTGGCTTGCCCTTCCTGGCTCTGATTTACTGGTTTGCTCCATGCAGCAAGGTGAGTTGGTAAACTTAAACATCTCAGTTTAGAGAAAAGCCTATCCAGTTGGACTGGAAAAAATCAGTTGAAAAGTAGGAAATACAATTAAACATTAGAATGAAATGAGGGCCTGTTACGGATAAGTGATAGAACATTGTTAAGGCACTTCCCCTCAATTTTAAAATCTGCCTTACTCATTGTTGTTGATGCTTTGAGAATTCAAGGATAGAATCTGTCTCTTTAACCAAACTGTTTTGCTCCAGTAATGCATACAAATTTCATGTTTATATTGTAAAATGGATCTTGAAATTGTTCAAACTGGTTATTGTGGGGGGAGGGAGGTGAGAATAGAAATATTTTATTATTTAAATAAGCTGCAGAATTAACCAGATTTACCAGTAACTAACTATGCCAGGTCAACTATAGCCCTCTTCACCTTGATAATGTCCTTTTCCTCAGTTGGAAATAGCTTCATACTTTCCCCAAACTGTTACCTCTAATTTTTACAAACCAATTTTGTCTCTGTTATTCTCATTTTCACCCTGAATACTTAATACAATTTGTCACTTCCCTAACAAAATATATTGCCCTGTTCTCCCTAATTATTTTAGAAAAATTAATTTCTTTCTATTCCATCCATATGGAAGTATTCGATAGTAAGAATGAGTATCAATAAATCCTGATTTACTTGTGAGTGAGCATATAATATTATCTATCTTATTATATAATTCACATATATTATATACTTGAACACATTAATGACCTTTGATTGCATCAGTGTGGGAACTTCTTGAACTCCACATCACTATTGCTCTGTGCCTTAGTATTAGGTTGTGGAGAATAGCAATGGCTAAAACAGTTCATCACCTTGCACCTAACCTGCTGTTGAAGACTTTATGGATTTATGTAGTTGTTGGACCACAGATATTCAGTCTATCACCAGGCCCTTATCTGCAGATTTTCCAGCTTGCTTGGTTTTCCTTGATCTTGCCTTGTAATGGCAGAGTCTTTATTTGAGTAAGACTTTGTTGCTCTCACCTCTCCATTCTCTCTTTCCCTCTCTCCCTCCCTCTTTTTCTCTCTCTTTCTCCCTCCCTCCTTCCCTCACTCTCTCTCTTTCTTTCTCTCTCTCTCTCTCTGTCTCTCTCTCTCTGTCTCTGTCTCTCTCTCTGTCTCTGTCTCTCTCTCTGTCTCTCTCTCTGTCTCTGTCTCTGTCTCTCTCTCTGTCTCTCTCTGTCTCTGTCTCTCTCTGTCTCTGTCTCTCTCTCTGTCTCTCTCTGTCTCTCTCTCTGTCTCTCTCTCTGTCTCTCTCTGTCTCTCTCTCTCTGTCTCTCTCTCTCTGTCTCTCTCTCTCTGTCTCTCCCTCCCTCCCTCTGATAAGTAATAGAGAGACCTCTGTTTTCAGTGATGTTATTATACCCAAACCCAAGATCCCAGGTCACTACACACCAACTGATTTTGTAGCCTACTATTAAGACCCTTCCATATTTCTGTTCTTGTCTCTATCCTACATTTTATCATAGCTTAAAACTGTTTAAGGCATGACTGGGCATATTGCATATTCCCTGACCCCTCCTTCCCTAATCAGCATTTTATATATTCTCCTTTAATCATTACAGTGTATAAGGTTCATTATGGTGCAAGGATCTTATCTAGGGACTTACCTGGGGATCACTGACCAAGCAGGGTCCCCACCCCCTTCACCCAGAACATGTCCCTGGCCTGTTCTGGGGAATTCCAGTCCCCTCTACCCCCATGACCTTCCACCCTGCTCTGGAAAGTGCTGACTACAACCCTTCACCCTGTGTCCTCCACCCTGTTCTAGGAGGGTCCCCCATGTCATAGGAAGGTTGTACCCTTGTACCCTTGTGCCATATTCCCAAATTAGCCCTGAGTTATAGATCTAACCAATGGCTGCTCTTTGCTTCATGGCTTCTGCTAGCTCCCTTTCCTGATTGTAGTTTTTGTGGTTTTAGCCTTTATAACCAAAGTCTGTACTCCAATGGATTACTAGCAATCTGAGTGAATACTCTAGTAGTGGTACACTTAATCAATAAATCCACACCTAAATTTATCCTGAACCAAGTTCTCGTCTCGCTCTTATTTTCTGAACAACAATGTAAGAAGTTCCCAGTTGTAGAATTTCCTATACCAATGTAGAATAGGCTTCTATGCAACTTAAATGTATATTTGTGATCATACATATGGTTGTATTTACCATGGTGTCAAACTCAAATAGGAACAGGTTCATTAAACCATAATGGGAAACCCTATAGGCTGCATGTTCACTTAGAAAACCACATCTTAATATTATCTCTGTTCTACTATGTTTTTAGTTATTTTGTTAAAAATTTCCCAATTAAATTTTAATCTCATTCAGATAGTATTCAAGACTGTGGTAGTTCATATAAGGCTTTTGGCCGTGTTTCATGTATTATTTTTATATAGACTATTTGTGCTATGTATGTTCCATGTATGTGTGTATTATATACATATGTGTAGACATGAATAATATTTAAAAAGAAATATGCACACTCTTTGATCTTCCCTAGTTTATTAGATACACTATCCATATTAACTTATTTCACTCAATCAGCTCCCTTACTTCATCTATAGCAGTGGTTCTCAACCTTCCTAATACCATGACCCTTTAATACTTGTATGTGGGTGTATCTGCATGTGGGTGGATCTTCTGGAGACAGAGGAGCAGTGTCTCTGTTTCTAAGACCACTGGAAATATGTGTTTTCTGATGGTCTTAGGCGACCCCTGTGAAAGGGTTGTTCAACCCCCAAAGGGGTTGCAATCCACAGGTTGAGAACCACTGATCTACAGTAATGGGCCATGATGTTTGTGCTCTATAATATATATGTGGCCAAAAATACCCAAATAAGGACCTAGAATTTAGATCCTAGATATAAGTTATCCAAGACCACTGAGAGAAAGTCAGAAAAGCAAGGACATCCTTTTAAATACATAGGTCTTAATTATTTGTGATAAGGAGCAAATGATATATGGATCAATATTTCTAGATATTGCAAAGACTTCATTTAAGCTAGTCTCTTCTCCCACCATACCTTTTATTTGAACCACTAACAGGCAGCAAAACTGTCCATGCCACTGATCTTATCAAGTAGAATAAAAAAAGCATCATAATTATTTTCAATTGAGTGTTTTATAACATACCGACAAGCCTGGGCATCTGTATCCACCTCATCTATCAAAAGAGGAGGTTGGACTGAGTGGCCCCTTCCAGCTTTAACTCATTATGACATCTGCAGTTCTACTGCCAAATGAAATGGAAGAGGACAGATGACCATGCCTGCCATCAAAGCTTTTAGCTTCCATGTCAACTTTCTGAGAGAATAAGAGATTGCCAATATTATTAGACGTTAAGGTCTTACCACACATAACAATATTTTGCTTTTATACTTTCTGATGCTCTGTGAAGGTGATAGGAGCTCTCATTGTGGTATCAACCAGGACTGGGGGAAATTTAATACAATCTCAACAAAATATTTTCATCATCTGGGGCCTGAAATACCTATATGAGAATGAAAAAAGTGAGATTATCCAAATAAATCAAATAAAGATCAATCAACATTGTTTTTTGATATAGCATAGGCCAATATCTGTGTGCTTATTTTCATTTCTGCTTCCTTAAGTCTTCAACATGCTCAATTATGTATTTGTTCCTTTTTTTTGGTAAAGCTACTATTAAAGAATTTGTTTTGAAGCCAATAGAAACAGTTACAAGATTTGCCTTAAAATAAAAAAAAATCTTAAAGCTGTAAACACAGAAAATCATATATTGTAAGGAAAGAATTTACAGAGAAATAATATCTTACGTGTTTAATCATTATACATGTGAATTTTGGAAACACTATTATATATAGATATAACATCTTCACTGTTTCCCTAAGTATATAGTATTTAATTGACTCTGTCTTGGTGTGTGTTCTGTAATATACTACAGATGGGAAGGATAATGCGTGGACCATTCATGAAGTTTGTAGCACATGCTGCCTCTTTCACCATTTTCCTGGGACTCCTTGTCATGAATGCGGCCGACAGATTTGAAGGCCCCAAAATACTCCCTAATGAAACTAACATGGAAAATGGAAAACAGCTGTTCAGGATGAAAACATCCTGTTTCTCATGGATGGAGATGCTCATTATATCCTGGGTAATAGGTAAAGTATAATTTTCCATTATAATCTAGTTTTGCAACCCTAGCAGTTGGACTGAATGACACTGATTCCTTCAGACTAAACTCATACAAATGTATGCCACATGAAGGGAAAAATGCACCAAATGCTATGATTTCTTTTGTGTCTTTAAGGCTCTGTTGTTTTGTGTTCATTGCTGACTCCATATTCTCCTCACGTGGGTTATGTTTTTCATATATTTAAAGAATGTACAAAAAGAGAATTCAATGGGAAATTATGAGCCAAATCCTGCTGATCATAACTGCACAAAGCTGCCATTCACACTCAGAAGAGTCATGACTTCAGTCCCAGAGCAACATGAAATCTCCTATAGGCTCATTAGCATGTGCTAAAATTGATTATTCAACCAGATAATGAAATAAAAGTATTTTGGGCATATGAGGTGTTAGAAATGCAATTTTGAGCTCAAATAGGAGTTTTTAATTTTAAAACTGTTCACAGAATGAATACAGTATTAGCCTGAATTCTAGAAGGCCTGAGTTCAAATATGCCCTCCAATACTTACGAGTTGTGTGATCCTAAGCAAGTCTCTAACAAACACCTCTGTTTGTCTCAATTTCCTCAGCTGTCAAATGGGTAGAATGATAGCAACTCCCTCCTAGGGTTGTTGTGAGGATCAAGTGAGATATTATTATAATTCAAGGATATGTATGTGTATATATATATATATATATACACATATATATATATATATATTTAATATATATTATACTTTAATTTATCTTATGCTTCAAGGATACTTGTATAGCCAATAGAGACACCAAAAACTTCCTTGGCCACATTAAGCATGTAATGATCTCATATAGGAAAGAAGGATTCCTTAGCAAGGAAGAATACCAGATGCCTTTTAACAGGAAATCTCTTCTGTCATTCAAGGTATAATCTAGATGACTTCATGAAAATATCATGATTTTGTACAATTTTTAAAATTGATTTGATAGATATTCTTCTTACATTATAGGTACATATATTACAACAAATAATTTTTAATCTTTGTGCTTTTGCCAACTCACATTATTTTTATTTTGTACAGTTAGAAGCCTACCAACCACAGCTGTTCTTTCCAAAGTAAGCCATTAATGGAAAGAAATGATTTAATCCCTGTGGTCTGCAATCACAGAGCCAGAAGGTACACTAGTGATCATGTGGCCCAACCCCTTTGTTTTATAGCTAAGGAAACAGAAAGTTTATCTTTTACTGAAGTGAACATTAGCATTAGCTATATAAATAAATATGATTTATACATAGGAAAGAATAAATTAGTTGAAATATGCCCATTTTATACTTCTCTTAAGTAAGGTTTTCACTGGTTTATAGGTATATTATTTTATGTATGAATATTTTGCCCACCAGTGTAGCTCACAACCTTGCCATTGTCTTCAGAGTGATCCTCATCCATTTCTCTTTAAAAATAAATTTTGTATTCCTTCTCAACTCTCCCTGCAGAAAATCATTCCTTACAATAAAGAGTGAAGAAAAAGAAAAAAGCTACACATAAGTAAAGTCTATGTAAAAAAAGTCTGATGTTCATCCTTGTATATATTGTTTTCCTGGTTTTGTTTATTTTACTTTGTATCAGTTCATATGTGAACTAATGCTTCTCTATATCCATCATGTTCTTTGTTTCTTACAGGATATTAATATTCCATTATATTCATGTACTCACATTTTAAAAACCTCTTAATGAATACAAAATAAAAATATATTTTATAAATAAGTCTTTTTTTAAAAAAATAAATCTATCAAAGTCATATTCATCAGGAGATGGCCTTACTCTGGTTCTTTAATACTTCAGAGTTACTTCGTTAAAAATTCAAATAAAGTTTATAGGCTTATTTTTTTACCCTTGAAGACCTATTGCATTATAAATAATACTTTATCCTTATATTAGATATGATAGTGGAATTTGAACTGTACAGCAGTTTGCTACACTGGGTGCTTTTGGTCAATGAATATTTATTTAGTCTTTTTATTTGTGGAGGAATAAAAAGATTTTACTAGGAAAATATCAGTTCACTGACCTTTGTATTTGATTTCAGAGAAAGTTTCCTTAAATCATTTTAAAAAGTGGTATATAGGAAGTACTGTTAACTAAGTATTTACTACTAATATTTTTCTACCATAGGTCAGTAAGCCTCTAGGATCAATTGTTGAAACCAGTATTTCTTTTACTCATTAATATTCATTCTTGCAAAAATACTGTTATTTCTCCCTGCAGGAATAGTGAAAGGTTGCTCATCTAGAATTGTATAGGTTCCATTTCAATAAAGATCAATAGGTAATAGGCTAATATAAACCTACAAACATTTCCACTAAATTCTAAAGAGAAAAAGACACTTATTTTCTCACATGTCTCATTTACCTGCTGATCTGATGAAGAGGTGCCCCTTTATTGGCACCAATGACAATCACTCTGCCTTTCATTCTGATTCTACCCCTTCACATTTTCTTTAACAGATTGTCCTGATTGTAAGGGAGAGGTCAAAATCACCTAACCCCGTTTAACGCTGATATATTTACCATGTAAGAACATAAGTTTGTGCTGTTCACTAAGCCCCTTTCCCTTTCCCTAGGTGTAAACAAGACCTTGACACCTCCATAGATATGAGGAGAAGTCTCTTTAGATTGCTGGGAGGGACTTGGTTATACCCTTTGTTGACTATATGAGACCATCAAGCAAGTTGGAACAAGGGACTTGAGAAGGAAAAAAATATGTACTTTTGAATAACTACTGAGAACCCTCAGAGCAGAAGATATGTTGGGAAGTCAGCCTGAAAAATCTCTTATTTTCTAATGCTTTTTAAAAGAAAATAGAAAAAGAAAGGAAGATTTCTTACAAGAGTAGTCAAGAGTATTTAGTGCAAATATTTTCATGGAGACAAATCCTCAAATGTAAGATATATGTGGATAATAGCTGTGTAGTATACATGGCTTAACTTGCGCAGATACATATCTATGGGTACATATCTAGTGGTATGGATAGATATTTAATTTAGAATTTTTCTTCCCTTCTTCAAAGGAGACTTTGGATTTCTATCCTTTGTGTGGAACAAAAGGATGGCTGTGAATGGGTGCTTGCTCCTTCCCTTCCCTGTCACCAACAGGGAGGTCCATGGGACTTGCCTAAGTTAGGGGAGGTTACCCAACTTAACCTTTAAGTTAAGATAGTACTTAACTTACCATGTCTAGCTTAGTTCCCTCTCACCAAACCCTGTTTGCACAAAGGATCATCATAAATAGATAACACCTCTCTTTATCAAAATAAATGGAAATCAAGAAAGTTCTACAGAATAGAATAGACCAGAGAACACACAAAAGTAAGGAGATTTTTGGCTTGAGCATAAGATTTTTTAAAACCACATATGCTCAAACAAAATGATAATATTGGTAGATTAGGCTTGGATGGAGTATCCCCTCTTAGCAGTCTTTAGGGTTGCAAGCACTGGAGATCAAGGAATATCTTGGGAGTAGCTTATATATATCTACATCTCTGAGGGTTCCTAGTAGTAATTCAGGAAGCCACAAAGAACTTTGTCTACTATGTCTCTAAAATCTGCACTAGTTTTATATAGGCTCTAAGGAGAGTGACATTTTTTTCATATGCTTATAAATATCTTTAATTTCTGCCTTCGAAAATTTCTATGCTGCATTTTACCCTATTTATCACCCTCTCCTCTTTCTGGATACTACTTTCTTTCTGGATTTTCATGACACTGGTCTCATACTGATTCTCCTTCTGTATGTCTAATAACTCTTCAATATCTTTTTGCAAGATAATCATCCATGACATGCTGTGGGTATACAAAAGGCTCTTTGTCCTAGGCACTGTTCTAGACACTATCTTTTCTCTGTATGCTTTTTCATTTGGAGATTTCATCAGTTGCCATGGGTTCAATTATCATCCATATGCAGATGATTGTCAGATCTATAATCCAATTTTTCCCAACAGTGTGTACAATAATACATTTTAAATATCAAGGACTAAATTAACTTTTGTTGATTCAAAATGAACATTTGGATATTGAAGGTATACACATTGAATCTGCGGATAGCATCATGCTAAAAAAACATAAAAGAAATCATTTATGGACTGTATAGAAAAATTCAAATGAATAATTCAAATAAATAAATTGAAATATCCCAAACTATTAAAGCAAACTTTAACAAGGATAAATGTGAAGACTCATCAGTGGTATGAAATCAATGTTGCAAATATATAATAGAGGAAGGTTTATTGTTTTTCAAAATACGAATCACGCTCCATATTAGCCAACACGATGATTTAGGTTTTAATAACAAGTATTAGAAAGCATAGTGCCCAGAACAAGAGAGTTAATAATGCTTCTGAACTTAGCAAAGGCTAAACATATTTAAAATGTTGTATTCAGTTATAAGGAACTACACTCTAAAAAGGACATTGGTTAACTAAAGAACATACAATAGGGGATAGTATTCTGAAGAAAAAACTTAGAGGAGGTCAAGATCTCTGTCTTCAAATCATCAGAGGTCTTCATGTGGAGGAGTATTTTTTTTCTAAAGCAATTAGAGTTACAGAGTTCTAGCAGTAGAAGAGATTGTCTTGTGAAATAATGATCTTCTTGCACCTAGAAAACTCCAAGCTGAGGTCAAATGAACACATGTTCAGAGAATCGTATGTATCAGTCCTGAATTTGATGAGAGATTGGACTACTAACATGTAGGGTTCCTTACAACTAAGATTCTCTCTCTTGGGGAATAGACATATACTCTATCCCATCTTTGTGGGTAATTCTCAAAACCCAGGTAAAAGAAAGCTGCCCTCTCCATTCTTCAAGTCCTAAACATGTGATTTCGTATACCAAGCACTGGATGTGGCATTGAAGGTTGTTATTATTTAGTTGTTTTCAGACATGTCCAAATCTTTATGACCCCATTTGGGGTTTTCTTGGTAAAGATATTGGAGTATTTTGCCATTTCCTTCTCCAGCTTCCAGATGAAGAATCTGAGGCAAGCAGGTTGAAGTGACTTGCCCAGGGTCACACAGCTAGTAAGTGTCTGAGGACAGATTTGAACTCAGGAACATGAGTCTTCCTGGCTCTAGGCTTGGCATTCTATTCACTGTGCTACCTAGTTAGAGTCAGAGGGTTCAGCTTCAAAAGCTGTCTCTCTTAATTCCTACCTATGTTGTTTGTGGCTGAACATTTCCTCTCAGTTGAGGAATTTTTCTTAAGTATAAAGTCAAAGGGTTGAACTTGATGAACTCTTAAGGATTTTTTAGACTTCTGTCGATAAGGGAAGAAAATAAACAATTTCCTTTGTTTTGAGTTTTTGCTTCCAAGGTTGTATAAATTAAATTTTAGGCCAAAAAATGTCTTTTTTCTGCTCTGAGGATGATTTAAATATTTACTGAAGTGCTCTGACAACCAAAAAAGCTTCACCCTACCAGCAGCATTAAGGAGACTACGTACGCTTTTACAAATGTAAACTTGTCTTTTCTCTCTTTTTATACACAGGAATGATATGGGCTGAATGTAAAGAAATTTGGTCCCAAGGTCCCAAGGAATATTTGTTTGAGCTATGGAACATGCTGGATTTTGGTATGTTAGCCATCTTTGCAGCATCTTTTATTGCTAGGTTCATGGCATTTTGGCATGCTTCCAAAGCCCAGAGCATCGTGGATGCAAATGATACTTTGAAAGACTTGACCTCTGTGGGAGACAATGTGAAGTACTACACTCTGGGTGAGTTTATGCTGCAGAATTAATATTAGTCCAGATGAATATAAGATATTCCTGTCTGATATTTAGCTTTTCAAATGCTAATGAATTGGTATAATTGTCTGTCTTTTTCTGCTGTGAATTTCACTCGGGTTGCCTCTTCTAATATACACGTTCTGAATTGGTCAGGTTAAAACTGGTTAGATTTAGCTGGTCATAGCAGCATCTGTTAATTAGGCTTGCTATCATTAAGCACATCAATAGATGCAAATTATATTATGAATTTTACTTTGAAATGTGCTTTTTATCCTTCTTTATTTTCTTTGCCTAACTGATAACAATAACAACAAATCCACTGCCTCAGTGGATGCAGCTTGGTTCTTTGAGGGATTATTAAATTCTAGTCTTTCTAATGCTTTTTTTTCTTGATTTAGGGGTAGGGAGGAAAGTACTTGTGGGGTTTTTTTTCAGTTAGAAAATTTCCAGCGTAGAAACTTCCTCCACTAAAAGAGATCAGCAATCTTCTGTAATTTATAGTCTTAGTGAGGGCACTGAGATGTTAAGTAATTTGTTCAAGGTCACACATCTATAATGTCTAAGAAAAAAGAACTTGAATTCAAATCTTGCCTTCTGCTGCCATGCTGCCTTCTATAGTTATTTACTTTATGTAATTTTTGAGATACTTCTAAAATCAGTGGTTCTCAATCTCTTTGGCCCAAGTACAATATCGTTAGGCCCAGTATTCTGCAAAACAGAGTTCAAATGAACCTGAGTCCAACAAATGCAATTGTTTTTTTTATTTTGTTAAGTTGTTTTTCAGTTGTGTCTGACTCTTTGTGACTCCATTTGGGGTTTTCTTGGCAAAGACACCAAAATGATTTGCCATTTCCTTCTCCAGCTCATTTTATAGATGAGAAAACTGAGGCAAACAGGGTTAAGTGACTTACCCAGGGTCACGCAGTGTCTGAGGCCTCATTTGAACTCAGGAAGCCACCTTGCTGCCCTCATACATATTTGACCAATAATTCTCTCTACGACACACTTGAATAATTGGTCAATCAGAGTATGCTTGAAGATTCCCAATGAAGAGTAGCCAGTCTCCTCCCAAGTTAGCTTGCATCCCTTTCAGATAGCTGTAATTTTATTAGGAAGCTTTTCATTGCATAAAACAAAAACAAACAAAGAAAAAAACCAAACCTCTATTCCTCTTTGGCAGTGTTTTTTCACGTTTCCCTCATCTTTTACTCTTACTTGATCAAATGTTTTGTCCAAAAATTTTCCAAGGGTTCAGTTTCCTTTATTCTTCTCTATTCTTGGTCACTTGGCTATTATTTACTGCTGTTATGAAGGGCAGCGTGGGAACTGACTGGATTGAGAGCTACTTAAAGTTTAGTAGAAGGTGGATATTCCTTTGAGGCTAGTAGGATATCAGGACTTTGATTCAAACAGACAAGGAACATCTGATAGAAGACACAAGTGTTGGTAGCCAAGAGCTCCTGTCTAAGGACATCATAACAAGTACAAAAGAGTTCTGCTATGCAGTTTCTTCAATTCTATTATCCTAAAAGTCTAAGTTGGGAGCAAAAGATACACCATTAGGGCAAATGGAAGGATCAATAGTTCCCAGGAGCATAGATTTCCTATCACACATACATAAGACCCTAACTGACCATTTTTTTTCTGTCTAGAAGTATAGCCAGAGGCTTTATCACAGAATGGAAGGCAGGATAGACAAACCATGGAAGCAGAAAACAAGTAATTGAGGCTCTGGGACTGAGAGATGCTTTCAACCCAGAAAAAGCTATATAAAAAATCAGTGCCTTCTGAAACCCCTTCCATCCTTGGAAGGGTGTTGGTAGGGACACAGCAACATGAGGGAGCATAATTGTTCAGATTGGCTTTCTGGACTGAAATTTAAAGAGCCATTAGACATCATACTCCGGTTTGACCTTGTTATTATAGTAGAGAAAGACGAACAACAATTTGGTCAGAGGAGGTCTTTGCTTTGTTTGAGGTGATGTGAGGTTGATGTATGAAAGTAACAACTTTCAAGCAATGTGGGTAATGCTACAGATAATGGGCAAAGAGCTGTTGTCAAGACTATTAGATGAATGATCTTATAGTACCCAAATGGCAACTAAACATTTTTCTGTAAAACAGGGGTCACACTGTAGTTTTGGTCTACATTTTTTTTTGGTAGGGGCAAGGCAAGGTAATTGGGGTTAAGTAACTTGCCCAAGGTCATAAAGCTACTAAGTGTCAAGTTTCTGAGGCCAAATTTGAATCGAGGTCCTCTTGACTGCAGGGCTGGTGCTCTATTCGCTGCACCAAGCTGCCCCTTGGTCTACTTGTTTTGAGGAGGGTGGGGACTTGGCAGATTTTCTTGGTCTTCTCAAGCTGTTGAATCAGGTTGATGTTTTCTGGGTTGAGATGACTGTACTACTTGGTCATAGTGGATATCAGCGAGGAAACTGTTGGCTCTTATAACCGTAGATCTAAGATTCTTATGTTTAGTGTGATATCAGAATGATGTAAAACCAATAATAATCATAGTTATACTGGACTGATTGGATGGGGTATTAATTGTTATATACTAATTATATAAGAACTGTAAAGAAAAACCTTTTCTGGAATCCACGGAAGCAGGGCAGGATTGTTCTAACATCTTGTTCATCCTGTCCATATCATTATTACATCTGGGAAAAAATAGGGTGTAAATAGTAGAGAAGCGGTTCTCAACCTGTGCGTCATGCCCCCTTTGAGAACCACTGCAGTAGAGGCTTTGAGTCAGGAGGAACTAAGTGGGAAGTGAATTGTGTGCTTGGTTGAAAAGAAAGTGGTGAAGGCAGTCACAAAGAATTAAAACATGATGTAACAAGAAGTCTTGCTGTCTGGGATCCATTGTGTCGTGAGACACCTAGATTGTTGTCAACCTAGAAAGAAGTATTTGTAAAGTAAGCCATGGAGCTTTAGGGCCCAGCATTTTTATTTGTCAATTAGCTAAAAACTCTGCTGCTTGGAATGCTTATCAAGATGACAAAAAGATGAGAACAGTCAATAAATTGGAGGACACAATCAGTATTCAAATATATCTCACAAGCTGGAATGATAGTACAAAGCTAATAAGATGAAATTTAATAGGAACACATGTAAAGTCTTACACCTAAATTTTTAAAAATTGTCAAAGTATAAGAGAAAGACAAGTCTAGACATCTATTCCTTAAAAAAAAGAGCTATCACTTTTCCTGGATTGCAACATCAATACTATGCAAAGATATGAGATAGCAACCAAAAATTTAATAGGGTCTAAAGCTTCATGAATAACAATGTGGTTCCTCAAATGTGCAAAGTGATGTCCTTTTATAATTTGCCCTAATCAGACCATAAATGGAATAATGCACTTAGTTCTGAGCACTGAATTTTTTGCGGAATAATGACAAATGAATGGTCTAAATCAGGGTGACCAGGATAATGGGGGCATAGGGTCATAGGTTTAAAGCTGGAAGGGTCCTCCATGACCAGGTCATCTCTTCCAATCTCTTCATTCAGTTTGCAGATAATAATGAGGAAACTCAAAATCACATATATGACAATAGGTTGAAAGAACTAGTGATGTTTAGCCTGGAGAAAAGAACACTTGACTGTGATCTTCAACTATTTGGAGGTTTATTATATGGGAAGTAAACCTTATGCCCTGCTTGGCCACAGAACGTAAAATTAGGATTAATGTCCAGAAGTCAAAGGGAGACAGATTTTGCCTAAACATTAATATGGATTTCCTAACAATTGGAGCTTACAAATAATGGAATGAATTGTTTCATACAGAGATGAGTCCCTTGCTGCTGGTCTTTCAGTGGCTGCTGGATGACTTCTCATCAAGAATATTGTAGAGAGAGTTCGTCTTTCATGTAGGTGTTGAATTCAATGACTTTTGATGTGACTTCCATTTCTAGGATTCTTGGCCCTGACATTTACTAGCTTTGTAGCCAAAACCGAATCAATTAACCCCTTGCAGCCCTAGTTTTTTCCATCTGTAAAGTGGGGATAATGATACTTGAACTACCTAAATAATGAGTTTATTGTGAAGAAAGTGCTTTGCAAAGAATTAAGCCATATAGGAATTATTTTATTATTCACAGCAGAGGAGATAAGAAATAAGCAGCATCAGGCAATAAAATCACTGTGTAAACCATTATTCATTTAAGCTTTAAGGTATAGCTCCTATCTCCTTTCTTCCCATGGAAGAATATATTTTCTCTGAACTCGATTCAAAATGAATTCAAAATTCAAAATCAAAATCCTACTACTAAGGTAGGATTTTACTATATGTGTCTCTCATATACACATATGTGCACAGACATACACATACACACATACACTTAAACATATTTCACAGAAAGAAAAGAGAAGGGTTAGGCCCATTTAAACAGCTTCAACATATTCACCAAAACTATTGTTCTTTTCCTAGCCAGGATAAAATGGGACCCATCTGATCCACAAATCATATCTGAAGGCCTATATGCTATTGCTGTCGTTTTAAGTTTCTCTAGAATTGCCTACATCTTACCAGCCAATGAAAGCTTTGGGCCTCTACAAATATCCTTGGGAAGGACCGTAAAAGACATCTTCAAATTCATGGTTATATTCATCATGGTATTTGTGGCTTTCATGATAGGGATGTTTAATCTCTACTCCTATTACCATGGAGCAAAGCAAAATGAAGCCTTCACAACGTAAGTATTACCCATCTGTGGAATTTTTTTTTGTTTCATTGTTTGGTGTAGGAAATAGAGCGTTAGATTTGTAATCAGAAAGATTTGGGTTCAAATCCTACCTCAGATACTTAATAGCTATGTATGATCCTGTACTGTTTATTCACTTACCTTCTCTGTTCTCAGTGTCCTCATCTATAAAATGAGTGAGTTGGGCTTGATGACTTCTAATACCCCTTCAATATTTAAAACCATGATCCTATGATCCTAATTTAAATATATAGTTTAACAAATATTTGTACACTTAGTCAATGAACTATGTGGTAACAAAAATTTTGGCAAAACCAACTTCTCTGCTTCCCTGTTGCTTCAATTCCGGAAAGGGAGGTTTGGATCAGATGATGTTCGAGGTCCCTTCCAGCCCTAACATACTCTAATTTTAAATTGATTCACATTGATATGAAAGCCAATGATGAACTAGTTTGGGAGTCTGTTCTTTTCCTCTGTGTGTGTGTGTGTGTGTGTGTGTGTGTGTGGTGGGGTGTATACACACATATATGCATATATGTATGTATATAAATATAAACATACACCCATATTTATATATTTATATTCATATAATTCTGTTCCTTTTTGAGATGACCTATCTGTATGCATGGGGTATAGGAGTATTTGTACCTCATAAAAGTCAAACACTTAAATATGTATGATTCTATTTTAAATGATGACTCCTTCACTGATGTGGACAGTAGTCCTTCCTTGCTATGTGGTATTCATTGGTTGCTGTGGTAACAATTAAATAAGTAAACAAATTTAAATATTCAACATAGATAACCTGGTTTTTGGATGAGAGGTGCACAGATCAATGGCAGACCCATATTGATATGTCTTTCCATGTTACCGGATTTGCCAGAACTGGTTTTCTATTGGCATAGCTTCTAAGAGTTTCCACATCGTAATGAGAAATAAATGAATGAAATAAATATGAAGAAATAAAACAATTGGAGTAATGGTTAAAATAAATTATCTTTTAATGCATTATTCAAATATCATGTTGGATCTGATGAAAAGCAAAAAGTGAAAAAATCAAATATTTCCTTGTTAGGAAAAAATACTCTCTAGTAACTTAGATGCATTAACAATAGGCAAAATTAACTTTAGTTACTAGTTATAGCCAAGGCATTTCAATCCTCAAACCCAGCTCAGGGGTTAATTAATCTTCTCTGACATTTTTTTATCATCAATTCTATTGGAGGTGATTGAATATAAGTATGTAAATATAACCTGGAAGGAAAACCCTAAATCTCAGGAACAAATTTACAGAAATGTCATTGTTTAGTACATGGGTTCTTAATCTGGAGTTCACAGACTCCCTAAGATTTCTGTGGGTAGATATTGGGGATCTGTGAACTTGTATGGGAAGAAATGATACCTTTATTTTCACTGATTTCTAACTGAAATTTAACATCTCCTTTAATTGTTAATTTAAAAAAATATATACAGAGGAGTTCACAGACTTTACCAGACTGTTAAATGTATTCAAGGCACAAAATTAAGAATTTTTACTTTGTTATAATTTTATTGAACAGGTATTATCAAAATGATAATCCTTGTGATTCTGAAGTAGAATATAAAGATTTTTTTTTAAAGTTAACCTATTCTAAGTACACTGCCAAGTAGCAATGAACTTCTGGAAAAGATGAAATAATGGGATTTAAAACTTGAAGAGATTTTGGAGATCATATAGACCAACTCAAATAAAATAAAAAATTAAATTAATTAAATTTAATTTAACTATATTAAATCAATGCAAAAATTAAAGCCTAGAAAGTTACTTGCCCCAAATTACTGCTAATAACCAAAGGAAATCAGATTCAAACCAAGATATTCTAACTATAATAAATTCAACGAAACATTTTTATCAAATGCCTACTATGTACAGAGCACCCTACAGGTAAAAAGACGAAAAAATGGTCCCTTGAAACCAATGAATCTTGGGTGGCTTCCTATTAGGCAAATACAGAACCCTCAAACTGACATTTAAAACCATTCACACTATAGTTCCCACTTATTTTTCCAATTTTGTTCCATATCACTCCCCTTTTTATATATTCTCTTTTTTGAGTTGAGCTGGTTGTTAGCATCTCTTTCTTTCCCATCTTTGCACAGGTGATTCTCCCTTGTCTGGAATGTACTCACTCCTTACCTCTGCTCAGTCAAATTTCTAAATTTGTTCAAAGAACAGCTCAGGTGTTGCCTCCCACAGCAAGTTTTTCTCCCCCTAATCCCCCATCCCCAGTTGTCAGTGCTCTCCCCCTCTTGACATTATTTCACATAGAGTTTAAATTTACTTCACTCTATACCTATTGTATTTCTCTAGTCGAATGTAAGCTCTTTGACATCAAGGTATATTTTATTTGTCTCTGTATCCGTGCTCAAGACCTAGCACTGGCACAGAAAATGTATTTCAATGTCTGTCGTATAGAATTAAATGAATATTCTCATATCGTTCAGGTACTATCAAAGGAAAACTATTAGTAACTGCTTGTGATATATTGAATGCTGTTGCTATCTGTAGTAATTTTTACTTTTTAATTCTTTTTCAGAGTTGAAGAAAGCTTTAAGACATTGTTCTGGGCTATATTTGGACTCTCTGAAGTGAAATCTGTTGTCATAAACTCTAACCACAAATTCATTGAGAATACTGGTTATGTTCTTTATGGAGTCTATAATGTGACCATGGTCATCGTTTTGCTAAATATGCTCATTGCAATGATCAACAACTCATTCCAAGAAATTGAGGTAAAACTATCACTTGAAGACCCTTTTTTGTTTTATTTAAGCTGGTGTCTATATGTACTAACCACTTTGGTTTAAAAAAAAATAACTTATTTTTCCTTTGGATTCATTTGATTGTTTGGTACCATGATTGGAACCATGAATCTGAAAACCTCCTTTATATCAATTGATTAACAGATATGCAAAATGAGAGAGGGGGGAAGTTAGGGATAAAGACAATAGATAAGTTTTGTTTTGTTTTGTTATATTTGGTTCAGCAACCATTTATTAAGCACCTATCAGCATGACACTGGGTTTTCTTGTGGAGAGCAGTGCAAGGATAAGTAAGACACAGCCCTAGTTCTCAAGACACTAATAAGTTAGTGGGAGAAGATATTTAATCAAATCTTTATAATACACTTACAAAATAAGTACAGGAAAAAGTAAAAATAAAATATTGTCAAGATTTGCAGAATGAGGAAAAATTATGAAGGAGACAGTTTTCATTGGATCTTAAAAGGTAAATAGTATTCCAACAGGTAGGTGCATCCCAGACACGAGGGACAGGATGAGAAAGTGCTATACTAGGTCAGGAAAGGATGGGAAATACTCAGGGAATGGCAAAGAGTTCTATTTAGTGGAAGTAGAGAGTGTGGGAAAGGAAGTAATGGGAGGCAGTACTTGAAAGGTAGTTTGGAGGCAAATTGTAGATGGCATTGAACTCCATAGATAATTTAGATAACGAGTTTGGTCATTATTCAGTATGTAATGGGAAGCCATTAAGATTTTTCAGTAGTAGAATAATATAATCAGAGCTATGTATTAGTAAGATAACTTGATAGTGCTATTTAAGACAGATTTGAATAAAGGACTCATCTTGTAAAAAAAAAGTTTACTGCAATAATCTACTCAGAAGATGATGGATGAAAGAAATGTTACAGAGTTAGACTATAAAGCAGTCAGCAACAGTTTGAATATGGAGGCAAAGAAAGGGAGGATATATTATTAAAATACTTCAACAGCCTATGACTGAATAGCTATTTTACTACCACAAAACACTATAGCATTGTTTAGGGTTTTGCTTTTTTTTTTGTACTGGAAGTCTAGTTTTGAAATTACTCAATTATGTTTAAAATGTTATTTCATGTTAGGCCATAAATCTTAGACAAGATCCCATGATTAACAAGTAGAAACAAAAGTCCTTCTGTCTAACACCTTCATGCCCCAAAGTTGACTGTGATTTTCCTCCAATATTGTTCATGAGCTCCAGTTAAAAGATCTAGAAAAATGCTCCTGTGTTTGTTTACAAGAATAAAAGGATGAAAACTTATATGTATCATATAAATACTATAGAAATATAAAATCCATTTTCTTACATGTTTTAAGGGAGCAAGAAATGGTTTCTTACATTTTTAAAATTTTGCAAGGGATTAATAATTCAAATGTAAATTACTGGTAGAAGTGTCAATAATTCTGTGAGTAAATTTCCTTGAAAAACCACATTGTGTTTTATAGGATGATGCTGATGTGGAGTGGAAGTTTGCAAGGGCTAAACTTTGGTTTTCTTACTTTGAAGAGGGACGAACACTACCTGTTCCCTTCAACCTGGTGCCAAGTCCAAAGTCCCTGTTCTATCTCTTACTCAAGCTTAAAAAATGGATTTCTGAGCTGTTTTGGGGTCATAAAAAAGGGTTTGAGGAAGATGCAGAGATGAACAAGGTAATTCAACTTGATTCTACTGAAGAACATTTTTGCATGCTTCAAAGGCATTTAGTTTTCATTACGTCCATGAAAAGACTGTAATATGACCAAGTTATCATCTATGCTCCAACTATAGACAGCTGCTTTGCTAAGGTATGCATGTGTAGACTGAGAAAACTAGGCATTTTTCTGTTTAAAAGAAATAAATTGCCAAGGAATGAAATATGACCTATAAAGGTGAGATGTTATATTGTGTATATATTGGATAAAAGAGGTTGCAAGATTGCTTCTTACTATATTGTGATAGACAAGTCACCCATTCTCTCTGTATTATTTCCACTTACATAACTGAGGCAATCTGCTCTATTACATGAGAAAAGTCAGACTTTTAGTTCATTTGCTTTTATAACAAAAGATTAAAAAAATCAGTGCCATAAGTCCCAAGTATGGAAGGCCTAGTTTGGCAGTAGTACGTGTGAAAATGACCTGAGAGTTTTCATGGGATCCTAAATTTAGGTCTGGAAGGGGTCTCTGAGATCATCAAAGGCAGTTCTTCCTCCTCCTCACTTTGCAGGTGAGGGCACTGATGTTCAGAAAGGTTAGGTTACTTTTAGATCATATAGCTATTAAGTGTCTGAAGCAGAATTTTTCCCCAGGTCTTCCTGCCTCCAAGTCCAGTGCTTTAGACATGCTTTAAATGCCTGCAAGTTAGAAAGGTGACATGAAGAGAGCACTTGCTCAGGAGTCAGAGGATTTAAGATTAAATCTTATTTCAGTGACTTTGGGCAAGTCAGGAAAACTTGAGAGGGGGCATTGCATTGTGCATTGTCTACCAAGGCTGGTGGACCTTTGACAAAGATATTGTTGAAACCTCCCACTTCAGGCAGATATTTGGAAAAGATGACTTCTAAGATGCCTTCTAACTTTAAGAATCTATGATTCTCCATTTCTCCCTGAAAAATGGTTGGAGAAGGAAAGAGGGCATAATACAGCTGTGGAAGCAAGTTTATTCCATATGATAATCAGTCCCTGTTATCAGAGAGAAAATGGATATCAGAAAAGCAATAAAAATGCCCTTCCAAGGGTCTGGTGGCATTCTCTGCCTGTTTTGGGGTAAACATAGGGGCCTCTCTCAACCATGCTGCAATCACGTTCTTTTTAAAGCCCTGACAACAAAAGGTACCCTTCCAGTTTCTAGGCAGTTCATCCCTGAGAATCAGACAATTTTGTTTTAGGTTTGTAATTTGGCTGTCTCTTTGTTTTGGGTGAAGATAAGGGAAGCTGGTATTCATTATTGGAATAAGCACCAGTGACCATCATTGCCATTTATCATGTAACTTGAGACAAAATACTTAATTTCTTTTTGCCTCAGATTTCTCATCTGGAAAATGGGCATATGCATGCATGTGTGTGAGTACATACAACATACATATTCATATATGCCCCACATGCATGACACACACATGTATACACACCTATATGCACACTCGTGCACATATATGTGTATATACACATATGTTTTTTCTCCCCATTTGAGGAACCTGAGGCATAAAGAAGTTAGGTATTTTCCCCAAAGACATATGGATATATAAATATATGTATAGAGATATAGATGTGTACAAATATGACATGTGTGCATGTATATCAAGTTATGTGTACATTTATATACACACATGCATATTACCTCACAGAAATTCTGAGAGCTGGGATTCAAATGAAATTGTCGATGAAAGCACAGTGAAAGCTTTAAAAAGGGTTAAAAAATGGACTTGTGATTCCATTGGTATAGGGAATTCCCAAATGAACTCTTTAGGTCCATTACTTTCTCCGCCACTCAGTCTTAGAGAATTGTCTAGACAGAACTGGAGAGAGCTTCAAAGACTGGTCTGGTGTCGCATAGTAAGGGGCAGGGGCAGGGCTTAAAGCCAGCTATTCTTGGCTTTGAAGACGACTCAGTATCTACTTGAAGACATTATTTCTGCTAGTACAGGTTGTTCCAAAGTCTTAGTGTAGTTTTATGTTATCAAAGTTTACGACTGTTGGGACAGTCTGTATTTGCTGCCTGTGAGAGTTCTCCTAGATCTATCACTTAACAAAACTTAATGAGCCAAGTGGCATGAAGTTACTGGCTGTCTCCTCACCTAATGGAAGCTTGTTGCCTTCTATTTCAGATACACAGTTTCTCCCTTTGAAAAAAGACAATGCACAAAGTGGCCCAGACAATGCAAAGGGAGAAACCCAATAGGAATATGCTAGTTTCATGAAAGCTTGCTGGGGAATTAGATAAAGAATCCTTTTCAAATGCATCATGAGAGCCTCGAGATAAGCTAGTTTCATACTAATTGCAAATGGCCAAGAAATTGAATTCATTTAAAAATTGTTATTTAAAAGATGAATGAGTGATTTTATCAAATTAGGAAGACTTTACAAAATTATCACTTGTCAGAAAACAAGTAAAGGATTTAAAAATTTTATTAAGACATACAAATCATCATACCTTCTAAGTTAAAGATAGTTCCTCACGTTATGAAACTATTTCAGGAGGCAAATTATGAGAAAGAAGTTTTAAGAAACTAATCATTACCTACGAACTGAGATAAGCATGTATTGAATTGATCAGCAACAAGGATTAGAATAATAGGAATCTCAAAATTTACTAGGGCATCTGGGTGGCACAGAGGCTAGAGTGCCAGGCCTCGAGTCAGGAAGACTCATGTTCCTGAATTCAAATCCAGTCTCAGACACTTACTGTGTGACCCTGGGTAAGTCACTTATCCCTGTTTGCCTCAGTTCCCTCATCTCTAAAGTGAGCTGGAAAAGGAAATGGCAAACCATTTCAGTATCTTTGCCAAAGAAGCAAAACCAAAACAAAACAAACAAACAAAAAATGGGATCACAAAGAGCTGGACAGAACTGAAAAATGAGTGAACTGAAACTGTAAGAAATTTCCATGTGATTTGTCTTCAAAAGCAATACCGTGTCTGAGATCCAGCACTGAGCTCAATGGTCACATCTCAACTATCACATTTACTGACTTTGAGATCATGCACAAGTCTCAGTTTCCTCATATAGAAAATGGGGAAGCAGTCCTTACCATTTCTATAACATTTAAGTGTTTGAAGAGCACTTTGTGTGCATTATCTCATGCTGTCCTCTAGCAACCTTGTGACGAAGGTTCCATTTCCCTGTTACTGAGGCTTAGAGAGGTCCACGGACTGCTGCCCTGGTTAGTATTGTCAGAAGCAGTATGTGAGCCCAGCTTTCTCTTGGCTCCAGCTCTAGCTCTCTTTCCAATTCACTAAGCCATCTCTCCAGAATTAAATCATGCACAACCTGCTTCACAGGGAAGCTCTTTAAGTTGTACATAAAACCCCATAAAAACAGAAATTATTATTGGCTGGCACAAATCATTTAGCAATGAACAAAGAAACAAAACAAGAGGGCATCTGTGAAGGTTGCAATCATAAACAATAGGATCAATGTTTGTCCTGAACAGTTGGGCCATATACATTTGGGATCAAGCTCTAAGAAGTGGCTGGGCATTCTGCTCCTACTTCTAGTCTTCATTACTAGACCCAATTCGATCCCAGCTGCTGCTTCCAGTCTAGCCTCTTGGCAGGCAAACAAATTATCGCACCAGATCCATAGCTGAGTTCTTTGGCATTAAGTCACAAGTTTCAGGGCTTATGCTGACTTTGTGCCCTGCTTCCAGTAACTGGACTCTTATTGTTTGTGAACAGAACCCTGTGTCTTCCTCCCCTTCCCCTTCATTTTCTTCATTCTTCTCCGCCACCATGCTTGTCCTTTCCTTGGTTCTCTCACTTGTAGTTCCTTTATTCCTGGAGATTCTCGTCATATAATTGGCCACCAATTCCCTTGGTTTGACCTTTTCATCCTGACCATGCTGTCTGATTGCTTGAATGTACATTTGCCCAGTAGAACCAACTAGGTGGCAGAGAGATAGCAAATGGCAAAGTGGATAGAAGCCTGGGTCTGGAGTCAGGGAGACCTGATTTCAAAAATGGTCTCAAAAACTGACTAGTTGTGTAGCTCTGGAGAACATCTTTTTTCCTAACAACCAACTAAATTTTGTCAATTTGAAAGCAAGAATGTTATGTGATTCCTTATTCCTAGCCAAATGTATGATACTGTTAGGAATTTCTGTAAGATAACTCTCCCAACTACAGACTATACTAGCCAAGATCCCTCTCAGAACACTGTGCTATATATTTAATTCACTCAAGTTTCCTTAGTCATTAAAGATTTGAAGAATTTAAGAAACACCTTCAAAATAATAAAATAAATCAAACAAATAAACAAAAAGAAACACCTCCCAGACAGATACCAGAAGTATTAAAATACCTGAGCAGAACATCTTTGACATAGTTCATGAAATAGGAGTTATTTAGCATGGAGAAGAGAGAACTTCAGGAAGACAAGTGGTCAAGTAATTCTTTAGTGGTTTGATAAAAATGCTTGGCCTCTCTATTCTAATTGTAAGCTTTTATAGGGCTGGCACTTCCATTTCTTTTGTTCCCTGAGAATTTTGCACAATGCTAGGTAAATAATAGGGGCACTACAGAGGCTTACTCTTTGGATGAATGGATGAGAGCAGATGAATGAAGGAGGTGAAGAGTTAAGTGGAGGACAGTCACCAGATGGCCTCTATTTTGATTAAAGGTAGAAAAATCAGTAGCAAGGACACAGAAACAAAGATTTAAGGTAGTTGTATGTCAGTGAAGAACTGCACAGGTTATTGAAAGAGCTTATGGGCTCAGTCCCTGAAAACTTTTTTCCCCCTAAAGTATAGATACTCAGTGTCATTCAAGGCTAGAGTCTGAGGCTTTTCTGCAGCAGTGTTGTTTAATAGGAATTAGATTAAGCCATGTTAGAGGAATGAGACAGATGTGCTTTTGAGGCTTGAATTCCCTTAACTTTAAAAGATAATGAATATAGAAGATATTTCAAAAAGGTTTGGATACTATGAGCAATTTACTGAAAGGGAAGAAAGAAAGGAAATTACAGGAAGGGAACATACAAACTCTGAGCAGCTGTGAATAAATGTCCAGCAAAACTGCAGACTAGATCAGAGAGTTGGTTTTTTATATTAATGAGCTGGAAGAACAAATATAACCATACAAAACTGGGTACTGTTACTAATATCAGTGAAAAGGAGATAAATAGTCTAATTAGCCCTAAATGGAATAGATTGGAATATATAAATGTAAACCTAAAATTAAGGAATGAAGCAAATTAAAATGCAAATTGATGTATCTGGGGAAAAGGTTAATTTGAAATAAATCAATTGGTACATGGAAGAAATCTACAGAATAGTTCTTCCAGATGATATTTAAAAGTAAACATAAAATGCTAATAGTAATAATAATTCCTCAGAAAATAAAGGGCTTAAACTACGTTGGATATTAAATGAGTTTTGAAGGATAAGGTTCAACTGACCATTTGTTTTCCTCTCAGCAATAACACAACTGGAATAATCTGCTTTGTGGGAAACAAATAGGCTTCCTCATGCCAGAAAGAAGTATATTGATGAATGTAGTTAAGTAGTTGAAAAATTAAAATTAAAAATGTAAATAAGCATTCTATTGACAATGGCTATTCAAGAAAAACACAAAATTCTTTACATTATTATTTCCAATTTGTGTTGTTTATCAGATAAATTTACCCCATGTTACACATAATAATAATGTCTAGCACTTATACAGCATTTTACAAATGTTATCCAATTTTAATCTTACAACAACCCAGGGAGGTGGATGCTATTATTATCCCCATTTTATAGACTAAGACAATGGGGCAGACAGGTTAATTGACTTACCCACATTCACATATGTAATAAGTGTCTGAGGCAGGATTTGAACTCAGGTTTTCCTAAGTCCAAATACAGGATTCAATCTACTATACCACCTAGGTTCCCTCTAAGGAAAAAAAGTCAGTTTATCTTTTCATGTTCAAAGCAAGTGGAGAAGAAATAAAGGATGATCAGAGAACTTCAAAATATAAAAGGGCCTTGGGGACTATATAGTCTGACCTATTATTGGATAAGAATCAATTCTGCAAGAATACACCAAAAGGGCCACCCAGTCCCCTTGAAGGTTTACAGTGGTAAGATATCACTGCCTGGTGTAGCCCATCCATCTAGTTGGAAATTACCCAACTCTATAGTCATTCCACTTATATCACTTTGTTTTGTCACAAAGATATCCTGAGAGACTTTCAAGGTTCAGCTGAAATCTTGATATACTGTGCCTGTAGTGTTCACTTAAAATACCAGTCTAGTAATCCTGTCAGAAAAGGAAATAGGGTTATTTTGCATGACCTATTTTTGATGAAGCCATTTTAGTTCTTAATGATTAACATTTCCTTTTTAAAGTATCTACCAATAATTCCTGTCATCATATGTTCTAAATTTTTGCCAGAAATTCAAGTCTAACTCATTGGCTAATAGTTTGAAAAGTCAACTCTATTCTCTTTTTTCAAAAAAATCACTATGACATTTGACAATTTCTGATCCTTCAGGAATTTTTTGAAAGATCATTGAAAGTAATTTAATAATCACATCAGATGAATTATTCTAACAATCTGAGATTTTATGCTGTTAATTGGTTTCTTACTTACTTATCATGAGGTTCAGCTTCTTATTGACCCAAATTTTTTGGATATTTCTCCAGCCAGTTTTCCTTAGAGGAAAAAAAAAAACAAGTAAATAAGCATTCAGTAATTCTGCTTTTTGTGGATAATTTTTTTGTTATGCCACCTAATCCAAGTAGGGTCCTATCCCTTCTTCCTTCTGCCCCCCAGCATAGCTTGAAAAAACCAAGCAACATTTTTGATATCCTCATTTATCACTGGTCATTTCATTCTGAGTGGCAAGATTCTAACTGGACAATTCCCTTTTTGGTAGTAATTCTCCATTGCCCTTTCCTTGCTTCCATTTTCTATACAAGTCTCTATAAATTCAAAGTTAGGTAATGAATTCACTATGCCTTCATCTCCGTCTCTTTAGACAGCTGTCCTTTTTCTTGCTCATCAGAATAATTTGTATCTTCAGAATTTCCTCCTTGAGAGATCCCATGCCAAGATCCTACTTCTTTTCTAGAATTTTAGATGATAGTGTCATACCTTTCCTTATTCTGAATGTATTGAATTATTTTCTCTCAAAACGTATCATGGATGCCAGACTGCTAACAATTTTCTTCTCTATCTTGCAACCTAAAAAAGAGTGATCACTTCCATCCAAGTTTTCCACCATTTTTACCTCAGCAACCAATAATTTATTCCCTTGTAGATGAGAATCAGGCCCAGGATAACAGTTCACCTTAGTGGTTTTTTCACCTTTTGAGGAAAGAAATTTGAATTAAGCTAAGTCTATAATTTCTCAACTACTCTGATTTTGGGCTAGAGAGACACCATGGATGGTTAACTCAGACACCTGGTAGCAGATTTCAGAGAGCTGACTATATCATATCACTATGTTGTATTGGTGATGATTTTCCTGAATATAACTAGCACATATTTCACCGTTATGTCATGCATTCATTAAGTGATAGTACATAATTGCTTCTACTTCTATTCATCCTCACCCAAATATTCTTTATTGTGTTTCCCTCATCATATTCTTATAATTCAATACATACATACACACACATACATGTGTGTGTATGTATGTAAGTATATTCAGCAAATATTTACCACGCTATCTTCTTAATAAGCTACCTCTCTGATCTCAGTAGATAGAGTTTCCTGTCTGATGCATGAAACAGTCACTGTCAATCAATTAACCACCCATTTTAACTTGGGTGATCTGGGTATAGGCACAGAAGTACTATCAGTACTTGATTGAATGATTATGGAGTAGCCTCTCCAAGAGCTGATTTTCTGGGACTTTTTCATTTTTCTTTAAATTTTCCCTTCACCTCTCACTACTTGTTATTATATCAGCTAGCGATAAGCCTACAGAGAGGTTACATAGTGCATTTCAGTTTAATATTAAACCACACTTTCTGATCCACATTTGAAAACTAAAGCTAGGACTTCTGGGGGTGGAGATAAGATTGTAGAGAAGGACTCAACCAAGGTCTCCCAATATTCCAAACAATTGTAAATAACGCTTCATATTGAATTCTGGAGTGGAAGAACCAACAAAAAATGTTCTTCCAGCCTAAAACAAAAAAAAATCTGTGACATGGGGGAGGAGGCTGGCCAGTGGTGGTGACAGAAGCAGCAGAAGCTTAGGGAGCCCTCAGGACAAAGATGGTAAGGGGACATGACACCTGATCAGAAAAAGATTACCCTGTATCCGTGGACACAAGAAGATTTTAGGTGACTCCATGGCCTATACTCACTTCTGGGTTACAGTTCAAGGGTGGAAAAAAGCAATTTTGGTCAAGAAGGAATAGAAGACTTGAGGGGCAGCATCATTGCAATCTCAAGGAATCAGAGGCCCTTTCTGGGTGCCTCAGAGTACACCAAAAGAAAACTAATCACACCTCCTCTTTCCACATCACACCACATTGGAAGCATGAAGAACTTCTCAAATCCTTAAAAAGAGCAATACAAAAAAAGAGAAGGAAACCCCTGTGCCCCATACCAGGAAAAGAGCCATGTTTAACATAAAGTTACAAATCAAGCAAAAATATGAAAAAATGAGCAAACAACAAGAAAGAATCTGACAATAAAAGTCACTATTATGATAAGGAAAATCAAGCCCCAAACTCAGAAGATAATGAAATCAAAATAGCTCTAAACAAAGACTCAAAGAAAAACTTTAATTGGATTTAAATCCAACCAGAATACTTTGAAGAACTAGAAATTGATTTTAAAACTAAAATAAGAGTGGCAGAGAAAAAATACTTTTAAAAATGAAAGCAAAGAGAGAAAAGTATGAAAGGACGATTAACAGCTGGTTACAAGAAGCACAAAAAGTATTGAAGAAAATAGCACCTTAGAAACACAATTGGACAAATAAAAAAGAGTGATACAAAAGTTCACTGAAGAAAATTATTTTTATTTACTTTACTTATTATAAATGATAAATTTACATTATAAATTATATAATATATAGCATATATATTATATAATAAATAAATATACAATATAATATAATATATTTCTATAAATATATAAATTTATAATATATAAAATCATATATTAAAAATTATTTATTCATTTTTTAGTTTTCAATATTCATTTCCATAAGATTATAAGATACAAAATTTCTCCCCATCTCTCACCCCCACCCCAAGATGGCAAGCATATTGGATACAACCTCTCCCAATCTGCCCTTTCTTATATCTCTCCCCCCATGCTAAGTATCTGCTAAACCGATTGTTGTTACACTCCCTTACTCTCTTGTAGGGAAAGATGGATTTCTATACCCCATTAACTGTATATTTTATTTCTAATTTGCATGTAAAAACAATTTTTAACATGTTTTTTAAACTTTGAGATCCAGATACTCTCCCTTCTTCCCTCCTCAACCCACCTCCCAATGGGAAGAAAAGCAATTCAATATAGGTTATACACGTGTAGTCATTCAAAACATTTCCATAGTAGTCATGCTGTGAAGGACTGACTATATTTCCCTCCATCCTGTACTGCCCCCATTTATTCTATTTTCTCCTTTGACTCTGTCCATTTTCATAAGTGTTTATTTCTAACTACCCTTTCTTCCAATCTACCTTCCCTTCTATCATGCCCTCTCTTATCCTCTTGTCCCCTACTTTCCTGTAGGGTAAGACATCCAATTGAGTGTGTATGTTATTTCCTCCTTAGGCCAAATCCAATGAGTAAGGTTGACTCATTGCCTTTCACCCTCCTGATCTTCCCTTCCATAGTAACAACTTTCTCTTGCCTCTATGTGAGATAATTACCCTATTCTATGTCTCCCTTTCTCCTTCTTTCCATATATTCCTCTCTCACCTCTTAATTTTATTTTTTGATGTCATCCCTTGATATTCAACTCATCAAGTGCCCTCTGTCTATGTATATATATGTACATACACATGTACACACACATATACCCTCCTATACATACATATCATGTATGTATGTATATGTGTATATACATACACATATGTATTCCCTTCAACTATCCTCATACTGAGAAAAGTCTTATGAGTTATAATAATCATTTCCCCATGTAAACAGTTCAACTTTAATAAGTTCCTTATGATTTCTTTTTCCTTTTTACCTTCTCATGCTTCTCTTGCACTTTGCATTTGAAAGTCAAATTTTCTGTTCAGCTCTGGTTTTTCATTAAGAATACTTGAAAATCCTCTATTTCTTTGAATGACCATATTTTCCCTGAAGTTATACTCAGTTTTGCTGGGTAGGTGATTCTTGATTTTAAACCAAGCTCCTTTGACCTCCAGAATGTCATAATCCAAGACCTTTGATCCCTTAAGGCAGAAGCTACTATATCTTGTGTTATCCTGATTGTTTTTCTACAGTAGTCAAATTGTTTCTTCCTGACTTCTTACATTATTTTCTCATTGACCTTGGAACTCTTGGCTATAATATTTGGCTATAATATTCCTAGGAGTTTTCTTTTGAGGATCTTTTTCCAGAGGTGATTGCTGAATTCTTTAAATTTCTATTTTGCCCTCTGGTTATAGAATATCTGGATAATTTTCCTTGAGAATTTCTTGAAGGATGTCTTCTAGGTTCTTTTTTTTGATCATGGCTTTCAGGTAGCCCAATAATTTTAAGTTGTCTGTCCTGGATCTATTTTCCAGATCAGTGGGTTTTTTCAGTGAGATATTTCACATTGCCTTCTATTTTTTCATTTGTTTGGATCTGTTTAATAGTATCCTGATTTCTCATAAAGTCATTTGCTTCCATTTGCTCCACTCTAATTCTGAAGGAATTATTCTCTTCAGAATGCTTTTGAGATTCTTTTTCCATCTTGAAAATTCATCTTTTTAAGGTATTCTTCTCCTCATTGGCTTTTTGGGCCTCTTTTGCCATTTGAGTTAGTCTGTTTTTTAAGGTGTTATTTTCTTCAATCAGGTTATTGATTCTCTTATCATGATTTTCTTGCATCATTCTCATTTCTCTCCCCAATTTTTCCTCCACTTATCTTATTTGGTTTTCAAAATTCTTTTTTTCCCTAGGTTATTTTTGTTGTTGTTTTTTATTTTTTTATTTTTAATTTTTATTTTTTGCTTTTCGGAGGGCAATTGGGGTTAAGTGACTTGCCCAAGGTCCCATGGATAGTTTTTTGTGTGTGTGTTAAGTGTCTGAGGTCGGATTTGAACTCAGAACCTCCTGATTCCAGGGCCAGTGCTCTATTCACTGCACCAACTAGCCGCCCCTCAAAATTCTTCTTAAGCTCCTCTATGGCTTGTAACCAGTCTACATTTTTCTTGGAAGCTTTTGGTGTGGCAGTTCTGACTGTGTTGTCTCCCTCCCATTCCATGCTTTGATCCTTTTTGTCCCCCAAAATGTCTAAAGTTGTATTGCTGGGCTTTCTTTGCTTCCTTTGCCTGCTGATGTTGCCAGTCAGTTACTTGACTTTTGGGCTCCGTAGAAGTCTGTGTTCAGAGGGGAGAACCCTGTCCCAAATTGCTGGGATTTTCACAGCTGACAGAGCTATTAAGAGGCCACTGCCTTCTCTGCAGCCCCCTTCAGCCTTGGCTTTCTGAAAACGCACCTCAGGACCACCACCCAAGACTGCAATCTTGATCCAGGCAGCTCCAGGCAAGAGCACTTAGCCTCTGAATGACTGCTTGGCCCCCTTGCAATTTGCAGGCCAGAAACTTTTGAAGTAGCCATGTAGAGGTGGCTCCAGGGCCACCACTTCAGACTGCTTCTAGTTCAGAGGCAGTTGATCAGACTCTCTCCCCAAAATTTAGCTGAGTTCCACTGACCTTTTCCCTTTGTCCTTGGCTCTTATGTGTTGATAATTCTGGAAACCACCACAGCTCCCAGTGATCTGCTCTCCTGAAAACTCCAGCCACAGCTTCTCCTGGATGGCCTGGGGCTAAAACCACATGGGGCTGGGCTCTGCTCCCAGGGAGCTGTGATGAGCCCTTTCATTCTGTCTGCTGGGCTGCCTTTAGTGGGAATCTTGTTTCTCTGTCATGTTATGAGTTATGGAGCTATAAATTTTGTTTAGAGTCATATTTTATAGGTATATGAGGTGTTTATGGGGAAAGCCATGGAGTTCTCCTATTTCTATGCTTCCATCTTGACTCTGCCCCTCCCCCACTGAATTTTACTTTCTTTTTGGCATTTATGGGTTGAGAAGCTTGGAAACTACCACAGCTGCCAGGGATTCACTCTCCTGAAATCTACTCTGGCCAGTCTGTGCCACAGGTCTACATTGGTGTGGCCCACTGGACTGTGCTCACCTCCCAGTCCAGTGTGATAGAACCTTACTGTTGGCCTGCCATGCTGCCTTCAGTGGGAAATTTGTTTCTCTCTGTCATTTTGTGAGTTCTGTACCCCTAATATTGATTTAGAGTCATTTTTACAAGTATTGGAGATAGTTGGAGCAGGAGCTCAAGAAGATTCCTGCTTTTACTCTCAGAAAATGATTTATTAAAAAATGAGAATTAAGCAAGTGGGAGCTAATGACTCCATGCAACATCAACGAACAATAAAGCAAAGTCAAAAGAATGTAAAAACAGAAGAAAATATGAGATGGGAAAAACAAATGACCTGGGATATAAATCAAGGAGAGATAATTTAAGTATTTGATCATCTGAAAGACCTGAGCAAAGAAAAAGGCTAGACATCATATTTCAAGAAATTATCAAGGAAAACCAATATCTTGAAACCAGGGGGCAGAATGTGGGGTAAAATAAAAAAAATACATCATCACCTGAAAGAGATCTCAAAATATAAACTCCCAGAAATTTTATAGCCAAATTCCAGAGCTCCCAGGTCAAAGAGAAAATACAAGCCACCAGAAAGCGACCAATCAAATACTATGGAGCTACAGTCAAGATCAGTCAGATAAGATTTAGCAGCAACCACATTAAAGGAGCAGAGAACCTGGTATATGGTGTTACAGAACACCAAAGAGCAGAGATTAAAACCAAGAATAACCTATCAAGCATAACTGTGTGTAATCATTCAAGGGGAAATATGAATATTTAATGAAATAGGGAACTTCCAAACATTCTAGATGAAAATACCAGAACCAAATAGAAAATTTGACTTCCAAGATTTCAAGATTCAAAAATAACATAAAAAAGTAAATGTGAAAGAAAAATCAAAAGGAACTCAATAAGGTTAAACTATTACTTTTCTGCATGGAAAGATTATGCACTTTTCTATATGGGAAGATGATGCATGTATCTTTGAAGAACTATATTGTTATTAGGGCAGTGAGAATTCTACATAGAAAGAGGGTGTGAAAGTGATTTCGTTATGTTGGGATGACATAAAAATGAATAGATGAGAAAGAGGAATTTCATGGGAGAAAGGAAAAGGTAGAGGAACAATTGGGAAAGTTATCTCAAATAAAAAAGGCATGCAAGAAAGAGCTATTATAGTAAGTGGGTAAAAAAGCAAAGGGAAGGCAACTCTTAAAATTCACTCAAATTTATATTGGTTAAAAAAGAGTATATTTTCATCACCAATGAAGATGAAATTAAAACAATTATTACTAGTTATTTTTCCCAGTTATATCCCAGCAAACTCATAATCTAAGTAAAATAGACAAATATTTACAAAAATATTAATTACCCAAATTAACAGAAGAGTAGAGTACTTAAATAATCCCATCACTGAAAAATTCCCCAGGACCAGATGCATTTATAAGTGAATTCTACCAAACATTCCAGTAACTATTAATCCCAATACTATTTTAAACATTTGATTAAAATATAGGAGTCCTACTAAATTCTTTTTATGACAAAAATATAGTTGTAATACCTAAACCAGGAAGAGCAAAAACAGAGGAAGAAAACTATAGATTGATTTATTTAATGAATATTGATACAAACATTTTAAATAAAATGCTAGCAAGGAGATTGTAGTAATATTTCACAAAGATCATAAACCATGATGATGTAGGATTTATACCAGGAATGCATGGCTGTTTCAATATTAGGAAAGCTATCAGAATAATTGACCATATCAATAAAAATAGTGACAAAAATCATGTGATTATATAAATAGACACACAAAGACTTTGATAACAATGCCCGTTCCTATTAAAAACAGTAGAAAGCATAGGAACTAGTCGAACCTTTCTTAAAATGCTAAATAGTATCTATCTAAAACCAAAAAGAAGCATTATCTATAATGGGGAGAAGCTTGAAGTAAGATAAGGGGTGAGGCAAGGATATCCACTATTACCACTATTATTCAATATTTTACTAGACATGCTAGCTAAGACAAGCTAGCTAATAATACAAGAAAAAAATGAAAAAATAAAATAGGCAATGAGGAAATACAACTATCACTCTTTGCAGAAGATATGATGGTATTCTTAGCAAACCCTAGAGAATCAACTAAAAACCAAGACAAAATGATAAACAACTTTATCAAAATTGCAGTTTATAAAATTTTTATTGCTGTTTAGTCATTCAGGCATATCTGACTCTTCATGATTCTGTGGACCATACTGTCCATAGGGGTTTCTTGGCATAGATACTGGAGTGGTTTACCATTTCATTCTCCAAGATGTAAAATAAAACCACATAACTCATCAACAAAGCTCAACAGAAAGAGAAAGAGAAATTCTATTTAAAATAACTGCAGACATTATAAACTATTTGGGAGTCTGACTACAAAGACAAACCTAGGAACTGTATAAACAGTTTTCACACTAATAAAGTCAGATGTAAACAATGGGAGAAATATTAATTGTTCATTGGTAGGCTGAGACAACATACAGAAATCACAATTCTACCTAAGCTAACTTACCTCTTGAGTGCTACGCCAATTAAACTACCAAACAATTATTTTATATAAACTAGAAAAAAACAGTAACATAACTCATATAGAAGAAAAAAGGTTAAAAATGAAGGGAATTAATGAAAAAAAGGTTGAGGAAGGTAACCTGATGGTTCCAGATTTCAGACTATATTACAAAGTGATTATCTTCAAAACAATCTGGTAATGGTGAAAAAAATAGGATGCTAGATAACTGGAATGGATTAGATACACAATAAATAGTCATAAATGACTATAGTAAGCTACCATTTGATAACCAAAGAACCAAGCCTTTGGGGTAAGAACTCACTGACAAAAATTGCTGGGAAAATTGGAAAGCAATTTGGCTTAAACTAAGCACAGACCAATATCTCACACCAAATACCAAGATAAAGTCAAAATGGATAAATTATTTAGACATGAAGGGTGATAGCATAAGTAAATCAGGGGAGCATGTAGCTATCAGCTCTATATAATAAGAGAAGAGTTTATGATCATACAACACATGGGAGAGATTATGGGAAGTGAAATAGATAATTCTAATTCTTGAAATTAAAAAGTTTTGCATAAACAAAATCAATGCAGCAAAATTCAAAAGGAAAACAGGAAATGCAGGGGGAGGGGATTTTGCAACAAGTTTCTCTTATAAAGACCTCACTAGTGAAATGTATATGGAGCTGAGTCAACTTTATGAAAATATGGATGATTCTCCCAGTTGGTAAATGTTGAAAGGGTATGAACAGGCAATTTTCAGAGGAAGAAATGAAAGTTATCAAAAATCACATGAAAAAATGCTCTAAATCACTTATGGTTAGAAAAATGCAAATTAAAACAACTCTGAGATACCACTTCAGACCTATAAGATTGGCTAATCTGATAGAAAAAGAAAATGATAAATGCTGGTGGGGATGTGGAAAATTGGGTCACTAATGCACTTTTGGTAGAGTTGTGACCTAATCCAACTATTCTAGAGAACAATTTGGAACTGCATGAAAGGACAATACAACTGTCCATACACTTTGACCCAGCAATACCACAACTAGCTTAGAATCTGAAAGAAATCAAAGAAAAGTGGAAAGGACCCATTTGTATAAAAATATTTATAGCAGCTCTTTTTGTGGTTCCAAAGAATTGGAAATTGAAGGGATACCATGAATGGGAAATGGCTAAACAAGTTGAGGTATATGAATGTAATGAAATACTATTGTGGTACAAGAAATGACAAGGAGGATGGTTTCAGAAAAACCTGGGAAGACTCATAAGAACCCATACAAAATGAAGTGAACAGAACTGGGAGAACATTGTACCCAGTCACATAAGTATTGTAAGGATTACCAGCTGTGAAAGATATAGTTACTTTTATCAAGACAATGTTTCAAGATGACTCCAAAGGACCCATGATGAAAAATGTTATCTACTTCAAGAGAACTGATGAACTCTGAAGGGAGATTGTTGCATACTTTTAAAAAGACTATTTTAGTGGGTTTTTTTTTTCAACATGGCTAATATAGAAATGTATTTGGTATGACTTCAAATGTATATCTGAAACCAAAGTGCTTGACTTCTCAAGAAAAGTGGAGAGGCAGGAAGGAGAGAATTTGGAATTCAATTAAAAAAAAGATTGTTAAAATAATTTTTACATATAATTGGGAAATATATATGAAGATAAATAAGAATAATTTTAAAAAGAATAGAGTTGCACAGGGAGACATTCTTTACAATTTTTCCCTGGGGAAACGATATCTGACTTTCCTAAAAATGACTTGAGAGGTGCTACTTGAAATCTTTCTGCATGCAACAATTTGGCTTGATAGAGTGATCGAAGGGATGCCACCTCCTGGTGTTTCTAGGCATCTATTTTCTTTTTTAACTGGGTGTAGCCTATGGCTTTCCTGTTCTGAAACTTTCTGTGCCAGCACTGAGAAGATATAGGAAGATGTAGGAGTTAGTAGCCACATTAGAGGCAACATGGGAAAGTAGAAAGAAGAGTGGACTTGAAGTTAGGAAGAAAAGGACTTCAATCCTGCCCGAGACATTAACTAGATCTGTGTCATATTGAGCATGTGATGTTGAGCTTAATCTCTAAGCCTCAGTTTTCTCATCTTTAAAATGGTGATAATTATCACACCTCCATTATGGGATAGCCCAAATAAGATAATGTATGTAAGGAACAGCTTAAAGTGCTATCCATGGTGTTCTATAAGCCTTAGTTCAGTTTTAAACCTTACTACACTAATAATTTTGTATAAAAGTCAACTATTCTTAAATAAGCATCCACCTTGGTTGAAAAACTCTAGTTGGAGCAAACAATGACAGAGGAGTACAAAAGCACTCCTACAGTGCCCCAGAACATGCTCCCAACAGCATGGTGCTCTGGTGAAGGCTGAACAAGTCATTAACCATCATGGCTTAGAGATGTCTTTTGGTTTATATCAGTACTTTTAAAATGAAATTTAATGTTTTCTTTAAACTATTTGTACTACTATTAGGAAAATATTTGTTTTTCTTCACAAAGAATTATTAGTCTGTTTGCATATTCATCTGATCAGAAGAATGAATTACTATAGTATTGCCTTTGAAAAATCTAAGTAAACCAAATCAGCAATGGATATGAAATCCCAGCATTACATGAATAGATTTAGGGTGTTCATCCTTTTTTTCTCCATAACAAGATTCTAATCCACTTGAAGCCATAGACCTTTCCTACTTCTTGCTTCTCTATAGTGAAGTGCTAAGCTTTCAGGAAATGCACAATAAATGTTTCTTCAATGAAAGAACAAACAACTAAGGATTAATTAAATTTTGTGACAAATTAATAATATTAATAATTAATATTAAATTATTTGTCCCAAAAAGGAAGAGAAATTCTTGTGTACAAAGCACTCATACATACCAGTTAAAATCCTAGATCAAAATCTTGTCATCCAACTAACATATGGTGGAACTTAATATATGACCAATGAGAAGTCAATAGCCAAACTTCAGTTCCTTAAAATTCCCCACATTCATCCCTCTCTTTGCCACAATATTTGATGAGCACCTTATTCTGTGTGTCTGTCTGTAGGATATAACACTCCATAGGATATGAAGAATGAAGCACAATCATTATTCTCAAAGGACTTGCAACTAGTTTGGGAGAAAAGACACCTATACAAATGACTATAAAAGAAAGCAGGATGGGCAAGTATGATAAAACAACAACAACAACAACAACAATAATAATAATAGCTATTTAAGACTATCCATTTTTATAGAAAAGGAAACTGAGGCTCAGAGAGAATAAATGTCTCACATATGGACACAAGCCAATAAATGTTAGAGACAGAATTTGAACATAGATCTTCTTGACTCCATGTTTAATGTTTTTGTCCACTGAATTTCACTCTCTCATGAATAGAATGGATAGGAGAAAGCAGAAATCATTTCCAGTTGAGAGTATCATATTAAGATGGACTTTTAAGGAACTGTAGAGGTAGAAGAAGGAAGGACATTTCAGACAAGGAAAATTAGCATGAAAAAGGCTCAAGGAAGAAAATGCAAGCAAATGAATATTTTAAGTATTTACTTTATTAAGTGCAAAGTATTGGGGTTTAAAATAGAAAAGCAAGCCAGTCTCTGTTCTTAAGGAGCCAACCTTCTAATTTTGGAGATAACACTTGGAAAGTTTAAGCTTCAAGTCAGATAGAAAGTTCCCATGGTGCTTAGGGTGCAGTGGCAAAGCAGATGTTAATGCTTCCTCCTTACTATCAGTTTCACTGACAAAATCATATCCTTTTCTGATGTTGAACATATTTGACAGTGCCAAGGACTCTGGAGATGAGAACTCTCTTTTCTGAATCTTTAGTAGCTGTGGTCTTCAGCACTGGCAGGAGCAGCTGCCTGGCTGCATCTCCACAAGGGTTGCTTCCCAGGATGAATTCTCTGGACACTGGGCTGGAAGCTATTACCAAAATATTCAGGGTTCAGAGTCCTGGACTGTGACCTTTGGGGTTCTCAAGGAAGTTGATAGTCAAGGTGGTAGTGTTCATTGGACTGGATGGGCACATGCTGCTTTCTCTCCCTCAGGGTGCCTTGCTACTTTAATGATAATAATGATGGCTAACATTCATGTAGCACTGTGCTCAGCACTTACAAATAATATCTCATGTGATCCTCACAATAATGCTGCAATGTAGATGCTATTATTATATTCATTTTACACATGAGGAAACCCAGGTAAACAGAGGTTAAGTGGCTTTCCCAGGGTCACATAGCTAGTATGTGCCCAAGCCTAGATTTGAATTCAAATCTTCCTAACACTACTTACACAATATCTACGGTGCCACCTAGCTGCCCAACTGGGTTGCCTGCCCCATGGGTGGTTTTTGAATGGTAGTTGGTAGGAATGGCTGTCCTCTTCTCCATAAGAGTTGCTTCCCTGGATGATAGTTCTGCAACCTGAGCTAGAATCCAGACCAGTGGCCTGGAGGGGTACTGCCACTCCTGGGATTTCTGCAGTTATCTGACTCTTGGTGCCAGTTAGTAAGCATTTGGTGGTAGTGAGGAGAAGCAGGGTCCCTTTCTCCATGGTGATTTCTCACTTCAATGATATCTTCAGGGGCTATATGGAAACAGTTTTGGCAGTTCAGCATGGGAGGGGGGGGGGAGAGCACACCTATTCTTAGGCTCTATGTATGCATGGTTCATGGACCTGAGCTGTCTCCATAAGTATCTAAAGCAAATTTTGTGGTGGTGGTGGCAATTTGAATTGTTTGGCATTTGATGCCCTCTGTCTTTCTCTCAGGATGCCTTGCTGCTTAAGCTAGGATGGCTTGCCTGCTCTATAACGGCATTGGGTAGGGAGGGCTTGTCCCTTCTCCACAAAATTTGCTAACCCATATAATGACTGTGGGGACTGGGCTACAATAGGGAACTGAGACCTGAGGGAGCTGCCATTCCCAGGATTCTTGTGCCTATATATAGCATATTTGGCGAACAGAAATTCATCCAACTTCACTGTATAGGTACTAGTCAGTGGTGTCAACTTTTGAAGGGCCTTGAATATTTTGAGAGATATGTTGGGATTTAATTGTGTTATGGGGAAAATTTTAGGTTTTTGAGAAAGAGTATGATGTTTTGAATTATGCTGAGAAAGATTAATCTGGCAACTGTATGGAAAGAGAAGAGCAAAGTCAAGAAATACTTTCGGAGGCTCTTCTTGCATCTCAAACAATAGGTACTAAGGGCCTGAACTGTCTTGGTGTCAATAAAAATAGAAAGGTATTTTTTGGCAATAAAATTAAAGAAGGAACATCAGAAGTCATGTAGTCCAGTCCCCTAATTTCAGGGAACTGTTGAGAACAGTTGAGGTTAAGAGATTTGTCTTCTGGTTCCAAATCCAGCACTCTTTCCATTGCTCAAAGCAGTACCATCCAGTAATTGAGCAGAGTCAAGGGGTAAAAAGAATAAGGAATCTGAAGTGACCATGATTCACAAATGAATGTTGTTGCCTGATTATAAAAATCTTTGTAATGTCAAATAAGCCAGCCAAATCATTTTGTAGACATTTTGCTTGTGAAGCTTGTTAATTTCACTGATGTGTGGTATTAAATATAGTATAGTAGAATAGTATATTTGAATTAGATCACTGCTCTACTTCATGATAGGAGGTAGCTACATGACTAAGTGGGTAGAGCTTTTGGTCTCTAGTTAGTATGACCTGAGTTCAAATTCTAGCTATGTGACCCCAGGCAAGTGATTTGACCTCTGTTTGCCTTAATCCACTGGTGAAGGGAATGGTAAACCAATATAGGATCCTTGCCAAGAAAACCCCATGGACAATGTGGTCCATGGGGTTATAAAGAATCAGACATGGCTGAATGAGTAAAAAACAATAACAGCATAATTTATAACATATACATTCCATAAATAAGTGGGTGAATTGATGAATATATTAGTGTAGATTCATACTGCACCATTATAGGAAGCCTCAGGACTTTTCTCTTTTGATGTGGGTTTGTTTCTTCTCCAAAATAGAATGTGATAATATGAACTTTAGACACTTTTTTCCCCCAATCAACCCAAATTTAAGAGATTACTACGTGCCAGGCATAGTCTTAAATGCTGGAGAAAGAAAAAGAAGGCAAAAACACAAAACAGGCCCTCAAGGAACTTATATACTGAGGGAGACAACATGTAAATAGATACTTAACAAGACACACAGCAAAAGATTGCAAAGAGGAGAAGTTGGATAAATTGTAAGATTCAGAACCAGCTGCAAACCATTAACCATATTAAAACAGACACTGCAAATCTGTGTGTCTTCTTTGGTCTGTAACAGACAGAGACAAAGAGATGGAGACAGAGAAAGAGACAGAGACACAAAAGAGAGAGGGGGGAGAGAAGAAGGGAGGGAGGGAGAAAGAGAGAGAGACAGAGACAGACACAGAAACAGAGAGAGAGAGAGAGAGAGAGAGAGAGAGAGAGAGAGAGAGAGAGAGAGAGAGAGAGAGAGAGAGAGAGAAAATGGCACAGTGGAAAAAGTTATTAATTTGGAAGCAGCAGACTTAGATTCAAATCCCAGGTCTGTCACTACTTACAAATGGCAAGTCCCTTAACTTCTCCAGACCTCATTTTCTTCATCTGTTAAATGAAGGAGCTAGACTGGATGACTTCTAAGGTTCCTTCCAACTCTAACATGATATTAAGCAGTATTTTCTGTCTGAGCCTGTGTCACCCTTTAATAACTAGTTGCTTCAATAACTATAGAATATCAGCATTGGAACTGGGAACTCAAAGATTTTATATGAAGCCTAAATCACATCAAGTGTTCATTCAGCCTCTCTATGAAAACATTTTGTGACAGGAAATTCACCACCTCATGAAGCAGCTCGTTCCAGAGTTGGCTGACCATACTCATTAGGAAGTATTCCCTATATTTAGCCAAAATTGCCCTCCCTGGAACTTTCTCTCTTGATCCTACTTCTGCCCTTTGGAGCTAAGTAAAACAGATCTGGCTTCTTGTCCACATGTCAGCCCTTCAAACACTTGAAGACAGAAATGATCATACACCAACACACTTCACTAAATCTTTTTTAATCCCAAATTCTTTCAACTGTTGTTGGTCTGGAATGGTTTCTATTCCATAGTTGTCCCCACACTTGGGATATGTACAAAGGCAAGCCTGTGAGATGACAAGGATATGGAATATCACATAAGTCAACTCTGTGTTTATTGATTTTGACCAAGAAAAAAAAGACAGAGGCATTCTTAAAATCCAGGAACGAGGGTGGATGCATAGGGGGGTGTCCCAAGAACTTTAGTGCAGTTTTAAGCTCTAATGGTTTAAAATTGGGCTAAGATTTTTGAGATACCCTGTACGCAGACACATACACGATGAGGAATGGGGAAGAGAACACGTATTTATTAAGAGCATAGTTAGGCATTGTGCTAAGTAATTTAAAAGATATATGTCTTATTTGGTCAACATAACAACCATGGGAGGCAAATACTATTATTAACCTTATTTTCCAGTTTAAGAAACAGGTAGACAGAAATTAAATGATGATGAAAATCACACAGCTTGTAAGTTTCTGAGGCTGAATTTGAACTCAGGTCTTCTTGAATCCAAATATAATATAATGCCCTACCTACTTTACCACATAGCTGACTCCAGAGACACAAAGAAAAACAAAGAGAATCAATTTTGAAATTATACTTTTAAAACCTCCGTATTATGCTGGCACACATACAAAATGATGCTTCTGTCTCTACAGGCTAAGTAGAATATTTGAAAGCTATTTTCTCTCAGGTTTTGAAAGCAATCTTACTATTTAACTCTTTCCACCCTCACACTCGTTACCTTTTTCCAGCTCAGTCTACCACTTTGCACTAGTTTTGAAACTATTTTTTATGGGAGAAAAAATTCCTAATGCCTACAAAAAAATGGAATATTTCCTACCGTTTGTGGGTTTAAGTCTTTTTTTCTGAAACTGAGTTCCACTGTCCTAAAGCTGTGTCTCCATAAAGAATATGAGGGGGCAGGGTATCTAATTGATACCTATCACTATATTTTTGTAAGCATCATTCAGGGTAGGAAATCAAAGGAGATTAACACTCTCAGGAACACTTCTTTTGTAAACAACAGTATACTGTGTAGTTACTAGTAGCTTCTGGGTCCTTAGGTGAGGCCTTTTGACTGAGTCCAAGTTTTACAGAACAAATCATTTTATTAAGGGAATTTGTTTATGAAGTTTAGATTCAATCAAAGAACCACTCTTGAGGACCTAGAGGGCCACATGTTGCCTTGAGGCCTCAAGTTCCCCAACCTTGATCTAGTACATCTCACTTAGCAAATCAATGAACATGAATAATTACCAAGAAAGGTTTAAATTCTGACTAATTTTCAGGAGGAGAGAGGGAACTTCTCTCTACTAAAGACAGAAATATAGATTTAAAGGAAAAAAACTACTTACTAATCTTGCTGATGGTCTCTTTGGATAAGATATTATTCATTCCCAATGGAACAGGGTTCTCTTAATAAGTTATGCAGAACTGAGAAAAAGAGTATATTTATTCACTCGCACATGTTCAAAGATATTCATCTTAGTCCTTTCTGTTTTACTCAGCAGGATTTTCTGTTTTAATATTCGTATATCATTAAGGATCACAAAAATCACCAAAAAAGCACCTTAATCTGAAGTTTCCAGATCTAAAGCCTTAAATATTGTAGGCATGTTGATTTGAGTAATTTAGAATGTGTGGATTAACAGCAGATGTGATCTTTGCAATGAAACAACAAGGTTTTTTTTGTGTTCATGTGGATCCCTTAGCCACTATGTCTTTGAATTTTCTGCCCCCAGGTGGCTATGATGTTTTTATGCAGCCACTGGACAAATCTTCCTTTTCCCTTTGGCTTAGAACATTTATCTGGTTTTCTCTTCTTGTACTGTATGTGCAGAAGCAGTCATTTCATATCTAAAGCAGTGTGAACCACCTAAAACTGACCTTTATACGTTAATTTCTATCTTTTAAAAACAATTCTTGTGTTAGTTCTGAGTAAGATGTTTTTAAAGGGACAGAATACCTTAAGGAAGCCACACAAGATGGTGGAAGTCCTAAAAAGTATGTCATATGAGATTCTCTTGAACAAACTGAGGCTAACCTGAGATTTACATGAGACATGGTAATTTTCTTCAAGTATTAGAAAGACACTCATGATACAAGGATTAAATAAGGAATTTTTAAATCGGTGGGTGGTAAATTTTGACTTTTTTTACATTTTGAAGACTATTTCAGTATAACTGCTTTCCTTTCCAATTGTATTTATTTAACTTTTTACATTTAGAGACATTCTGAGAATGGGTCCATAGGTTTCCGAAGATTGTCAAAGGTGACCATGACCTCCCAAAAGGTTAAGAAGTCCTTGTCTAAATAGCTGCAAAGGGCCAAAGTAGGGTTAACAGGGAAAATCACAGAATATTAGAGTTGAAGAGACCTCAGAAGTCATGTAATCCAACTTGCACCTAAATAAGTATCTCTTTATCAATATACCCAGTCTTGCAAATCTCTAGTAAGGGGAGACCTACCATCTCTCATGGCAACCCATTTATTTTTCTTTTGGACAGATCTAATTGTTAGGAAGTTTTTCTTCATCAAGCTTAAATCTTCTCTTCAGCAACTAGACCTATTCCTAAAAGATGATATAAATAATGCAAGTATCCCAATTTTACAAATGAACAAATTGAAGCTCAGAGAAATTATTTGACTTGGTAATAAACATACACTGAGGATAAGAGTTGTAATTTTAAAGCCAGGGATAATTTTGTGCTACTGATAGGAGGCATTACATGGAGGTGCCACAGATCTTCCAAAGTACAAGATTGCTGTTTTCAAGAGAAGATGTCTATTATAGGCTTAAATATGTATCTGTTCCTTTTAGATCTTATACATACATAAGTTTGAACTAAGGGATTTAAACCTGAGGTGCTAATGACCTTTAAGCCAAGCACTTAGGAAGGAATTAAGCCCAGAAAAAAATGAGTAATTTGCCCAAGATCACAAATTCAAATGGTTAGAGCCAGAAAAAGATCCCAAATTCCTAATTCCTAGTCTAATGAGTTTTAGTCCTTTTCACTATTGCCTTCATGTCACTAATGTATTAATACACCCTTTGCCATGGTCCCTTGGAAATAATATTCAGCTTTTGACACTGTGGGTTAACATCTGTTCAAAACTTCAGCCTTGAGGCCACATCCAGTATGTTCTTTTGCACACCAAACCACATCTGACTTACAGTAATCAGTAAAAAGAAATATATAATAGCAAAAGAAAAGGGCAAAATACACAGAAGAAAGATCCTTTTGGGAAAATAAGTTATGTTTTGGAATTGTTGAGTTTATAGATGCCTTCAAGATATCTTATTTGAGATGTACAAAATGCAATTAGTGATGCAGGACTATCAAGAGAAATAGTAGGGCTAGATATAATACATCTGATAATCATTTACATAAAGATGATAACCGAGCTCAGAGTTGCTAATGAAATCACTGAGAGAGATTATGGAGAGAGAGGAAAAAAGGGATCAAGTGAGACACGTGGGGAACACATTAATGGTTTCACATGGATGACAATGTCCAAGAAGAGACTCAGAAAGAGTGGTCAGATGGGTAAGAGAAAAACCAGGAGAGATTCATGTTACAAAATCCTAGATAGGAGAGAAGATCCAGGAGAACATGATAGGATCAAAAGCTGCAAGGAAGTCAAGAAGGATGAAAAAATAGGGCAAATGCCATTAGATTTAGTAATAGATCATTGAAAATTTTGGAGAAAGCAAGTTTGCTTGAGCGATGAAGTCATAAGCCAGATTGAAGAGCACTGTAGTGAGTGACAGAAGAGAAAGTGGAGCCATGTGGTATAGATGACATTCTCAAGGAGTTTAGGAGGGAAGAAGAGGAATGAATAGGACAGAAGGTAATGGGGACAGTGGGATCTACTAAAGGGTTTTTAAGTGTTTGGGAGATTTAATGTGTTTATAGGCAATGATAAGGGAAGCAATAAAGAGATGGAACAATGAAATTTTTTGACAAATTTCATCAAACCTTACTCAGAGCAGCTTAATTTAACTGTTTACATTTTCAATTTTTTCTGTCTTTTGAGGAGGACCCCAAATTCCTTTCCAGTGTCTTTTCTTTTGCCAGCCTTTGATAATCATTTCTTCTTCTTTTTTTGGAGGAGAGAAGGCAAGACAGTTAGGATTAAGTGACTTGCTCAAGGTCACGCAACTAGTGCATTGTGTCTGAGGCCGGATTTGAACTCAGGTCCTCCTGACTCCAGGTCCAGTGCTCTATTCACCATGCCACCTAGCTGCCCCAAGAATCATTTCTTCTTGAAGACAGTTGTATTGCATAATTAGCCATCCTGCTAAAACATTTTTCCTTAGATATTACAAACGTAAGGTCAGTTCAGTCTTATTCAGCTATTACTATTTATTTTCCCCTTGAACACTTTTATCTCTTTAACATCTTAATTAACAAAGCTTCTAAAGCATACTCCTTCATATAGCATGTTGCTATTTTGTGTGACTATACAGAAATATCTCTTATATCAGCCAATGTTCACTACACTCCGTATGCCTATATAATAAAAAATGTTATGAATATACTGTCAAAATAGAACTTATAGACAGGTGTTTAAATTTAGATTCCTTAATGCTGACTCTACATAAAAATTCAACACCAAAAAATTCACTTTGATTTTTCTTCAATTGCTATCCATGCATACAAGGCCTTTTTTATTTTTATGAAATTTTCCACCGGCATAAGCCATATTTACTTAGAATATTCCATGGTACTTCAGCACATTTCATTGTTTTTGAAGACTGACTTTCTTGTGGGGGTTAGAGGATCATAAGATCACTTTGAGATGTTGTAGCCAGGAGTGCCAATGTGACCTTCAACTGCATAGTTCCTAGTGAAGGAAGTGAAAATCCCACTTGATGCTGTCCTGGGCAGATACATCTGGGATATTATGTTTATATATGGGTGCTATTTCTTAGACGGTAATAGGCAAGCTGGATTGTGTCCAGCTGAAAGTGACCAGGGTGGTGAAGGGACTCGACATAACGTGCTATGAAGAACAATCAAAGGATGCAGGGATATTTAACCTACAGTACAGTGGATAGAGTGCTAGGTCTGGAGCCAGGAAGTCTCCCCTTCCTGAGTTCAAGTCTGGCTTCAGACACTTACTAGATGTATTACCATTCACAAGTCACTTGACCTGTTTACCTCAGTTTCCTCATTTGTGAAATGAGCTGGAGAAAGAAATGGCAAACCACTCCAGTATCTTTACCAAGAAAACCCCAAATGGGGTCACAAAGGGTCAGACATGACTGAAGAACAACTGAACAACAACAAAAAGAATACTTAGTGTGGCACGTGGAATGCATCACACAGATTTTGATGGGTTGTTATGTAGAACAGAGATTTTATACAGTCTGCTTGGTACTAGAAAGCAGGACTGAGAACAATGAATAGAATCTAAGTGCTAAATCAATTGGGGCAACTTGGTAGCTCAGTGGATAGAATACTAGACGTGGAGTAAAGAAGATCTGAGTTCAAATCCAGCCTCGGACACTTACTAGCTGTGTGACCCTGGGCAAGTCATTTAACCTCTGTTTACCTTAATCTACTGGAGAAGAAAATGACAAACCACTCCAGTATCAATGCCAAGAAAGTCCATGGACAATATTGGCATATTATGGTCCATGGACTCACAAAGGGTCAGACACCACTGAACAACTGAACAACTAAATCAATTTGATCATTACAGTTAACCCATAAATGGAGTGAGGCGCCCTCAGAGGCAGCGAGCTCACCATTGCTTGTGGTCAGCGAGCAGAGCCTTGAGCAGGATTCTGGCCTATTGTTCCCTCGAGGCCCTAACGTGCTCTGAGTGAGGAGCGCCACCAGCTCTAATCCTCCCTCCAGGTTCTAATGCTTTTTCTTGATATTGTCCAGATCCTTACCCATAGCTCTTCTGCTTCTGTTGACCAAAGATCCACCCTGGGATAAGGCCAGTTGAAAAATCCAGCAGGACAAGAGAGTCATTGCGGCCCCTTGGAGACTTTCTTGTGTCTCATGATTCTCATGTGACTTGGTCAGTTCAGAGTTGGCCAAGCATTCAGTCTAGTGGTTATGGTTGAAATAATTTCTGACATCTTGTTTAATGCATGATACTTCTTTAGCTACTCTGTGCTGATGAATCTAAAATTTCATTTCTCCTCTAATTAAGTCAATGTCATCCTGAGTATACCACAGGGCACTATTTAGAATGAAAAGTTTAAGATAGAGCTTTTATAATTCTCTCCAACTTTTTGATTACAGCTTGGTCACAGTAAACAATCAAGCATAAGGAGTTCAGAAGATTTGCATCTAAACAGTTTTAATAATCCTCCCAGACAATACCAGGTAAACACGAGTGTTTGCTGGCCGAGGTCTCTGAAAGAATGAATGTGACCATTGTTACTGTTTATATTTTGTTTCATGGTAACATGGGAAACACAGGAAGAGGGTTTTCTAGTTCCAAAGTAGGAGATATTTAAATGACAATCCAAGTGCCCTGACCAGCCATCACATGTGCTTTCTTTGCTTTCGTTTTTTATTGTTACCATCATGGAAAGTATCTCATCAGTCATTGCGGGCATTTGGTACTGGACTGGGCCTGCTCATCATTGTGGACACACTATTGAGCTTGAAGTCAGGAACACCTTGAATCAAATGCCACCTCAGTTGGTCATTGAATGGGAAAATCACTTAAAGTTTTCAAGTCACAATTTCCTCATTTGCAAAATGTGATAATACTATCAACTCATAAAATTGTGGTTAGCCTCAAACGAGACGCAGATAAAACATTTTACAATCTTTCCAACTATCTGAATATCAACAGTTTTCATTGTGGTTAGTTGTGAGATGTAGACAAATGTAGGCCATGTTGGAATAAACACTGAGTATTAACAAAAAAAAAACTGGCCTCATAAATCAATTTAGAAAATCCACATATTACCTATTAAATGAATCCATATGTTAAGCTTCTAATCAAACAAATATAACTTTCATTGTATGGGCTATACATTTACTGAAATGGCTTAAAATTCAGGATTAACTTTTAAATAAATTGGTATAGGTAAGCCTGAATCATTTTGAAAAGACAAAATAACAAACAAACAGTGTTGGAGGTTGTGCATTCCTTGCTAAATCCTCAGAGCCCTAATTAGGGATTCTCATGCTGGTGGCAAGGATAGGGAGCTTTGTGGCAGTAGGAGCAGTAGAAAATACAGAAGATAGGGAGGATGTGGGTACAATACTATCAGGAGAGGAGGCAGCTAATCCCCCAGAGAAGTCAGTTCTCATTATTGCTGAACTTAGAGAGAGACAAGAAACTCAGTTCCAAAAGATGAATGCCAAACCGATAGAATCCTAGATGGCGATAGTCCAGGAAAGATTGTATTGCTACTGTTGGGGGGAAAATGCCCTTCTGGGGAGGAAGAGCATTCCCCCACCTCCGCCTTGAATGACAGCACCTTGGGCCAAAGACCCATTCATCTCATGCTAGTTCTGATTCTGCGAATCCTCTAATAATGTCAACAGCAAATAAGTACCAAAAAGTGTAAAAGAGTCAATTTATAAATGATGACAATTGAAAGTTACTTATAAAATCAAGGGCAAAGTTATATGAACTCTTTCCTCTTTTCTTTACCTAGAAAATAATGAAGCGACTCATCAAAAGATATGTACTGAAAGCCCAGATAGATAAGGAGAGTGATGAAGTCAATGAAGGTGAGTTCAGTACGGTACTGAGCTACTTTCTCAGAGCTAGCAGAGCTAAGGTCAGGGACAGGGTTGTCAGCAGACAGGGTGCTGAGGAGTGGGCTTAGAATGGGTGATGCTTTAAGGGGAGAGGATGAACATGATCCGGCCAACCAAATGTATGCTTTGGAGCGAAATAGACAAAAAGGGAGGTTTTAGGATAAAGAGGTGGGGGTGGGGTAGGGAAGGGTGCTGTCTAATCCTGGACCTGAAGACAGGAATATTGAAGTTCAAACCCTGACTCAGATGTTTGCTAGTTGTATCAACCTGGGTAATTCACTTTGCCTCAGCTTGTCTCAGTTTCCTAACTTGTAAATTGGGGATAATAATAGCAAGTACTTCCCAGGGTTGTTGTGAGGATAAAATGAAATAATATTTTCAAATATTTGCCTGCCTCTTAGCACTGTACAAATGCTGGCTATTATTATTTGTAGCAACATTGAAATTATTATGATTATTATTGGTAATAACCATAATAATCCCTGAAACTTCCACATATTCTTCTTTTTTTAGTTTGCACTGGAGGAGATTTTACTTATGTCTCCTTCATTCACTAGTTATAAGCAACATCTGCTTATTTAATTATTCAGGTACATGGTGGGTTCTATAGCAATTTTTACATGTACCTACGTCAGTTCTCCAAGGATTTGTGATTTCATCAATGTTAGCATGCCCTCTGAAGGTGAAGATTGTGACCTTTCTCCAACCTGGATGGATCTTAGAAGCCTTATGGTTGGAAAAAAATAGTATCTTTCAATCTAGTGACAATCCTCTCTGAACTCAGCTATGCTGATTCTTGGATGGCATTTAGATCATCCCCAATCAAATGTTTTTCCACTTTGGTTGAAGCTCCCAGGATGTATGCTTTACTCTCATTGACTTTTGGGGGATAACAAGGTGGTATTGTAAATAGAATGCAAGCCCTGGAGTCAGGAGGGCCTGAGTTTAAATGCAGCCTCAGGTACTTCCTAGATATATGATCCTGGGCAAGTCACTTAACCCTGTTTGCCTTAGTTCCTCATCTGTAATATGAGTTGAAAAAGGAAATGGGCTGTTGCACTATATTTGCCAAGAAAATCCCCAAATGGGGTCATGAAGAGGTGGACACAACCAAAACAATTCAACAGCAACTCAGAGCCCTTTCGAAAGTAGAATCTCTTCCACCTTATGAGGAGGAACCAGAATAGTCCTTTAGCATAGATCACATACACTTAAATGATTTAATATAATTCTCAGGTAATATGTTTAAAGGAATTTGTTGTGTATATTATTTATACAAATGGTCTTAAAATCCTCATAATGTTCTTTATTATAGGGGAACTGAAGGAAATAAAACAGGACATCTCAAGTCTCCGCTATGAACTTCTTGAGGAAAAATCCCAGAATACAGAAGATCTAGCAGAACTTATTAGAAAACTTGGGGAGAAATTGTCATTTGAACCAAATCAAGAAGGAAGTAATAGATAACATGAACACCTTTTAGACATTGAAATTAAATTGTCCACTTGAAGCCATATTCTTTACCGAATAAAAATGATATAACTTGCCTCCCATTCTTGAATACTGAAAAGTCATATTAAAAGTTGGGCCACCATACCATATTATATGAACCCTAATATTTTATGTCATCTGCAATGAAAATCTTCATCGATGACTGTATAAAGATGTCCAAAGGCAGAAGATTGTGCTCACCATTGATTTGGTTTATTGTTTTTAAACTCACTAGATATATAACAGTTACACGATCAGCAGCAATGTAACTCGATGCCAAGAGTTTTTTTTTCTGTTATGAATTGAGGGATTACGGAGAACAGAATGGATCTTTCTGTCCTGGTAAATTCTAGGGCAATTGTCTTGTCTCCTACATAGACATCGAACTGATGGCTTGTAGCTGTTGATTTGGGAAGAATATTAGAAGAATTTGCACAGAATCTGCCCATTTAGATGTATTTTTCCAAATAGCTTGATTGACAGAGCTTGTTCAGAAATGGCCTTAAATTATCCTTATATTTTTCCACTCATCTCTCAAGGATAAAAAATGCTATTTCCCTTCAGTCCTGGAGATAGTACAGTTAATTTAGCTCTAAACATTAGCTTTTTTCTTTTTGTAGCCAAGTAAATGTTAATGATAAAATTATATTTATGTTGTTCATTTTAAGACGATGTATAGTGGCAAATGAAAGTTTCCTGGCCAATTAACATTCCACCACCAAAGAGCAATCAAACACCCAGATAATAAATGAATTGCTACTGTAATAATTAGATAACATTGTTCTATAAAATGATTCCTTTTTTAGTTATGGTGATCATTAAATGTCAGCAACTGAATGTTAGAAGCACAAAAATCCAAAAATGATTTGAAAATGGACAAATGTTCATCTGGGATTTTCAGCTTCTTCAAACCTCCTATCAAAATATATAAAATTAGAACTTCCACACCCTGATTCTTGCCAAGAGGCTATCATGACTCTTGACATGAATAGATGATTATTTGAAATACACAAAAGTGATAGCAGAATATTAATTTTCTCCATGTATCAGGCACCACCAAACACTTGTCATCCTTTAGACTAGTCTGGAATTGGTGACTAGAAAAGATGCACTAAGGCAAAACTGGCAGCAAGGTGGCACAGTGGATAGAAATGGAGCCTGGAGTCAGGAAGACCTGAGTTCAAATTTGGCCTCAGATGCTTGCTAACTGTGGGACCCTGGACAAGCCATTTAACCCTGTTTACCTCAGTTTTCTCACCTGTAAAATGAGCTAGATAAGAAAATGGCAAACCACTCTAGTATCTTTACTAAAAAAAATCCTCAAATGGGAGCACAAAAAGTTGGACATGAGCAAATGACAAACAACAGCAACAAAGACTGACTTTTTTTGTTTTGTTTTACTTTAAAAGGTAAATGGACAATGAAAACCTGTTTAAGCCCCATATATTGACAGCATAAAACTGAAGAAACCCTGTGTAGCTAGTTCATGAGAAAATAAATTTGAATTTCTTATTCCATGACATTTTCTGTGTGGCTATTACAGAGAAGTTTAGCAAGATAGAAGAGCTGCATTTTCAAAGATGTTATAACAATATTTGAACTAATTACCAACTCCCCACACTATAGCAAGTTCACTCTCAGATAAATTAAATAAGCTAATAATCCTCCAAATGTTTGTTATGTTGTGTCACAGAAATGAATTTTTCTGTTGTCTTCATTCCACTAGCTACTTAGAAGTGAGTAATGTTTCTGAATTCCTAAGGCAGCAGGAAGGTCAGTTGAATGAATACAGCTACAATCTTTATTTTCTTCCCATGATGACTAATGTTTGGGGGAAAATCGACTGATACTGATGGCCATGATTGCAAGTTCTTAGTTCTTCAATATCGGACCTAGATTTCACTCTATGAAACATTTCATTGCTTCACATTGAGGCAATCCAGGCTTATACTACAAAGGCTATTTTGTGTTCTGCCATGGGCAACATGCCAGTCCATAAATGAAATTGTATACCAGATCCCCTTTCCTATCACCCAGAATCTCGGCAATGACAATCAAAAATTGTTATAGAGGGCCTCCCACCCCAATAAGATCTCTTTGAATGATGATGGTGATTGGGGGTATATGTCTACAACACAGACATACCTAGCTAAATTATTATTTTGAAGAAATCAGCTGAAAGAAGAATGTGCAAATCTATCAGAATAGCTTATACAGAAGAGGAGTCAGCACAGATGCAGAAATATTCCAAAACTGTACCTGCATCAAATTCACATGCATGATTAACATAGTTTCATTGGTTCTTGGTTTGGAAGGATGGGCATCAAGCTTATGAAAAATAAAACAAAGAAAATTTTGCCAAGAGCTACACACCTTAGCTTTATCCAGAACAAAAAGATAGAGCTTCCACCTACCAGAGACTTGAGACAGGATAAACAGAAAGGGAGCAAGATGTAAAACCAACTCTTTTATTCTTGTGTGGGTTTCACAAGCCATAAGCCCAAATAGAACTCTGCCCTTCGGGTCAAGATTTATTCCTCACAGGAGCTATGGTTAGTTGCTGAGGTATGTCCAGATACAAATACGGTTCAGGTCAATACTATTCAACAAGACTTTTTAAACACCTACAAAGTGCCAGAATTAGTTTAAGTCCTAAGAAACAAAGGCAAAAATGAACAGCCCCTGCTCTCAATAAGTTTACATTCCACTAGAATCCAGGCATATTAAGAGATGTTTTAAGAGATATTAAGGGATAGTGTCTAAAAGATAATGACCCTTTGAGGGTAGGAATCATATCATTCATTTCTGTCTCCTACTTAGTACTTAGCACAGTGTCTTCCTAATCCTCCCTCTTCTATCTTTCCAGTCTTTCTAAATAGTGTATCCCTGTTACACTTTGAAATCCAATGACACTGATCTTCTTGCAGTTCAATTCATACGGTACTCCATCTCCAACTCCAGGCATTTTCCAAGAATGTTTCAGACAGTCTATTATTGAACAACCATCTTTTTTCCATTCATTCCTAAGGTCAGATTTTCAGGGTAAGTCACCCCGAGCTCTACCCCTGAGTTCCACTGCTCTTCAGAACACATTATCCTGTTCCCGCCCATGTAAAAAGTAGGGTGGTCCAATGATACTGATGGTAGGAAATATGGCAGCATAAGGATTTTTTTTTCCAGTGGGAGCTATGTAAATGCTCATTGTTTTTGTTGTTGTTGTTTGTTATAGCCATATAGAATTCAGTCTGAAAGCTCAGATTTGATCTAGCCAAAATAGCTCAGCAAACTGGGACTGTGCCCATCTTAACTACTATGAATTCTAAGTGGATTCACAAGGCACTGAAAGTTTCCATTTATGGCTGGCTGAATGGTTGTCTGATCTAGACACACAGAAGTGACAAGGACCAGCCAGTTTAGGTACAGTAAGGAACTTACAGAACAAAAACAGACTTTTTTTTTCAACCCTGTCACCTCTTTTATGACAACTTAAATTGCTACAGATTATGCTATCATGTAGAATTTATGTTCCTTATAAATGTTCCTTCCATTATTGTTCAGCTGTGTTAGACTTCTTATGGACCAAATTCCACATGACAAAACTGTCAAGCGACTAGATTATAATCTTTATTGGAATTTTTGCAATATCTTTTGTACAAAAAGAAGGAAACTATAACTATTCCAGTAATAACTAATTGTGCAATATTCACCAAAACTTAGTTTATTCAGTCATGTTCTGAACACAAGGCTGTCACCAAGTCAAAATATCCTGACAAAAACGTAGAAAATACAGTTAAACATCTAATATCACGTTTACATGATATAAACCGTTGAAAGACTCCATAAGGTAGTGGTAAGGAGCCAGTCTTAGAGTTAAGTAGAACAGAGTTCAAGTTCTATCTTTAACACATACCAGCTGTAGTATGTAACTCACTTGATCACTCAGGGCCCCCAAGCAACTCTTAAAATTATATTATAATCAACTGACAAACCTTTATTAGATGCCAATTATGTGCTAGGCATTGGGATCCACATTTAGAATACAAAGACAACAATGAAACAATACCGACTATCAAGAATGTTATATTCTATTTGGGAAAATTATGTGTGTGTTCATGTGTATGATTAAATATGTATACCTATACATGCATATTCCATAACTACACATATATGTAGGTACAAAACATATGCAAAGTAAACACTAGGTAATCTGGGGAGGCACTGGCAGCTGGGGATCAAGAAAGGTTGCACGAGGAGGTTGCACTTGAACTGAGTTTTGAAAGAGGTTTGGAATCCTGATGAAGTAAAGCTTAGAAGAAGAAGCATAGACATGGAAAATGGAATTTCATTCCAGGATTCACAGCTAGGTCAATTTGACTAGACTGTATAGAATATGGAAAGGATAGTAATGCATAGTTAGTAAAGAAATGTAGGCTGGAGTCAGATCTTGAAACACCTTAAATGTCAAGCAGAGAAGTTGTTATTTTTATTTTATCTCAGACACAAAGAAAATTCTAGAACTTTCTCAGCTTGTGCTTTAGGAGAATCCCCATGGTGACTATGTGATGTATAGAAACAGAGTGTGGGGAGAATAAAGATAAAAGGCAAGGAAAACAAGTAGGAGTCTATTGCCATGGTCTACAGAGTGATTAGGACCTGAATTAATATAACAGGCCATCGTGTGGAAAGAAGAGGGCAGATGCAAGACATGTTGTGGAGAGAGAATGGACTGAATTTGGCAACTGAATGGATATGCTAAGTGAGAGTGAAAAGTAGAGAAAGATGTTGAGATTGTGAACCTGGGTAGCAACAAGGATGGCGAGGTTCTTGACAGAAATAAAGAAGTAAAGAAAGATGGTTTTGTGTAAAAGGTTTTTTCTTTTTGTATTTGTATCTCCAGGCCTTAACACACTGCCTGAGACACAGAAAGTAATTAATAAAAGTCATTTCATTCTTTTAGCCATTCATGATTCTTAGGGTGTTTCAATAGAGGAGATAGGAGGTAACAGAATCAAGAGGTAAGGCGATGAGTCTATCAAGGAAATGGGTCACTGCTTATCAAAGACTAAAGTAAAGGAGAGAAAAGGGGACTATGTCAAGGGATTTTTCAGATCAATATGAAGGAAGGAACTCGAGACAAAGGGTCTTTATTTTCTGGGAAAAGTATGAGGTAAGTTCACGGAATAATTTGAAAGTTCGAAATTACTTCAGGTATCATCTAGTTCTATCTACATGTGAAAAAGAATTCCCATTATAACATAGGCAACAACTGATCATTCAAAATCATTGCTGAATGGATGGGAGGTGGTGGTGTAGGATATTTGAGGTGAGAAAAGCTTTGGAACAATTTCTGGAAACTGTGACAGACAATTATGGAAGAGTAAATGGAAAAATTCCTGAGCTGAATTGATGAAGGAAATTAACCACACCAAGGAAATTATAGGTCACCCTACCCCTCTTACCAAAAAAAAGAGGAAAAAGTGACTGGCATACTAATACTTTCACATTTCAGTCAGATGTTTCAACTATTTAAAGACATTATGTGTCTCTAACAGAACAGTGAAATACCTAGATAATTAGAGTAAACATCAATCTCTTCCAATGATCTGCTCCATATCACAGAATATTTTCATTAACATGAAGTCAAATTAGAGCAGGTATCCTTAAACCTTTCTTGGGGGAGGTAGTTATAGATCCCTTTGGCAGACTGGCAAAGCCTATAGATTCTTTCTCAAGATGTTTTTATGCCCAGGTAAAGACTCATAACCCTGTGAGATCATCAAATAATTTGGGGGAATCCCTATGATCAAATCCTTACACAAATGTTTTATTTTATTATTTTGAAAGCTATAAAAAAGCACAGACTTTCTTTTTGGGAGTATAAGATACTTGATTACAAAAATATTATTATTATTTATTCAATATTTCTAAATGCAAAAAATCTGAGGAATTCAAAGAAAACTAATTATATTAAATATAATTATAAAAAGTGTTAAGTTCACAGATCCCATGTCATAGCATACAGATAGAGAACCAGTCTTTAAGCTAGGAATGTCTGAGTTCAGATTCTGCCTCATACTGGTTATGTGAACCTGGGTAAGTAACCTCTCAGGTCTCTAGGTAACCTAAGACCACAATTTCCAGAGGTGCCAATTGGGAATTCCTTCTGTTGATGAAATCACCACCTTTTCACTATCTTTAGGTAGTTATAGTCTGTTTAGAGCAGATTTTGTGGTTTAATTCACCTTAATGGAATTCCCAAGAATCAGATTATCCAGTTTAATTAGGAATGGGGGAAATCAGCTAATGAAGCCCAGACTGTCTTAGGTAAAATTTGCTTCAAAAATATTTTTGTTACTCTTAACTGAACTCCCATGGTTGCAATGAACTTAAAGCAAGTGATACCATGATCTGTATATCTAGCCTTGTTTCTTTTGAGCACTAGTCACATCCTCAATTATCAGACATTTTGAACTGTCCTGCAGACATCTCAAAAATTAGCATGTCCAAAACAGAACATATTCTCTTTCTGCCAAAACCCTCTCCTCTACTTGATTACTATGAGGGACTCTATTATCCTCCCTAAACTTGCAACCTCCCTGACTCTATACCCTCTTTCACACTGCATATGCAACATATCTACAGTTTCACCAGTTGCTGAATATGATCATTTTTGTCTTCACAGCATCTTTCTTTTGCATCCTTTCTGCTTTACTCACATAGTCACTCCTCCAATAAGACCTTCTACCTACTCTTTTTTTTCCTTTGGAAGGGGGAAGACAAGGCAATCGGGGATAAGTGACTTGCCTAAGTGACACAGCTAATAAGTATTCAAGTATGTAAGTTCAGATTTGTACTCAGGTCCTCCTGACTCTACGGTCAGTGCTCTATTCACTGTGCCACCTTGCTGCCCCATATCTACTCCTTATGCATCTTGTATACACCTACTTTTTGTCTAGATGTTTTGTCTGTCTAGTAGAATATCAGCTTCTTGAAGGCAGGAATGGTTTTGTTTCTTTCTCATAGGTGAGCACAATGCCTGGTATGTGCTTAATAAATGCTTATTGATTGATGGAGTGATTATGTCTAATCTTCAGACACCAGATGCACATGTCAGTCAGTAATGGAGTTCCCTTTCTTGTATGCCTTACATGAGAAATCTGATTGTCAGAAGTTTGCATAATCAGTATAGAAATTACTCAATTGTACTATAGTCACATAATTGGCATATTCTTTCCTCATTCTCTCCCTTTATTGCCCAACTTTCTTTTTTCTAGACAAGTGGAAATCCCATTTAATAAACTGCAGAATTTTAGAGTGGGAGACTAGGAGTTGAGGTCTGACCAAGGAGATTACAACAGTACTATCACCTAGTTTATTCTGTACCTTACATATTTCTACTAATGCAAGCCAAAGTTGCCAACAGAAGGATATAAAATCAATTTCACAAGCAGAAATGTGAGAAATATGGTTAGATAGAAGTATGTCTGAAAAAGATCCAGGAATTTTAATGATCTTAAGCTTAGTGTGAATCACCATTGTAATATAGTATTTAATAAGTTAATGTAATTTTAGACTCCTTTGAGAGACACAGCTTCCAAGAATAAGGAGGTGATAATCTGAATTTGAGTAACAGTACAGAATAGCTGCTTGAGAGTAGGCATTGGAGTCTGTAAGACCTAATCTTGCTTCTGTCATACATTGACTATATGACTAGTTTGCATTGGTAGCAGAAACTCCTCAATAGTTACTTCCTAAACTGATGAAATCATATGTCTGGTTAAAAAAAATCACTTTATTGTGCCCTGGTCAGATCAGACATGTGGTGTGCTAGATACCACTACTGAGGAATTACATTAATAAGCTGAAAAGCATCCAGAAAAAGATAACAATGACCCTGACTTCATGCTTATGAAGACTGGCTGAAGAAAGTAGGGATGTTTAGTTTGAAGAAATGTCTCAAGGGAGCCATCATAACTGGATTCAAATACTTAAAAATCTGCCATGTGGGAGAAGCATTTTAGACTTTTTTGGTTTGGCCCCAGAAAGCAGGTTTAGGAGCAAAAATTGGAAGTTACAAAGTGGTCGATTTAGGTTTTGTGTCACAAAAAAACCCAACAAAAAAACCTCCTTAACAATTAGAGCCACCTGAATGGGCTGCCTTGGGAAGTAATAAGTTCCCCATCACTGAAGGTCTTAAAGCAATGACTCAATTAATTGTTGAATGTATGCCAAGGAGGATTCTTTTTCAGCTATAGATTGGACTAGCCAACTCTAAATTTCTATGTGATTGCGTACTAAGACAGCAAAGGCAAATCAGTTAGGATTTAAAATCATTTACAAAACTTTACAGAAAAGGAAACAAAAGTCATTTCTATAGCAATATTTCTCTAGTGGAGTTCTACTGCCAGTGTTGTGTCTCAGGCTCAAAATTTCCTCATTTTAGTGTGTATTCATAACTGACCCCATTTCCAGTACTCCCTTCATGCTCATTACAGTTTCAATTGGCAGCTACCTTGTCACTCTTTAAAGCCGTGCCTAAAGCTCATTGGTGAGGTTTTCAGGTTTCCAAATCACAATATTGGATAACCTGCTTCTTGGAAAAGAAAGTCAATCCCATTCATCAACTCAAAGGTCTAGGACTGAAAGGGATCTTAGAGGTCATCTAGTCCAGCTCTTCATTTTGGAGGAGGAAATTAAGGTTCAACAAGGGGTTAAGAGATGTGTCCAAGATCAAACAGGCAGTAACAGGCAGAGGTAGAGGTCTTCTGACTCCAAACCACTGCATGTGAATTCTAGCAAGCTTCAAAGACTGTTCCTTTTCTTAACTTTTTCCCAAAAATATTTCCTTTTCTATTATGCATTATTAGTTCTGATTTACTCTATTTCCTACTGCTAACAAATACTACCACAAGTGGAAATGGGCAGCCTCTGGACAACCATGCCAATGTGGCAAAGCAGTTTGTTCAGGGCACTTATGCACACATTGGTGATGACTTTGAAGAAGTATACTTGAATTTCATCATTTGACATCATCGTTCAAACATTTTATTACAAAGCAATTCTTATTTCACCACCAAAACCCTTTCCCTCAGAACAAAATATATTGGTGGTAATTTCTCATGGGAAATGAATTAAGTAGCCCTATTTCTATCTTAATCTTTTCAAATTTCTATGATTCACTTAGTTGCCATTTAACCTTTACTCTCCTTCAAAAATTGGGTCATAAATTAGAACAATTAGGAAGGGTAAGATTTCTTGATGTAATACTGTTTCACTGAATAATAAAATGCCATGATGTTGTTGCTATATTTTTAGAGGAAATGTATAAAAATATACTCTGATTGAATAGGTACCTAAAATTATTTTATAAGCATTGGACAATCAATTTTGTTTTTAAAAATATAGATTCAGATAATTGGGAGGAACCCCAGAAAGTTGTACTCAGGGATATGTAGTCTTTCTGTTTCCTTCACTTCCCTTAATCTTTTCCTATTCTCTCCCTCACAGCATCCTCTGTTTTCCTTTTTATTCTGTCCTTTTTAGTTTTTAAAATTGTTCTTTTTTTCTACCTGTACATTTCCTCTTTCCTCTATTACCTTTTTAATTCCTTTGTTCTAAGTGTTCAAAGCAAAAATCACAACTATTGATTACAGTCTCTTGGGGGCACTGAGGATTCACAAGCTAGAAAGGATAAGGTGAAATCGGATTCCTGAATTTTAGAAGAAATATACTCTAAGCTTTCTGGATATGTACTAACCACTGAATCATCACAGAATGGTATACATGGATAGAGCTGGGAAGATACTATTCCACTCAGTAAAGGCAAAAGAATATGTTGCTTGGGGATCTTTCATTTAGCCCTTAAGGGATCATTAATTTAGCATCTCAGGTCTGAATTCTGGGGGTAACTATATGTATTTCCTTTGTAAAGGGGCTTTGGCACATGCCACACCACTTAAGATGGAGAAATCTATATCCTTGGAGAGGACTGATTTTTTTTAATGTGCTACTCTTTACATTTGTCTTGTTATAGTTCTTGTGTACAGTTTTCTTTGGCTCTTCCTTACTTCACTCTGAATCAGCTTATATAAATCATTTCACATTTTTCTGTATTCATCACCTTATTTCTTACATCATAGTAATATTTCATCCCACTCATGTATCACAATTTGTTTAGCCATGCCCCAGTCAATGGGTATACAATTTGTTTCCAATTCTTTATCACAAACCCACCTTGAAGTGATAAATTTCTCTTGAAATAACCACAGAACACAACAACTATTTAGTAGCCTAACTGCCAAGACACACAGGAACTATACACAAATGCAAAACATGCATTACAAAGATAATAACATCTAAATAAAAGGAGAATAATTCCTTATGAATAGTCTGAAAAATAAAAAAATTCACCATCAAAAACAAAAGACTAAGAATCTCAAGGAAAATAATGTTAAAAGGAAGGGGACATAGCAATACTAGATATCAAATTCTTTTACATAAAAGTAATTATCAAAATGATTTTGTTATAATGAACAAAATTGATCAGTCAATAACACTAATTAGGTATAACATATATAGAAGCATATGAACATAGAAGCTTAGAGTTAAAAACCCAAAGACACTAGCAGATTAAGAACTCACTATTCAACAAAAACTCATGGAAAAACTGAAGAACTATCTGACATAAATTAAGTATAGATCAACATCTTACACCACATATTAAGAAAAACTCTAAATAGACCCATGACATGTATATATAGAATAACAACATAAACAAATTGCAATAGCAAGGAGGAAATTATCTTTCATATATGTAGATAGGGGAACAGTTCAGTACCAAACAAAAGATCACAAAAAATAAATAATTTTGATTACATAAAAATAAAAAAGGTTCCATATAAACAAATCCAATGTAGGTAAAAAATTTTAAATGACAGGAAAAAATTCTGATTTTCATATGGGGTTTTAATAAAGTTTTCATTTCTAATCAATCATTTATTAAACACTTGCTATTTTGCTAAGCCTTATGCTAAGTGCTGTGGATACAAAGAAAGGTCAAAAAAGGGGAAAAAGGGTTCTGCTCCCAAAGAGCTCACAATCTAATGAGGATGACAACATAGAACCATGTACTTAGAGACAAGACACAGAAGGATCAATAAGGAGAATAGAGAAGAGGTACTTGAATTAAAGGGGATTGGAAAGACTTTTTTTAGAAGGCAGGATTATAGCTGGGACTTGAAGAAACCCAGGGAAATCATGAGGTGGGAAAAAACAGGAGAAGGACATTTCAAGTAGGGGCTACAGACAGTGAAAGTTCAGGGACCCCAAAGAGTGTCATGTGAAAATAAAAAAACCCAGTGTTGTTGCATTGCATATTCTGTAAAGTGGAGTAAGATGCAAGAAGACTGGAAAACATGGCAAAAAGTTAAGTTACACATTTTTACAAGATTTACAAGAATCAGAAGATCTAATATTGGATTTAGAAGGCAATAGGGAGCTATTTAAGTTTAGCAAATAGGAGATATTGGGGATGTTTATTGTACCCTCAGATCCTTGTTTAAAATCAATTTAACAATTGAGTGGGGTGACACTTAAGGCAGAATGACCAACCAGAAGGTCATCGAAATAGTCCAAGAGTGAAGCGAAGAGAGCCGATTCAGGCTGGTGAATCAGAGTATGCAGCAGGGGGTATGCAGCAGAGAAGTTAAATCAATGGGACTTGCATAGGGATAAGTGAGAGTGAAAAGTTGAGGATGACATCTAGGTTGCAAACTTGAGTAACAACTGAACAGTACTCAAAAAGTTAGGAAAGGAGGAGAATATGAGATAAGTTCCAATGTGAAAGTTTTGAGTTTAAGATATCTACAGGACAATATCTACAGGACATCTTGCTAGAGATTATTTCCAAGGTATACAAAGAATTGTTTCACAATTGTTAGCATAAGACATCCCTCAATTGATAAATGGTCAAAGGACATGAGTAGACCATTTTTAAGGAAGAAATCCAAGCTATCAATAGTCATATATTTTTTTTTATCTCCAAATCACTATTAACTAGAGTAACAGAAAAAAAAAACATTTTTGTGTTGTTGAATTTCTTAATTGCTCCAAGTGATTCTAGAAAACATTTTCTGTGCGTACTTTTTTGACCTAGTAAAACTCTTATTAGTATCACTAATACTAAAAAAAATTGAGGTGGCTAGGTGGTTCAGTGAATAGAGCACTGGCCCTGGAATTAGGAGGATCTGAGTTCAAATCCAACCTCAGACACTTAACACTTACTAGCTATCTAAACTTGGGCAAGTCATTTAACCCCAATTGCCCTGCCTTCCTCCCTCAAAAATTTTTTTTAAAAAAATTAAAGAAACTCAAAGAAATTTAAAAAGAAAAATTTTCATCTAATTTAGATGAAAATATTTATAGCAACTACTTTTCTGATAGAAAAGTATTGTAAACTAACAGGGTACTCATTGAGGAATGTCTAAACAAATTATGGTATATGATAAAATAGAATACTATTATAAAGTAAGAAATTATGAATGAGATGTTTTATGAGAAATGTAGGAATTCTTATATGATCAGAGAGGACTGTAGAGGTTACAAAACAATTTATGCAATAAAAACACTATTGTAAAAGAATGAAACTGACAAGGGAATAAGCACTCCTACTATGTGCCTGGTTTATGTTCCTACTATGTGCCTGGCTTTGTGCTAAGCACTTTTACAATTATCTCATTTGCGCAACTCTGAGAGGTAGGTGCTATTATTAATATAATTTTAAATTGGGGGAACTGAGGCAAACCAAAGTTAAGTAATTTGCCCAGGCTCACACAGCTAGTAGGTGTCTAAAATCAGATTTATACTTAGATCAGATTCCAGGCACAGCACTCTGTCCATTGTATCACCAGCTGCCAATAAGAAGTACCTCTGAAAGACAAGAACTCTGATCAATGCAATGAACAACCACAGTACCATAGCATACTATCCATCTCCTGATAGAGGGATATATGTGTGTATGAATTTTATAAGGGTTTTCTTTTTATTTTTCCCTCCCAGGTTGGAGGGAGGGGGAAGAATTGTAGAAAGTAGAGAAAATGAGTTTTTGTAAAGTAAATAAAAACTGAATCTGAAAAAACAAAAAAAAAAAGAAATCAGAGTTGATTGCTAAGTATTCTTTGACATTAGTGTAGTCATCATGAATAATTTTATCTCATTTCAGTTCACTTCACTATATCAGTTCACACACCATGTTTCTCAGATTTATTCACATTAATTTATTTTCCTTAAGACATAGCAGTATTCCAATAAATTAATGTACCATAACACACTAAAACATTCCCCATTTAATTCACATCTGTCTTGTTTCCAATTTGAGGCTACTACAGAAGTACCACTATGAACACACATACATACATATATGTGTATACATATACATATATGTATGTATGTATGTATGTATGTATTTTTTCAAGAGGGGGAAGGCAGGGCAATTGGGATTAACTGTCTTCCCCAAGGTCACACAGCTAGCAAATGTGTTAAGTGTCTGAGACTAGATTTGAACTCGTCCTCCTGACTGCAGGGCCACTGCTCTATTCACTGTACCACCTAGCTGCCCCCCCCTTTTTCCAGATATGTATGTATAATATACATATACATAGAAATAGATGCCTCTATACAAACAAAATAAGAAATTTTGACCTCTTTGGTTTTTAACTTTATGGATCAAACATACAAAAACTTCATGATTTTTCACGACCTATTCTTTTTGAAGCCATTATGTCTTTAAACTATCTTTTAGTAATTTAGTAACCTTCCCTTTCTTGGTTGAAATAATTAGTTTTCCTTTTCAGTTTTAAGAAGTCATATAAATTGATTAGTTATCCTTTTTTTTTTTCCTTTTTGGAGTGGGGAAGGCAGGGCAATTGGGGTTAAGTGTCTTCCCCAAGGTCACACAGCTAGTAAGGGATAAATGCCTGAGGCTGAATTTGATCTCAGGTCCTCACGACTCCAGGGCTGGTACTCTATTTACTACATGACTTAGCTGTCCCTCGTTAGTTATCTTTTTTTTGTTTGTTTTTCAAAAAACAATTTCTAGTTTTATTTATGATTAATTTTTACTTTAATTTTGTTACTCTCTAACTTGATTTTAAGAATTTTCCTTTCGCTAAATAAATTTATTTGGATCATTTTTATTTGTTACTTTTTTGAATGTCCAATTCATTAATTGGTTCTTTCTTTTGTTAAAGTATTTATTTTTATCAATTTTCTATTGAAGACTGTTGTTTCCCATAAATTTTGGGAACTTATTACAGGCCTCACTGTTGTTAAAAATTTTCTCTAGTTTCTGTGATTTGGTATTTGACCCATTAATTCTTTAGGATTAAGTTACTTTCCAGTTAATTAGTAATTATAAATTTTATTGAGTATTTATTATCTACATAATTTATAAATAATTATTCAATTATTTATCATTAACAAATGATCAATCATTTATAAT
>CM053596.1:116563315-116586867 GCA_028646575.1 Pseudocheirus occidentalis
ACTTTGGCTTTCTGGTTTGGGGACTTGTCCTTCTGGTTTTGGGACTCAGTGTTATGGCTTCTGAATAAAGACCTTGGTTCTGCCTTCCATGTGGAGAGTTTGCTATATTTTGTGATCCAAAACTACACCAACATATTCATAACCATCATGGGTGTTGTGAATATCTCATTATTGATACAATAGTTCAGGGGAAAAAGTCAGCACCCTGAACTTTAGAGAATTCAAATAGAAGTTACAAGCAGACACACACAAAAAACAGACAAACATACCAGCAGATGGGGCTTCCAGCCTTCTGACCATTACATCCATAACTAGTTAGTTATCAGAGAGGGAAGCACCAACATCTGGGTTTTCAAAGCCAGAGGGCTCAATGGATGCCCATTCTCATCTGGCCAAATCATACAATTCTTCCCAAAGTGAGCCCCAAAGCAAAAATTCACATCAGGGTATATATATAGCCTTCTCCTGGCTCAGAGAATGTTACAACCCTCTTGACCCACTGCCCAATCACAAAGTAACAAGGTGTGGGCATTCCTGAAAAACAAGCTTCTTGTCACAGGTTCCATGTGACCACATTCAGCCTATTAAGGGGCAGAGTATATTTTCTTTTTTTTTATTTATTGACTTGTTTATTTACTTTTAGTTTACATGATTCAGTTACAGAATCACTTGAGTTTCAGATATTCTCCCCTCCGTTCTTCCCCCCCCCACCATGGTGGCATACAATCATGTATGGGATCTGCAAACACTTTCACCTTGTACAATAGTCTGGTTGTATAGAAGTGTTGTAACCAATGGAGCAAATAATGGGAAAAGAAAAAAAAGAAACAAAAGAAACAAAGCCAAACATGGAAAAGAACAATGGCATGTGTTGCTTCAGTCTCCATTTAAACTCTGGTCTTTCTATATCTTTCTCTGAGTGTAGGTATCTCCTTCCATTTTGAGAGTATATTTTCAAATCAAAGAATGTTCTCAGATTTACTTAAGCCTATCAAGTAACCAACAGGCAGGGAAGATCTTCAGATTCCCATTCCCATAACACAAGGCACAGGGAGAGGTGCCATAACAACAGATTGTGAACATAAGGGAATTTCAGAATTCATGAATACAGAAGTTGTGAAATTGTGGGTGATGGTAAGATCAAAGGTATGACTATTTCTGTACACACATGAGGTGAGAAGGAGGAAGAATAGATAAGGATAAATCATAATTTTAGGAACTGGAAGGCTAGGATATTTGAGGGAATATCAATATGTATATTGGAGCGCTTTTATATCAGGTCAGGAGCTGATAACTTTTTTTCTTGGTAGACGGTCATGGTAATTTCCCAACATACATCTACTGACTATAACTACCATTGAACATACTCTTGAAACAAATAAAAACAATTTAACAAAATTGGTTGACAATATAACTGTGTCTGACAGCATATGCAACATTCAGCATTGGTAGTCTTCCATATTTCTAATTGGGACCAAAATTGTTCAGTGTAATTAGTCAAAACTTAGTTGCCTTTTCCTGTTGTTTTCATCTATATTATTTTAACCATTGTTTTCTGGTCCTGTATACTTCATGCTGCATCATTTCATACAAGTCTTCCCACATTTCCCCAAATTCTTCATATTTATCTTTCTTACAACACAGTATCCCAGAACATTTATACACAATTTGTTCAACCATTTCTAGTACTTTTTCTATTAGCATATTTCTAAAGTAGAAAGTCCTCCTAACCCCAAACATCTTAAATCCTCAAACTGGAGGACAATTTAAAGCTTTTTTGAAATAAATTCAGTTTTATTTGACTAAAATCTATTTGCATTAAATTACACGAGCAAGGAATATGAGAACGGCAGAGTAGGATCTTTTTGTATCTTTCAGTGGAGTACCTCTTGTGAACTACCCAGGAAATACTGGAAGGTGGGATGGATTTGCTGCCCTTCTTCCTAGAGACTGTCCCTTCTTATCCCATCATGCATCAATCCAACCACTTTCCTCTCCCCAACCTAGGAAGGGTATACATAAGTTCTTTTTCCTTCTCTCTCCAAGATCTTTACAATTCCTCTGTCACCACCACCTCTCTTTCCTTCACCCAGACCCAAACTGGCAAAGGATATATACCTAAGATTCATAAACACTCCAGTGCCAGATCTTGAGCTCATTGATTAGGCAATAGCTGTGTAGACTTATCAACCTACATGGGGGTTTAACAATGGCTCCTGTACTATATTTACACACTATCAATCTCAAACACCTGAAAGCAACTTGGTTCAAATTCCACATTCTAAGGAAATGGCATGCAAGAACTAACTGTTCCACAGTGGGGCAGCAATTCCATATATATTCCAATGCTTGAGTATCTGTCTCCTTGGTTTTGCTTTTTGTTTTGTTTTGTTTTTTTCTCTGAACCAAAATATGGAATCTATGGAACCATAATAATGCCCCAGGGCCAAGGAGGCTCAACACTGTCAGAAAACAATTTACTCTCCTATGATATGCTCCTTCCCAATGTAGTTCATCACTGTGAATATCAGTCTCTCACTAAAACCCCTTTCATTTGCTGTAGGCTGCTTTCTCTGCCTAGGGGTGCAATATACTGTTTCACCTGAAAAGTAGCCACCTAACTCTGGAGTGAAATTAACAAAGACTGGTCCAAATCCTCTGGATTATCTTTAGCTGTACAAGAATGGGGGTGAGGAGGGCTCATTAAGCATTATGCACACCATGGGGGCTCTCTGAATTCTTGATGATGACGATCAACAGACAAGAATATAAGTTTCAACCCAGGAGGCCATAAAAGTAGAAGATAATCTGGACAAATGTCTGTGACTTCAGGTTATGTAAACAAGAAAGATTTATTTAGAAAACAGCTTGGAAAGTCCCAACACTGCTGAATGAGTTGGAACAGTGATATATCTCTCTAAGCTACTATAAGTGTAGTTTTTGATGGGCCCCAGTTGAAGGTTGGGAAATGATGAATTGGAACAATTAATCTGATGCCACTCAGTCTTGATCTGGTGCTGTTTGAAGAGGAAGCCAGAGACTCATTTGAAAGGCTTATATTTTGACAATGCCAGCCTGCATAAAGCAGAAGTTTAAAATGGCATTGCTCCCAGATTGAAACCCACTTGGCAGCATCAAGCAAATTAGGGGGACTTAGTTGTGGGCTCTGTATGTTTTGTACCAGAAGGAAACAGAGCTTGGGAATAGCTGCTTACATTCTTGCCATCTCCATGCCTTGGTTTTCCTGCTAGTGAACAGCTGACCTATGAGGGTTTGGAAACAGTTATGAAAAGGTCAGGATGTCCTCATCTTTCCCAGTCAGAGGAGCTTTAGTGAACATGCAGGAGAATGTCAGAACTGAAGGGAAAGAGGAAAAAGACATGCTTTTTGGCCATACGCATAAGTTGACAAAAAATGGCACCACAAACAATCAGTTTGGTATTTGGAGCCCTATTAACTTTCAAATTGTACCAATGATCTGAGCAATTTGGTCACTAAGAAAATTGTCATTGAAGTGTGTGTGAGAAAATGGAAGTTTACAGGTCATGTAGACCTAGTCTCTAGTTCCAACAGAAATCTAGCTGTACCTTAGGGTCAGTCAATAGATGTTTATGGAATAGCATTGGTACATGACATGCTAAATGTCTGAAAAGAAATAAATACAAGATAAATACATGTCCACTCTTAAATAGCCCATACTCTTAAAGGGAGTAAGAGGCAAATGCACACACAGAAAACAAAAACAGAAAAGGAACACATATAAAGCAAAACTAATTAATCCTTCTTGAATCCATCCCTTTCTATCCACAAAGCCACTATCCTAACTCAGGTAAAGGCCTCTCACAGGGGCTACTATGATAACCTACTAAATATTCTCTCTACCTTACGCCTCTCCCCACTCTGATTCCCCATACAGCTGCCAAAGTGATTTTTGTTAAAAGCAAACATCTATCTCATTCTCCTACTCAATAAGTTCCAGGTGCTCCCTATTACCTCTAGGATAAAATGGGAATTCCTTTGTTTGGTATAAAAAGCTCTTCATAACCCGGCCCTTTTCAATTTTTCCAATCTTTTTACACATTATTCCCTTCTACACACTCTGTTGGTCAGCCATACTGACATATTTTCTCCTGTGTCTATGCTTTTTTATTGGCTCTCCCCTATATCTGAAATACTTTCCCTCCTCTCCATATCTAGGAACTGCTAGGTTCTTTCAAGACCAACTTCAAGTGACATCTTTTACATAAAACCTTTCCTAACCCTATGTTGAATCTCTATAATCATGGATATTTATTTGTACATGCAATCTCTGCACTAGACTATAAACTCCAGAGGGATAGGAGCTTTGTCTTATTTATCTTTGTTTATCCCTTAGTTCCTGGTACTATATCACCTCAATTTGTTGAATTTAAGAATATTAATTTAAGCATGTGAAAAATTAGAAGACAACATAAAAGAATACAGAGTAGTATGTATTTCAGACCTAGAAGAAACCTGGAATATCTTATCCCATCTTTTTCTGTGGTAAAAGTGAAAAATTGTTTATAAAAGAAATAATAAGTATCTCACCTAAGTCTACACAGGTAGAAGAGCTGAATGAATGCTGGATTTGCTATCAGTGGACCTGGATTCAAATCCTAACTCTTACAATACCTGTATAAGCACAATTAGCTTTAAGAGCTCTCACCAGTATGTCCACAGGGCTATGACTATCAGTTGGTATCATTATTCTGCTAGATTTCATAAGCTCTTTTAGAAAAGGGTATTACAAAGGTCATATAATAAAAATGATCTGGAAATTCTACAGTTGTCTATGCTCTCTGTGTTTTACATTTCACATTTGTGAATAAATTTTTTCCTGAATTCAACAAAAGTCTGACATGCACACATCTATACACAATTGAAGGGAAAATGGACTCAAGCTTGGAGAGGGTGTATGGCAAAGTGTTGTAAACTCACAGCTCATGATAGCTGTAAGTTCTTTATTCCTTACATGGCATGTTCATACAGTTCCCCTTAGTCTTTCCTTCAAGGTTTCTTGTAGAGTCAAGAAGCTGCCTTTCCTTAATGTTTCCAGCTTGTTCTTGGCTCCTAATGTAGTCATTGTTACCACCTGCCACTATTGAGGACAAAATGCTAGGATCAAGATGCCAATGGGAAGACCCAAGTCTTTGAATTTTACCCTTATACAAAATATATCATCTAAAAGCTGATCTGCTAGTAGTATTATTGGCAAGTATTATACTAAAAGCTTCTCCTTGAGTAGTGTTATTGGCAAGTATTATTATACCATTTCCCCCTTAGATTCAAAAATTACTTGTAGCAAATTTTAATAAGTCCCATTTATTAAGAGATGGAGTCATGACTAAAACCCAGCTCTTTTATCAGATAGATTAATGTTCTTTCTACCTGCTATGGTTCCACATACTTCAACACTAATAGCAAATCAAATTCTTAGAACACTTTAAGGTTTACAAATTGATTTCTTCAAAACAATCCTGTAAGGTGGGTACTGCAATTATTATTATGTCCATTTTACAGATGAGGAATTTTAGATCTGGAAAAATTAAATTAAGTATTCAGCATTACACAACTTGAGTCAAACTAGGACCCAGATTGGTATCTCTCCTGACTCCAAATCCTGTGTTCTTTCCTCTATTCTGTTTCTTCCCCCAAGCCTTCCTCTTGTCTCCACTTGAATATTCCCAATATTTATATTCGCATTGCAAAGCTGTCACTATACATCACATATATTGTGTATCTAGGTCTTCTTTATCCTCTCAAGTGTGTCTCTTCTTTAAAATATCCAAAATAGAGTTCAGAAGATGCTCTATTTAGAGAAGTGTACAAGACTGACATTTTCTTATCTTTGTTCTTAATACTGGTGGTCTATTATATACACTGGAATGTATATGATGAGAAAAGGAAGTAGAGAGGTCACTAGGACCTATTCACAAATGAACTCTTCCATCAGCCATTCTCTACAAGCTCTTTCTGAGTTCTACTCTGAATACCTCTCCTTGATTTACTCTTCCTCAATCACATCTCCTCTCCTTTATCATTAGTGAATTTCTCCAATCCCACTCCCCATCTCACTACTGTTCTCTCATTCCACTCTACACACTGATTTACAGACAGTAGTCCTTAGTCCTCATTCATTCCTTCACTACTTTCAGGCCAGGTTCTAATAACCAAAACAAGTGCTGAGGCTACCCTTAAAGAGGACAGGGTATAACTGGAGACAAGGTCCTGCTGTGTATAGTTGCTTTTCTGTGAGTATCTGTTTAATGAGAAAATATATGACAGTAATGAGTGAGCATAGGGGTTTAGGGACATCTTTAAAAACAGCACAGTTATACATGGGTCCAAGTTCCAAAAGTTGAGGTTCAATGGAATATATGATAGTATTGTTAGGTGAATTCAGAACTGGCTGATTTAATAGACATTGACAGACTAATGAGCTGATCTTAAAATAAAGGAATGGCTCAAGTGGAACGCCCAAGAAAATATATCCTTGGCCTGCACTGGTTCATGTTTTTATCAATTGTTAAGTCAGAGGTGGCCAATAGGTGGTTCATGAGCCATATACAGCCCAGAACACTCAAAGTGTGGTCCAAATCAGATTAAAATGTAGTTCCTAACTGATTTTTATATGTTTATATATTAATAAAAATAAATACATAAACATGCAAGTTTCTAAATCAATATGTGGCCCACAGGTATCTTTATCTATGGTTGAATGGTCCCATTTTCTGAGTTTGATGCCATTGATTTACCATTTATGGCATGGTAATCAAATTTTTAAATGCTGCAAAGCATAGAAGGATAACTAGCATGTTGGATGACAGTCATGACCAAAAAAGAAAAGCTGAAAATATGGAGCAATTCTAATAAGATTAAATTTAAAGACGTATATTTGTATTAAAAAAATAAAACTTCCCAGATAAAATATGGGGATGGTGTGAGTAAAGAACAGTTGATAATCTGCCTGACAATAAAAAACAAACCCGAGTTTAGCCTCTGACACATACTGTGTGTGTGGTCCTAGGCTAGTCTCATAACCTCTCATAACCATGGCAGACAGCTATGAAAGATGGCACACTGAAGAACATTTGCCTACATGTATTGGTAGAGGGAGTTTAACAAGGGTGTATCTTTACACAAAAAAATTCCATGGTCCCAATCATACTCCCTCCAACAAAATTCCGGGATTTCCTTGGACTAGAAGGTAAATATGAGGCAAAGGTGTGACATGGAAGCCAAAATATATTTCAAGAAGAATAGTGTCCAGAGCTATTGTTTGTCTGCAGTTTCCTTGGTCAGACATCTTAGAAAGGACACTGAAAATTTGAAATGTACTCAAGTACAACCAGGAAAGGGAGGGTTTTTGAGGTGACATTAGAATAATTCTAGGGGAAAGAACCTATATATACAATTATATTTGTAGTAGCTCTTTTTATGGTAGCAAAGAACTGGAAATGGAAGTGATTCCTATCAATTTCAGGACTGCTGAAGGATGTATGTTTTATGATTATGGTAGAATACAATAATGATATGAGAAATGAGGAGCAAGATGGTTTCAGAAAAACCTCGGAAGAACTGTATGAACTAATGCAGAGTGAAGTGAGCATAATTAAGAGATTATTGTACACAATAACAGCAATACTGTAATAATGAAAAACTGTGAAAGACTTAGCTACACTAATCAATACAATAATCTGAGACAGTTCTGAAGGGCTCATGAAGAAAAATACTATCCGTTTTCAGAGAGAGAATCAATGCAAATTAAAATATATTTTTTCACTTTTTCTTTTTTGTGACATGACCCATACGGAAATATGTTTTGCATGACTTTGTATGTGTAATTGATATATTGCTTGCTTTCTCAGTGGATAAGAGAGGAGTGGGAGAAAGGGGTAGAATTTGGAGCTCAATTTTAAAATTATGTTAAAAATGTAAAAAAGATTAAATTTAGCTTAGGTGTTTGAGCTAGTCTTTCACTATTGTTAGAGTAAATGTACAAAGTCAGAGTTGGTCTTAGGGCAGAGGCAGCACCAGAATGGGAAAGCTGAAGAGAGAGGAGTAAATGAAATATCACAAAACTCAATACTTAAGTTCATGTACCAGGAGAAGTCCTCAGTGACTCACTCCAAGCTTATTTCCGGATTACACATAATTCTAACAGGCCTGATTATGTGGTTTCATGGATCATACTCACAAAGATAAAAAATAAAATAAAACAAATAGTGTAGAGGACAATGTGAGTCAAAAGCACCTTTGTCCCACAGGAAATTGGGGATTACCTCAGGGCTTCTTGGTTTCAGGGTCTCCCTGTACCCATAAGAAATAAGGAAGTGCTGAGGGTCCCAGCCCAGTTGCTGGCTCACAAGGAAGTCTCCTACAAGACCGCTGGTTTGATGAGCAGCAGCTGACATGACTGGTTTGGCCCCCCCGTCCATTGGTCCATAATGAAGTAAAGGATAGATGCTGTGTGCTTCTCTCACCTCTGATCTCTTCAGCCCCTCCTGAGAATACACCCTTAGGCTACTAAACTGAGAGGCCATTGCAGAATAGTAATTTGGTGTTCTTTAATAGGTGGTGAAATAACCTTAATCACCATAATAATTTTCTGAAGGCAGTATGATAGAACTCTATAATAATTGATGTTCATTATAGTGCTGATGTTTATAACACAATGGGATGACGGTCCTTACTTTTAATAAAAGTTTATTTTCCACTTTGTCTAAGAAGGTAAGGAAGTATATAAAAGATGGATAGATAGACAGACAGACAGGCAGGCAGGCAGACAGACAAACAGACAGACAGACAGACAGACAGACAGACAGACAGACAGACAGATAGATAGATAGATAGATAGATAGATAGATAGATAGATAGATAGATAGATAGACAGACAGAAGGAGAATGGTTCTCATAAAGACATGTAGGTAGTGGTAGGAGTAAGCTTCAATTCTCTGGAAAATTCGCTTGTAAAATATTTGCTTCATGAATGATGTAAATTTAATGAGGGAAATGCATGTGGGCATATGCATGCATTAATTCTTATATGAAAGTTTAGGGGCAACTAGGTAGCGCAGTGAATAGAGCACTGGCCCTGGAGTCAGGAGGACCTGAGTTCAAATCTAGCTGTGTGACATTGAGCAAGTCACTTAATCTTAATTGCCCTGACTTCCTCCCTTGCAAAAAGAAAAAAAAAAGAAAATGATTGAAAGTTTAACGTGACATTGAGGTTCTATAACCAAAAATTAAATGAATGTACTGATCAAAAGGAAGAAGGAGCTGGGGTGGAGAATATATTGGGATCAGGTTCTTATAAACAAAATAAACCAAAGAGAAAAAAATATTGACATAAAAGAGGAGCATGTTTGTGTGTGTTCCCGTGTATATGCATGTATGTGTGTATACTCACAAAACATATATATGTGTGTGTGTGTGTGTATCAACACACATAGATATGTTTGTGTGTAAAGTCTTGGGCCAGATGGATTTATAAGTGAATGCTATCAAGCATTTAAATAATGAGTAAAATATTTTATAGAATTCACTAATATATAATCACTAGACACTAAAAATTATTCTCAAAAAAAGATCAAGAACGTATTATATGCATAATGTATATATGAAAGTATTAATAGAAGAAAATACACAATTAATATAACTCTAAGTATGAATGGATTATACTATCCCACCAAAAAGATATAAAATAGAGCTACAGATAACAAAGCAAAATCATCAAGACCTAAAGCAATTGAAAATTATGATGATGAGGATTTTCAGGCAAGATAGCTGCCTGAATAGAGGTTAACTGTGCAACTTTAACATAATCACTCTAGTAAAAACCTAAAATTTACACCAGATTAAATTATCAACAAGAAATTAAGAAAAGAATAATAGTGACTTCTTCTACCTTGGAACTGCACAAAAAGCTCTCCAGAAGCCCAAAAGCAATAGTAAGGGGCACCACCAACAAAACCCATCCCATTGTAGCAAATAAGCCCAGCCTCCCTTTAAGAACATTGATAAACCAGAGACACATGCAGGCTACAAGTTTCAGTGTCTGGAGACAAGAGTGAAGAATCTCCTGAGAAAGACACATGTAATCAAGAAGTTCCAAGGTGAAGATCTTGGGAGTTTCTTGAAGAGACTGCGACCTAAGTGGTATGACAGTTCTCAGACCAGAACCAGGCTTCCAGAAGTCTCTAGCATTCTATTCTAAGATGCTTTAGAGAACTCTGGAGACCTAGCATGTTAAATATCATAGATCCAAGGGTGAGGAGGGAGAGCTAACTCTTTTTTTTTCTTTTTGGAGGGCAGTTGGGGTAAGTGACCTGCCCAAAGTCACATGGCTAGCGTGTCAAGTGTCTGAGGCCAGATTTGAACTCACGTTGTCCTGACTCCAGGGCCAGTGATCTACTCACTGTGCCACTTAAGTGGAGATTAACGAGGAACCCAGACTGCCCTGGGGGAGACCAGTTAGAGACAAATCATCCAACACAAAAGCACACAGTCCATAGCATAAAGGCCAAATTCAGGAACTAAAGCCGAAAAGATTAATAAATCAGACAAAATTATCTGGCATTTAAAAAAAACTGTAGACATAGACATTCTCATAAAGGAGTCAAGTAATTTCAGGGCAACTAAAATAGTGACACAGAAAAAAAAACAACTAATTTTCCACACAGAACACACAAATACCTTTAGAAGAAATGATGCAAGAGGTAAAAATAAATAAATAAAATCTCTGGGAAAAATTATAAAGAGAATAGCAAACCTGATAAATAGTTATCTAAAGAATAGATTATGAAAAAATTAAATGGGCCAAACAAAAATAAGTGACTCCATGAGACAGCAGGAGACATTACAACAACAACAACAACAAAAAGTTTGAAAAAATTGGAGAAAATCTGAGACATAAAAAATTAAATATAAAATCTAATATCAAAATAAATTGATCTGAAAAGTTAATGAGAGATAACTTAAGAATCACTGGACTCCCTAAAAATCGAGAGAGAGAGAGAGAGAGAGAGAGAGAGAGAGAGAGAGAGAGAGAGAGAGAGAGAGAGATTGGACATTTTATTAATTTTTTTTTATTTTTTGCTTTTTGGAGGGGGAAAGCATGGTAATTGGTGTTAAGGTCAGATTACTAGTAAGTGTTAAGTATCTGAGGCTGTATTTGAACTCTGATCCTCCTGACTCCAGGGCTGGTGCTCTATTCACTGCTCCACCTAGCTCCCCTAGACATTTTATTTTTTTAAATCCCAAATCAGGAAGATTCTGGAAAGATGGCAGAGTAGGTCATAAAATTACAAGCTCTCAAGATTTTCCCCCACAAAAGAGTTAAAATCCATCTTTGGGTGTGGGTGGAGATAAATAAGAACAGGGGTATAACTGGGGTCCTCCTGGGACAATTTGAGAAGACTGAAAGAAGCATCCCAGGACAAGGTTTGATCTCTCCAAAGAGTAAACACCTCCAGGTTAGGGTCTGTTTTGACAGCAAGCTGCAAGTCTCTTAAACAACAAGTGGCAAGTCCTGGGGTCAGTTGGTTTGAGAGGCTGCCTCGGCCCCAGACACTGGAACTTTTACCCTGGGAAATAAGAAAAGTTGGGCATTTGAGCCCAGGTAGATAGAGGAAACCTCTGCTGACCAGGAATGCCAGACCCAACTGTGCTGAGAAGAGTGGCTGGGGCAAGAAGGAACCAGCACACGTCTTCCCAGTGAGTGCAGAAGCTGTGGGCACTTACAGGAGGCTGGAGGTTTTGGCTTTGGTTTCAGGTTAGAGGGAAGAACTGTAGAACTGGGGCAAGAGGCACCATTTCCCACACCCCACAGCTAGAAGTGATTACAAATAATTAAGCTATCTCCACAAAAATGCACAGACAAAGGAGAAAGAATCCAACCATAGAAACCTATTATGGGAATAGAGATGACCGAGGTGCATCTTCAGAGGAGGATATTGAAGTAAAGAAACCCCCAAAGAATAAAGTCAAATGGTCACCTGCTCAAAAAGAAGTCAGAAATTTTTTTAAAAGACTTTAAAAATCAAATAACAAAGATGGAGGAAAAACTAAAAAATTAAATAAGAATAATCCAACAAAACAAGAAGGATATGAAAGAAAAATCAACCAACTAGAAAAGGAGATCCAGAACCTTAAGGAAGAAAATGATACCTTAAAAATGAGAAATGGGCAAAGAGAAGCCAGTGAAATTATAAGAGATCAAGAAGTGATTAAACAAAAAATGAATAATGAAAAAATAGAAGAGAAAATGTAAAATCTTATAACAAAACAACAGATTTGGAGACTAGATCAAGCTGAGAAAATATAAAAATAATTGGACTAACTGAAAATTATGATAAAAAAAGAATCTTGATACAATAATACAAGAAATAATTAAAGAAAATTGTCCTGAAGCATTAGAACAAGGGGGAAAGTAGAAATAGAAAAAAAATAATTGATCACCACTTGAAAAAGTTCCTATGAAGAAAACTCATAGGACTATCATTGTCAAATTCCAAAACCTCCAGCTAAAGGAAAAAAATTATTAAAAGCATCAAGACCAAAAAAAATTAAATATGATGGTAGCTCAATTAAAATTACACAACACCTAACAGCAGAGACATTAAAGGACTACAGGTCTTGGAGCACAACATGTAGAAGAGCAAAAGAACTGGGGCTCTGGTCAAAAATATCATGCCCTGCAAAGTTAAATATTATCTTGAATGAAAAAAATGGATATTTGATGAACTCTCAGACTTTAACAACTTGGTTAAAAAAAATCCTGAACTTAATAGATGATTTGACATATAAGAACGAATATAACTATAAGATACATAACAAAGAATGATTATAAGGGATCTCTAAGGACAGACTATTTACTTTTTATACATGTGAAATGTATGTCTAAGTTTCTCATTAATATTTGGGTAGTTCAAAAGAAAGATTGGGGTAAACCTGAGTATATGAATTTAAAAAGTAAAACCACTTAAGAATAGTTTAAAAGAGTAATTATTTTATATAAGTGAAGTGCAAGAGAAAAAATCGATACACAGGAATTAGATGGGGAGGAGGGCTGGTAGTTCTGGTAACCTACTTTCATTGGGAATGGGTTTAAGAGGGAACTATACATATATATTTAAGAGAGTATAAAAGTCTTCTAAATTCAGAAGAAATAAAGTGGTAGGGACATAGGGAGGGGGAGGGAACAAGGAAGGGATTTTTAGAGAGGAGGGTGAGGAAATAGGTAAATAGGGGTATAGAACGGTGTTTAGATTTATGGGAATGGGAGGATGGGGAGAGATCCTTGGCAGTGGGTAGACAGGTCATAGGAGGGCATGATAGTGGGTAAAAGTAAAGTAAAGGAGGCAGGAGGGATAGGAAACAAGAGATATGCACATACATAAAAACAGAGATCAGGAGTAGAATAGATTTGGGAAAGTATTTGTCTACGTATGTATGCATATATGTATTTGTGTATGTATATATCTATAGATCTGGAGAAACATCTAAACTTTATTGTAGACTTCTGGGGGAGGATATATATATATATACAGAGAGAGAGAGAGAGAGAGAGAGAGAGAGAGAGAGAAACATATCTAAACTTTATTGTGGCCTTGGTGGGAGGGGGAAGGGATTGGAAGGAGGGGAAAAAAGAACAAAGTAAAATAATGCACAGTAGAGAACAAAAGAAAACTCATAAGGGGGCAAAGAAAAGATGGACAATTCTCAATACAATGAGTTATTATTTATCATGTAGACTTTCTTGAAACTAAAATGTATTGTTACATATTTTTGAATCCTCTCATGCTCTGCTATACACAGTACATAATTTTTTTCTTTCCAATTTTGTATTTGAGTTCTATTTATGATATTTTTGTTTCTTTTCTCTGTTCTCTGTGTTCTGACGTTTGAGTCTAAAATAACATTTTGAGGGGAAAAAAGAAAATAAAAATAACAAATCAAAACTGCCCAGATGTATTAGAACCAAAGGACAGAATAAAATAGAAAGAATTCACTGTCTCCAAAAAGAAAAAGTCCCAGAAAGGCCTCAACCAAATTCCAAAGCTTTGGTGTCAAAGACAAAAACATACATGTCTTTCTAGGAATGCCTAAAAAGAAAGAAACATTTCAAGTTTTAAAGACCACTCAGTGAAAATCACAGAAAACCCAGCAGCTTCTACTAAAAGCAAGAGGAGATCTTAGAACTCAATATTCCAAAAGGCAAAAGATGTAACCTTACAATCAAGAATAATTTACCCTTTAAAGCTAAGTTTAATCCTACAGGGAGGAAATAGATCTTTAATGGACTAGTGAACTTTGGGTTTCATTGCCATAGTGTTTCCTACAATGCCCAACCTTGAACCCTTCATAGTCAACCATGTCTTTGAAATATTTAAGAATGCTAATGCAGTGATCAACCTTGTCTCCAGAGGACCTTTGATGAAGCATATTACACACATCCTGATAGAGAAGTGATGAACTCAATAGGAAAAAGACAGGCATTCATTTTTGGAAATGGCCACAGTATGGATCAGTTTTCTTTGACTATGTTTATTTGTTGTAAGGGGGTGGAGTGGTTGAAAGGAAGATGTAAGATTAGCAATATTAACGCTCACCAAAATAGGGTCATTGAAACATTCTTAAATGCACAAAAAAGAAGAAAGTTATAGAAAAGCACAGACAAGCAAAATAATTTTAAAAATAATGCCTGCTGTTATTATGTGCCTTTTTAAGGGCAAATGAGATGAAATGGAAATCCATGGTTTCATGCATAATCTTTTTGTGTTTTGCTATGCATATGGAAATATTCTTTTTTGTGTTTAACATTTTAAAAAATGTTTTGAAGAAAATTATGGGATAGAACAAAATATTATGCTTTAGGAAGTACTAAAAATGGGAGTTATGATCATGGTAAATAAGGCAATGATAAAATTTACCATGTCATGATAAAGAAACTACATTGGGCTTAAATATACCATAGACAATGAAAAATATTATTAATTGTTTGTAAACCACAGAGTTTATTTATGATGAATAAAAAAATCTCTTGCTTTCCAAAATGAAGTGACCTCTGCCTGAACCCAACCACCAGAATTTCTTTGCTTTCGTGTATGGCCAAACCATTGGGTGACACCTGTTGTGCAAAATCTTATTGTTGGATTGGTTCCCAGACAAAGCACTCGATCTCATTTTTAAAAGTAATAATAAAAGCTAGGATTCATATAGTGCTTTAAGATTTCCAAAGTATTTTACATATGTTGTGTCACTACTATCCCCATTATACAAATGAAAAAACTAAGAGAAACAGAAGCTAAGTGATTTCTCCAAGTCACACAGTTAATTAAGTGTCTGAGGTAGAATTCTAATTCAGGTCTTATTCCTATTCCAGTACCTATTGACTACTCCACCTAGCTACTCTCCTAGCCTACATCAATGAAGCTTGTACCTAGATGAAACCTATAATTCTGGGAGCTCCAAATCTCTAGCCTGTCTGCATTTCAAGGATATCATGGAGGCCTCTACCTCTTGGTAGAAGTGTAAACTATTGGAGGATTCTAGGAAGATGGCAAGTAGGTCAGAAAATTTCAAACTCCCAAGATTTCCCTCCACAAAAGATAAAATAGTGCCTCAGGGAAAACAGAGTTATGAAAATAAATAAGAATAGGGACAGAACAGGAGTCCTCCTGGGACAATCTGAGAAGAGCTGAAGAACCCAGTATAAGGGTTCCTCCCTGTGAAGAGTAAACATGTCCAGTCAATGAACCCCTTAAGTAAGTGGAAAGGCCTGGAGTTACTTGGGATGGGAGGCTGCCTCAGCTACAGCTGCAGGAACTTTTATCCTTGGGACAGTGAGAGGTATTGGGTGTTTGGGGTAGGGAAGATCAAGGGAACCTCTGCTGACAAGGAACCCCAACCCCACTGTCCTGCTGAGAGCAGCAGGGATGAGAAGATACCGGTATATCCCAGGTGAGTGAAGAAGCCATGGGGTGGCATGCTGCTGGCTGTGGGCACTAATAGGAGGGTTGAGATCTTGGTTTGAGTTCAAGGTTAGAGAGGATAACTTAAGAGGTTCTCAGCCCAGAGGCACTGTTTCCCATACCCCAGAACTAGAGGTAATAATAAAAATTGAATTGTTAGCCAAAAAAAATTCACAGGAAAAGGAGAAAGAATTCAACCATAGAGTGCTAGTATGGGAATAGAAAATGCAGGGGTTTGTCTTCAGAGGAGAATACTGAAGCAAAGAAACCCTCTTTTACTCCAAAGAGTAATGTGAAATGGTCATCTGCCCAAAAAGAATTAATTGAAGACATTTTTAAAAGATTTTAAAAATCAAATGAGACAGAGAAAAAACTAAAAAGAAAACTAAGAATAACCCAAGAAAAACAAAGTTATGAAAAGAAAATAAACCAATTAGAAAAGGAGATCAAGAATCTTAAGGAAGAAAATGATTCCTTAAAAATCAGAATTGGGCAAAGGGAAGTTATGAGATCAAGACATAAAAACACAAAATATAAAGAATGAAAAAATAGAAGACAATGTGGGTATCTCATAAGAAAAACAGTTGATCTGGAAAACAGATCAATAAGAGAAAACATAAGAATAATCAGACAACCTGAAAACTATGAATAAAATAAAAGTATCTTGATAAGGTAATATAAAAAATAATTAAAGAAAATTATCCTGAAACCTTAGAACTAGAGGGGAAAATAGAAATGGAAAAAATCCATCAATCACCATCTGAAAGAGATCCTATTAAGAAAGTTTACAGGAATATTGTAGTCAAATTCCAAAACTTCCAACTCAAGGATAAAGTATTATAAGCAACAAAAAAAACCCCAGGTAATATATGGTTGTAACACAATTAGAATCACACAAGACCTATCAGTGGTAACACTAAAAGACAACAGGTCTTGAAACATTGTATATTGAAGAGCAAAAGAACTGGGCTTCTGGCTGAAAATATCATACCTTACAAAGCTAAGTATAATTCTGAATTTTAAAAATGGACATTTAATGAATTGTCAGAATTTCAGGACTTTGCTGAAAAACAAAACAACTTGGACTTAATAGAAGATTTGACATACAAGAGCCAAGAGAAATATAAGGTACATACCAATGGCCAATTATAAGGGACTCAGTAAAGAAAAACTGCTTAACTTTTATGTTTGTAAAATGCAAAACCTATTTCTAAGATTAATATTAGTAATTAGGTAGCTTTTAAGAAACATTAGTGTAAACCTGAGTACATGACTTCAAAAAGTAAAACTGTTGAAGAACAGCTAACAGAGTAATTATCTTCTACAAATGAGGTATGAGAGGAAGAACCAATACAGAGGAATTATGTGGGGGAGGGGGACTGTTAGTTCTGGAAACCTGCTTTCATCAGGAATGGTTTTCAGAGGGAAAAATACATCTAGAAAGCATAAAATTCTTCTATATTTAGAAAGAAACACAACTCTAAGGGGATGAGGGGAGGATAAGGGAGGGATATTTAGAGGGAAGGGTGAGGGAATAGGTTAAAAGGGGAATATAAAGGATGTTTAGATTAATGGAAATCGAAGGATAAGGGAAGAATTGATGAGGTGGGGTGGTTTTTTTTGCATTTTTTTGGAGGGAGAAAGGTAGGACAATTGGGGTTAAGTGACTTGCCCAACGTGGGTTGTTTTGCTAGCTTTTTGCTAGTTTTGGGCTTGTTTTGGTTTCTAGGGTAGAAATGGTGATAGATAGGCTGCTGTCTGAAGAACGGCCTAACTAGGGGAAGTAGGCTCATCGCTAAATGAACCAAAAGGTGAGGATTTTTCCAAACATAGAAACTTTTGGAGACAATATAGCAAATTATGTAGTCTGTGACCTCTGCTGAAAAGAGGACAAGTCATGTCAATGTAATCAATATTTTTGATATATTAAATGTTCTTTTACTTCTTGACTTTTTAAATCAATATAATAATTCCAGAAGGAAATTTTATGCTATTTTCAGCATTTTTTATAATTAACAGTGGAAGAAATGCTGGAATAAGATGTTTTGAGCATGTGGGAGCCTATCTCTTGTTTGTGTCTTGAGTTTGCTATAATTTTAAATAGAGATACATTCCTAATTACTCTTTTATTGAATAGTCCCGATTTGCCAACATTCATTCTGCCAGTCTGGACATTGTTCTTCTGAAACTTTAATTCACTCCATGCAAATGGAGTTTCATTACATCTGAATTTACTGGAAATGATTAAGGTCACACTCCCAGCCTTTTGTTGTTGCTATTGTTCAGTTGTGTCTGACTCTCCATGACTTCATTTAGTTTAGTTTTTTTTTTTTTTTTGGCAAAGATACCAGAATGGTTTGCCATTTCCTTCTCCAGTTAATTTTATAGATGAGGAACTGAGGCAAATAGGGTTAAGTCACTTGGCCAGGGTCACATAGCTAGTAAGTATCTGAGGCCATATTTGAACTCATGAAGATGTTTTACCAACTTTAGGCCCAACACTCTATCCACTGTGCCACCTAGATGCCCACTCCCAAACTGAAATCTTCTGAGAGATAGAATTTCTTTGATGCCTGCCGTAAATGTTCTGCCAGAAATTTCAGTTTTGACCTAAATCAGAATAGACAGAATTAAAACTAACCCCTCATACATTCAGGAGTCCATGAAAGAAGACACAAAGCAACAAAGATAAATCATAATAGATAGATAAAGCTAGTTTTCAAAATCCACCCTTCCTCTTTTCCTCAAATGCTTATACCTGGTAGAAAGGAAAAGACAATAATTACTCAGCTCAAATAGGCATAGAGTCAAATTTTTTTTCAAAACCAAAGACAACAGAATTTCTAGTAACCTGATATCCTGACAGCAACTTTTCAAACTAATGAATACCCAGCTGGAAAGGCAGATCCTACTTGATTCCTTGAACCTTATACTGGAGGCCTATTAGAAATACCTGAAATAATGGTAAGCATGGCTTTATCTTATGTGATTTATGTGTGTATATGAATGTGTGCTTATAGGTGCATGTGTTTTACAGATGAAGAGGAAAAAAATATTGTCTCCTTTGATTCCTTACAGGTATTACATCTGTCAACCTCCTATATTCCTACAATTTCTACGATCAGAATAATGATATCTGGTAAATCACCAATAAAAAATGTTCCTTGACTTCCCATCATAGATCTCTCTCTTGTGTTTTTGGGAAGAAACACATTCTTTGGCAAGCAGAGAAGTATATGTATTACATTTTATTTTTATTAATAATTCAAATTGTTTCTGCAATTTTCCAAAGAGGATTTTAGTGTAGAGAGAGGTCCAAGTACTCTTGTCATCCAAAAATAAAACTTTGGAGAATAAGAGCCTTTCCCTGTAGATCTTGTCTATTAAGAGTGCATGTGGTTTCATAGAAAAAGAGTTGTAATCTTTCAAGTTATTCTGAATGACCTGTTCTCATTCTTTTGAAAAATATTCACTTTCCACAATGGCATATGAATACATTGTTGAGATGAAAAAATACTAGGCAATAAGCCTCCAATAAATGGTTTTTGTTGTTGTTATTAAACTTTAAAGAGATTTCTAATGTATTTGAGTGATAATAATGTCACCAGCCCCTGATTTTTTTCCCAGAAGCTGAACTAGGATTACGTGTCATTTATGACTGTTTCTGGGACTCAGGCAGAACACTTGACACTGATTTTTGTGTTTTGCCCTATAAAGAGCAGGATGACAAAATGGCACATAGATCCTTGTGGACCTGGGCCAACCCTGCATCTGCCTACTTTATCTCGAATAACAAAAACAAATTTGAAGCTTTATTCAAGGTCTGCCTTAGCAAGTAGAAATGAGAGCACTATAGTGCTGACCATTGTACCTGTAACTATCTCCACCCAGCCATGTGTTTACATACACTGCAGTACTCTACAAAAAACAAACATACAAAAAACCCACAAATGATGAACTCTCTAACATCCTTCCCTGAAGTAAACATGTGAGAAAATAAGAAGGGGGTAGGGGAGGAAGGAGGAAGGAGCAAGCTCAGAGTTGGTCTTGTACCTAGCTAATTTATGTGGCATGATTTTATGGGCACAAGGAAATCCAGCCTCAAAATTCATCCAAACTAGACATTAATACTTAAAATTCTATCACTGAAGATTAAGTGCCTTGTGCTGAGAATTACCCTTTTCCTGTGGCCTGCTATTAAAATCCAGTAAGAAGTCAAAACTTCATATAATTGTAGTCTCAGATCTGGAAGAGATTACAAAGGCCAAATAGTTAAAAACTCTCATTTACAGATGAGGAAACTGAGTCTCAGGAAGGTGATATGACTTGCCCAGCATCAAACAAGTAGGACTTGGCAAGGTTAGGATTTGCACAAGGCCCTCTGACTCTAAATACAAGGATTTTTTCACTGCACCTTCTGATGATGCAATAGAGTTCTGTTCTAAGCCCAGAGAGAGTTCCAAAGTTCATTAGAGATATATTCCCACTTATGGTCCAGTCTGGCTAAATAAGTAAATGTTTGGAGGGGAATTGTATGAAGACTAGAAAGTAGTTTGGCATGAAATCATGATGGTCCCTGACAGGACTGTTCCTTTTATTTCATAGGCCAGGCATTGGCAAAACACTCCGCAAGCTCTCTTTGCCTTTTATATTGGCCTTCCTGCTGTAGTTTGCCAACTACCATGTATAGGTAATAGGGAATCACTAGAGGGTTTTGGGGAATGGGAAACTAACTTTTAAAGTTACCAATACCATGTGTGAGGGACTCTATAGGAGTTCCTTGCTGTACTTGCCAGTTGTATATGGAAAAAGGAAGTTGTGACCAGTAGTACTTTTGGTTGTATTGCCAATTTAAAGAGAGTTTTTATCTAGAATTATGTTCAATGCCACAAAGATTTTTTGAGCTTTTTAGTTTGTGCAGGAGATGGGAAGAGCTGAGTTCAGGTCCCGTATCCGACACAGATGGACTGTGCGATTGACATAGGACAAGTCACTCATCCTCAAGTTGTCCCAGGCAACTTTCTAATACAATATGCTGCAAGGCAGGCATCTGCTGATCTGCATTGCTAGGTAGCCCTTTCTACACCAATAAAATAATCATAAGTCTGGTAGAAAAAAAAACAAATCAACTACAAAAAAGGCATTTGGGGATATAGAAGTGCAGACGTGACTTTAAATTAGGCCTAAATTTTTATCTTCAAGGTCTGAGATTTATTCCAACAGTACAAAAGTTACCAAAGCTAAACTGGTAGGCCTACAATTTACTTCATCTCTTCAAGAATGCAGCCCCTACTTCTTCTGGGCATGCCCAGTTCCAACATGGAGTCTGCATTGAGGGGCCTTTTGACCATGCCTAGTTTGTAGAACATGGAACCTAGTATATTCCCTACAATGTGAATGGGGATCATTTCCTTTGATTGGCTGCTTACATCTAAAAGTGATCTAACTGAACTCTTTGGTCTCTTTTCCATCATCTTTTTGGCTTTGTTCTTTTTTGGGGGGAGGCGGAGACTCCTGCTATGCCCAACACATATGTTATGAACTGAACTGGTGAGAAAGGAAGGATTCGCCTTCTCTTTTCCTTCATTTAGTCAGACACCAAGAAATGGGCGTGGGGGTATTTATTTCTGTTCTGTGTTGTTTATCCTTGATTTGGGGAGCCAGACATGATACTCATGGACCAGAAAGTTTGAGACATGATGATTTTTCTAGGCAGGATCGCAGGTAGCCAACCCAGCATGGAAACCCCAAGGAGCCTGGAACTCAAGACCAAAGGGGTTTTTGTACTTTTGAACTGAGGGCTGTTCTGATCTAAGCTATGAACACAATCTCCTTCTTCTTCCTAGGAACTGTGGTATAAGGGAAGAGGAGAATTATGCCTCCTACATATTGGGGGAGAAGTGTGTGTATTTGTTATTATACTGTCTGAAGTATATATTTCTGTGTAAAAGCTGATCTGTCAGTGGCTAAATAGAACTAGAATGCAGGGGACCTCTCCCTACAATTGAGGGAACACCATTAATGGAGGCTAGGATCATTAAAAGAGAGCCTAGACTTTCCCCCAATCCTCCTAAGGATGCTAGAGAATCCTGTGGGAAGAACAGAAACATGATACAACTGGCCTTTAGGCAGTGGGGACCAGGGTCAGTGTCAAAAAGATATAAATATGATGCTTTCCCCCTTGCCATTTCCTGGCTTCCCATTGATTTTTCTTTAAGAGCAGAAAATGAGCAAGTAGATTTCTGATAACTGTGGTCAAATCATATTCATCTGAGAGCTCCTCCCACCCCCAGGCTTCCAGGAAAACACTGAAAATTAACCCTCTCTCATCTCCCAAAGCTCCCATTATTTCAGGCAGATAAGTAGACATAGGTGAGAAATTTTTCAGGTACCTTCCTTGTACCCTCACATTGTACCACATAGATAACTACTAATGAGACTCAACTTGTGCACACTTGAAGAAATTAAGACTACAAAAACAATTTTCAGCAGATCCTTCTTTATCCTGGTTTGGCCTCCTATTCACTCACCTCACTATCCTTCCTTGATTTTGATAATGTTTTCTGTTGGATAAAAAGATAGTGAATAAACCTAAACATTTAATTTCAAAGGCATGAAGTCTAGATTTCAGACATTAGTCCTGTTTGAAAAATCAGAATTATACATCATAAAATCTCTTTATTATTTTTTATCTTGGCTGCAGGGTTATAAAATATATGGACGAAAAAATGCAATCACTAATTTACAGGCACAGTTATTCTACCTCTGGGCCAGTCGTTCTACCTCTTTAGTACCTAAAATCACACAGTGAATCCAAATCATTTACTTTTCCTGGGTTCAGATGACTGAGTCACCACATTTTAGACTTTCAGGTAACAGATGCTGCTAACCTAGAATCCACATTTAGAATTGTTAGGGGCTATCTAAACTTCATGGAGAGAGACCACATGGTATAGTCAATACAGAGATGACTTTGAAGTCAGAAGACTTAGATTAAAACTTACCTCCTACTAGGGGTAACTTCTGTAAATTACAGAATGAATGCCTGTTTGCATTAGTGTAGGGTGTTTCCCTGCTGAAAGTCCCCTATGCTGATGGCAGGACATTTTTGGTCTTCCAACCCCCCCAAAACATTTCATAGTAAAAAGATATATCATATTTTTTATAAAGTTTAACAGGAGCCTCTGTCAAAGTCCTTATCCAACCCATCATCATTGAAAAGAGGTGACTCTGGAATCTTGAAGATCATGCCACTGTCACACAAGCTCTGGGACTTCCTATCAAAGTGGAAAGGCTTTAACAACAGACCTATGCAAAGCCAATCAACAGTAGATTAACAAAAGAATGCTACTATGAACAGCTTTTAAGATTCGGATTACACAGTAGTAGTGAACACTGTTTATTCCATTACAAATCAAGATTCAGTACAATATTCACAGTTCAATATTACATCACAATATTTAGAACAGTATTTACAGAACGTCACAATATTTAGAACAAGGAACAAAAGAATTACCTGGTTTCCCTAAGGGGGAAACCAGCTTAACACTTAAAGAT
>CM053596.1:116587367-116604443 GCA_028646575.1 Pseudocheirus occidentalis
AAAAAAAATATTATAAGTATGATGGTTACTTAAAGTAAATTATTGAGTGAGTGAATAGGTGGGAGAAGTGAGGTGGTATGGAGTATGGCATAGAAAGAAATGAATGATTCAGGAGTATGGATGAAAGGAGGAGGATGAGGAGTAAGGCAGATGTCAAAGTAAAGAAGAGAGAAAGGGAAGAATAGAAGGTAGAAGGAAGGGATACAAAGAAGGGAAAGGAAAGAAGAGACAAAAGGGAAAGAAAGAGAAAAGTGAGGCCTACCCGGTTTATATTATCTGAGGTTTTGATGAAGGTAACAGTTCTGAGTATTCAAGTTCTCTTATAGTTGGCAGTGAGTTACGAGTTCATATCAGAAGAAGTTATCTTCTTATATTTTAAAATCTGCCTACTGTGACAGCTTGGGACTTTTTCTATTTAAGCAAGCATTTACTTATATGTTTACTTTATAATACAGTCAAAAGAGCCCTGGATTTGGCAGCAGCACACTTCGTTTCAGGCTTGGCTTTTACTACTTACTACCGAAATGAGTGTGGCAAGTCACAGTAGGCAATTTAGGTCTCAGTTAAGGATACACGAAATGACCTCTGAAGTCCCTTTCACGTCTAACTCTCTTGATCCCATGATTCCACTTCAGTAGCCTGAGAAATAAGGTGATTTCAAGTTCTGTGTCCATTGTATAGAAAACCATGCCAAACGTATGAACGTAAGTAATGGCACACTGGGTCAGATCATTGGTCAGTCTGGGCTAGAATTCTCTAACTTTCAGCAAAGCAGTAAACCATTTTATAATAGGTCATAGCTATCCTCAGAGGTTAAGGATATACCCTAAAATTCTTAATTTTAATCTTGTACGGGTCAATTTATTAAACTATTTCATTATACTTAGCAATACAATTGTATCAGGTCTGAAATATAGCTATTTTATTATTAAATGTTTGAATATATGCCTCTTTTTGGTCGTTGAAATTTTAAGTAAAATTGAATTTTAAGTAAACATGCCAGGGGAGAAAAGAAATGTATCCATTTCAGTTTTCAGAGTTTTAGACATGCATGCTTTAGTTGATAATTTCTCTAGGAGTTTAAGCAAAAGGGTATCTGTGTTCCATCCTAAAATTATGGAACTTGGTGTGGGTAGGTGCCACAGTGAATAGAGCACTGGCCCTATAGTCAGAAGGACCTGAGTTCAAATCTGGCTTCAGACACTTAACACTTAACTAGCTGTGTGACCTTGAGCAAGTCACTTAACCCCAATTGCCCTGCCTCCTACTCTCTACAAAGAAAAAAAAAGATTACAGAACTCTGTGCTTTTAACAATAGATTTTAGTGCCAAAAGGATAAAAGTGAACTATTTTTAGAAGCAAAATAGATTTATTTTAATTTTTCTCAGTTACATGTTAATGAAAATTTTTAATTTTTACAAAGTTTGAATTCCAGATTCTTCCCTTTCCATTCTCCTCCTTGAAAAGGCAAGCAGTTTGATATAGATTATATATTTGCAGTCATGCAGAATATTTCCATATTAGCCATGAAAGTGAACTTTTGAAAAAATGATCAAGAACACCATTAATTAAAAGAAAACATGATATTTTCTTTTAGTATTTATTTAGCTATTTTGGATCTGTAATTTCACTGTAATTAATTTCACTGGTTTTGCTCTACCTATGATGATACAGATCACTTCTCCGTAGAGTCTGATCTTTGATTCTTGTCCATATTTTTCCATTGAAGATCCACCAAGCATGTTGACAGCCTTCCTTTTTTTTAAACCCAAGAATGCTATTAAATGTACTACTTCTACTGTCTTCCTATTATCTTTCATTTTTACTACATGTCCAGAACATTTGGGGGTGAGTGGTACGTAGATGGGATCGATGTGTCAGAAGCAGAAGCAGCAAGATTTGATAACTAATGGGATATGACAAGTGAGGAACACAGGAGTGTCACCAGGAATTCCCAGATTTCAAACATGGGAGAGAGCATGCATGGTATTGTCACAGAAAGAAATGTTAAAGGATGAAGGAGAGCAGGATTAGAAGACAAAATAATAAATTTAGTTTTTGGACAATAATGTGTTTTGAGACAAGTTGGACATATAAGTAGGAGTGTCTCAAAAGGCAGTTAGATATGCTAGTCTGGGGCCCAGAAGAGAGTTCAAGATTCAGACATATATTTGAGTCATTTGCATAGAGGTTGTAATTGAGAGGCAATGAGCTTGCCAAGGGAAAGAGTAAAGAGAAGGAAGGCTAGCAAAGGACGCATTTTGATATATTGGGAAAGAGAACCAGGAGAACATACTGCCACTAAGTCTGAGGGAGGAGGCAGTATTTCATAGGAGGATGTGGTCAAGAAACACAACTGCAGAGAAGTTGAATGAGGACTGAAAAGTGGCTGTTGGGTTTAGTAATTGCAGGTACATCTTGACCTTGGAACGTTTTCCGTCAAAGAGTGGAAGCTATTCTTGTTAGCCCTTTGTTCTGTGCTGGCCAGAAGAGTAGAGGCTAGCTGGCCAGAAGAGTAGAGGCTATCTTTTCAATTCTTTTGGAATCTTCTCTGAAATAATCTTGAAAATATCTTCAGTTTGTCTCCTCCACTATGAAGTTCTTCTGTATACATACATGAAAACACACATAACACATAATAAATACACATGCACATATTTATATGCATGTTCATGTGCATATATGTATACACACATATATACATATGTATATATGTATATACAAACTGATTATCATTGTAAAGATTAGTCTCATTAGTATATTTGTTTTGTCATGACCATGTATAAATTATATATGTATGTGTGTCATGTGTATGTATGTACATATGTACACATAGAGACACACAGTCTCTTGTGTGTGTATGTGAAGATAGATTTAGTCAGATCCAACCACCCTTTCTCTTCTTCCTCACATGTATGCTAGGTACTGATGTTATAGACTCCAAATGTGGTGATTTCACTACCATCACAAGTTTTAAAAAATAGATTACTATAGAAATATTGACAAATACTTTCCACTTAGTGTATGCATTCCCCTCCTTCTGTTTCATCTACACAATCAATCAGGCTGATTTAGATGGGTATCACATGCAGTTTTCTCTGGGCTTGTTTTCTTAAGTGCATTATTCTGTTTTGTGAGTTAGTCCTACTGTTTGAGTTTTGTTTTCCTTTTCCTCTGTGTTTTATAAATGAGTTTGTCCTCTAAATTTATGTTGCCATATCTGTCAGATCTCTTTACTAAATGAAAATCAAGAGTCTGCTGGTCCCAATGGTTTCTGGACCTCTTTTTTGTCTTACTGTGGCAACTATTTTCACAGGTGATTCCAGGATCACAAAACTTCAGAGTAAGAAGGGACCTCGGTGGTTAAGCAGTTCAACTTACTGTGGAAAAGCATCCCCTTTATACAACATTCCTGCTGGGTGGAATTCCAGTCTTTGCTTAAAAACTGCAATGAGAGGGAACACACCAAGCCATTTAAGCAATTAATTTCATTCTTGGGTAGTTCTAACAACAAAGAAATTTTTCCTTCCTTTCCCTGACCACAAGCTTAAAATGCAGTCCCAGACAAACAGTACAGTTGTGTTGCTTTTTCCATAGGACAGCCCTTCAAGAACTTGAAGATAGCTATCTCATGCTCTTTAAATCTTGACATTAACACAGGACATTTTACTATCCGGGTTGCCGTACTCTTGACACTCTCCAGTTTTTCATTATACTTCCTAATTTCCTAAAAAATTAATTTTTCTACTTCATCCTTTGCAATTTCTGTTGGGCCATAGGCTGCAATCATCTTTGTGGTGCTCTTTCCAAAGTTTGTATATAAATGTCCTATGAAATGAAGCTTTTTGTTGCTTTTGGTTTCTCTATGAAACCAACTGTTTCTTCCCTCTTCTCTTCCATCTGAGGAGAACATGCTAGTCATCCTTCCATTTAAGTTTATGTCATTTATGTATTTTGGTTTCTTTTTTCATCTTCAGCAGCAGCATTGCTAATATTTAAATAGTACTTTAACGTTGCTAAGTTTTACAAATATTATTTTATGATCACAACAATCCTGGTACGTAGGTGCTGTTATCATCCCCATTTTACAGATGAGGAAACTGATATGGACAGGTTAAGTGACTTGCCCAGTAAGTATAGGAGACAGGATTGAATTCAGATAGGTCTTCCTGACTGTAGCCCTACTTTCTATCCATCGCATTGCCTCCTGTCTCATTTGAGTTCCTTGAGATAAGGAAGTGTCTTTTACATTTTTTTTTTTTATTCCTAGCATTTAGCATAGTGCCTGGAATGGAGAGGTGCTTGATAAATGCTCACTGACTGCCTAACCCACATGTTAACTGCTTATTAAGTAGTCAGAGATCTGATAAATGAATGTAGTCCCTGGACCTGTTTGTAAAGTCTACAACTTTGTAGAACCTGTCATCTTATTCTAGTATTGTCTTTAGGAATCTAGGCTTGCCTCTTTGGTGGGATGGAGTAGGACTTTTATCAAGAGCTTCCTCTATGTAAAAATTGGTAATTGTTCTAGTTGTCTGTGCCCAAATCTTATTCTCATTTCTTTTTACTTTACCTCAAGTAAGACCATTACTTACATATTTAGAATCCATGTTATTTTCCTTCATAATTAAAAACTAAATTTGGTTAAACTTCATGAATTTGTTAGTCTTTGTTACCTGAGATCATCTATCTACATACACACATATATCCATATTTATATACAAATAACTGGACCTGACATTAAAATTGTGAGAAATAATTTGAAGAATAATTCCTGCTAAAACATAGAGTTAAACATACTACCTTGCACTTTGAACTCCCTTCCACCTTCTGACTCCATAACGTCCGACAAATATTAGACCCACCAAGCCTGTTGATAACATTGATGCTGACTTGGATATGTCTTTATCTTTCCCTCTCCTGGCATAATGCCTTACATATAATAGGAAGTTATTAAAGGAGAGGGTAGATAAATGAATTAGTAAAGAACGTGCTCTGAGAAGGAAATGTTTTCTTCATTCTTAATAGTTATTGGAGAGAGGAAAAAAGAAGTTTAAAAAAGAATCCATACAAGAAGCAAGAAAAATAACAATTCATTTGAAAAGACAAAAAGTCAAGAATATCAATGAAAAAAAAGCAAAGAGGTTTAACAGTACCAGATCTTAAATTGTATTGTAAGACAGAAATTATCAAAACTCTCTAGTACTTGCTAAGAACTAGGAATAGAATAGACAGACAATTTACAGCAGCAAATAGATGTAATAACCTTGTGTTTACAAGTGTAAGGACTTAAGATTTGGGGATAATGATTCATTAATTGGCAAAAATTTGTCGTGGAAATTGGAAAGCAATATGGCAGAAACTGGGCATAGATCAGTATCGTACACCAGTTACAAAGATAAGGTCAAAATAGATACATGATCTACATATAAAGAAAGATTTTACAAGAAAATTAGAAGAACATGGAACATATGAAACATGGATATGTGACAATTTATGAATAAACAAGACATAGAAAGCAAAGTTAGGTACAAAATAGATGATTTCAATTACATTAAATTAAAACATTTTGTACAAATCAAAATATAGCTAAGATGAGAAGGAAAGCAAAAAATTATGGAAAATTTTTATGGACAGTTTATTAGATAAAGATCTCATATCTGAAATACATAAAGAACTTTGTCAAATCTATACGAATATGAGTCATTCCCCATTTGATAAATGGCCAAAGAGTATGAACAGTTTTCCAGTGAAAAAAATCAAAACTATATATAGTTGTGAAAAAATGCTCTAAATTGGTTAGAGATGTAAAACGGTATTTAAAACAACCTTGAGATACCGTTTTACACCTACCATATTGTCTATAATGATAGTAGGGGAAAGTGATAAATGTTGGAGAGGAAGTGGAAAAATTGGGATTCTAATTCATTGTTGGTGGAATTGTGAACTGATCCATCCATTTTGGAGAGTAGTCTGGAATTGTGCCCAAAGAATTATTGAACTACCTATACCCTTTGACCCAGCAATGCTACTACTTGTTCTATTTCTAAAGATGATTAGGGAAAAGGGAAGAGAACCTATATGTTTTAGTATATAGCAGCTCTCTTTGTGGTAGCAAAGAACTGGAAATTTTTGGGATGCCAATCAGTTGGGGAATGGCTGAACAAGTTGTGGTATATGCTTGTAATGGAATACTACTGTGCTATAAGAAATGATGAATTGAGTGATTTTAGAAAAACATGGAAAGAGTTGCATGAAATAATGAAGAGGAAAATGAGCAGAACCAAGAGAACATTGTATACAGGAACAACAATATTGTTTTAAGAATGGCTTTGAGCAGATTAGTTTTTTTTTATACTGTTGTAAATGTCCAAATTAAGTACAAAGGACATATGAAGAAAGATGTTATCCTCCATAAATAGAAGCACATATAGAATAACTTTACACGTATATATGCATGTCTAATGGTAGTCATCTGTAAGTCAGGGTTGAGGGAAGGAAAAATGGAGGGGAAAAAAGTATACGATAATTTTGTATATTTGAAAGGATTAGCAAGTTTTGCATAGTAGAATTGCAGTTTCATGTGTAATCATCTTTTTAATTTTACTCTGTTATGGAAATGCTTGTTTTATTCCTTAAATTGAAAAAATGTTTTGTTTTTTTAAAGAAGCAAGTGGTTTTTAGCAACCCAGTGTTCACATATACTGAAAGATTGGGCTAAAAATGACATTTATAGTTAGTTAACAATATGCTTCTCATTTATAGCACTGTTTCACTTAAGGTTCATTCTGCTCTGTTCACATTTTTGTATTCAAAACCGTTTTTTTTAATGATGCAGCAGAAACTTAAGATGATATTGAATGACTTACTGGACAGATAATAAAAGGGTCCTTTGAAAAGTCAAATTTAAAACATATGTTTTTACTTCATTTTTAGAGTGGCAGCTAAAGCCCAGCTGTTTGAAAGTGCTGGTTCACTTAAGCAGGTTTCTGTTGGACGGTAAGTTCTCTAAATATAATATTATATTAATGAAGAACTTTAGCAGGGCTGATTTGCTGAGATTATTAATAACCATTCACTTAACTGCTCTTCCTCCAGTATTTGTGCTTAGATAGTTCAGCAAGTTTACTGTGGAAAAATTAAGTCATTTATAGTTAGCTTTTTGTTCCTCAGGCATAACCTGTTTCCTACACTTCTAATCTTTAAAATACTAGCCTTCTTGCTGCTCATCCTACATGATGTTCCATATTTTGATTCCTTTCCTTTTTATTGACTGTCCCCATGGCTCGAATGCTCTCTTCCTCACCTCTACTTTCCTGACTTCTTTCAGGATTCAGCTTAAATCCCACTTTCTACAAGAAGCTTTTCCTTGTCCTCCAGTTCTGGTGTCTTTCCTCTTACATTACTTTCCACTTACGTGTTATATATCTTGTATACATACATAGTTGCTTCCTAAGTTTTTTTTTTCTCATTAGATCCTGAGCTCCTGGAGGGCAGGGCCTGCATTTTGGTCTTTCTTTATATCCCTAGCACTTAGCACAGAACCTATCATATATTAGGCACTTAATAAATGCTGTGTAATAGAGTGCTTGCCCTAAAGAAGGCCAATGTCAAGAAATGTTCAGATTGCTGAATAATTGTACTCATTTCACACACTGACAAGACTGTGCTTAAGATTCTGAAAGTTAGGCTTTCAGCAGTGTGTGAACTGAGAATTTCTAGAAGAACAGGCTAATTTTCAGAGGCAGAGGAACTAGAGACCAAATTGCCAGCATTTCTTGGATTATGGAGAAAGCAAGGGAGTTCTAGAAAAACATCTACTTCTGCTTCATTGACTACACTAAAGCCTTTGACTGTGTGGATTACAGCAAAATGTGGCAAATTCTCAAAGAGATGGGAGTTCTAGATTATCTTGTTTCCTGAGGAAGCAGTATTTGAACCAAGAAGTAAACATTAGAACCAAACAGAACAGTTTATTGATTTAAGATCAGAAAAGGAATACAAGAAGGCTGTATATTGTCATTTTATTTATTTAACTTAGATGTAGAGAACATCATAAGAAATGACAGACTGGATGAATCAAAAGCTGGAATTGAGGTTGCTGAGAGAAATAATATTCTCAGATATACAGACAATAAATACCACTCTGATGGAAGAAAGTGAAGAGGAATTAAGAAGCTTCTTGATGAGAGTGAAAGAGGAGAATGTCAGAGCTGGCTTGAAAAAATAAACATCTTGTTGACAACTATTCTCACTACTTCCTGGCAAATAGGGAAGAAAGTGTCAGATTTTATATTCTTGGACTCAGTAATACTGCAGATAGTGACTGTATCCATGAAATTAAAAAAATGTTTGCTCCTTGGAAGTAAAGTTATGGCAAATCTGGATGGCATAGTAAAAAGCATAGTCATCACTCTGCCAACAAAGGTCCAGGCTATAGTTTTTCCATAGCAATCTATGGCTGTGAGAGCTGAACTTGAAGGAGAGTTGAGCATCACAGAATTGACACTCAAATTGTGGTGCTGAAGAAGACTTTTTAAAAATCCCTTGGACAGTAAGGAGGTCAAATCAGTCAGTACTGAAAGAAATTAATTCAGGCTATTCACTGGAAGTTCAAACACTAAAGCTGAAGCTTAAATACTTTGACCACACAATGGGAAAGAAGATGGGACTAATTCAAAAAGACCCTGATGTTAGGAAAGATTGAAGGCAAGTGGAAAAGGGGATGACATAGGATGAGATGGATAATGTCATGGAAGCAAGGAAGGTGAACTTAGACTTTGAGAGATAGTGGAGATTGGAAGGACCTTGCATGCTTGGTTCAGTGGAGTCAGGAAAAGTTGGACACCACTAAAACAACAATGACAACATTAGTGTGATTGAAATAGATAAACATCTGTCCAGGATGAGTGGAGAATGAAGTATTCCATATAAGTGATTTTTCCTGATAGCTAGAACATATTCTCTTTAAGTTCTATGTATGTGTGTATGTATATACATATGTATGTAACATTTCACCCTTTTAATGAAAAGTTTTCTAAAGATTATTACATACTTAAACATGATATAAAACATTTTAAACTTTCTTGCTAATTCAGGGTCATCTTTATTAACATCAGTTATTATAGTATGCCATTATTAAGGAGATAACCTCCTGGGTTTTTGCTATTTTTCCTTGTACTCACTGGCTTAGACTATTAATTTTTTTTGAGTTTTTGCCTCTACTTTTTATAATTTTTTTGTGTTTTCCTTTACTCTTAAGTTGTTTATCATTTTTTTCCTTGCTGTCATTGCTTCTACAACTAGAAGTCCACTATAACCCTGTTTTTCCTGTTATTTTGCTGCTTCTAATATGTGGGTTAGGACCTCAGAAACCAAGTTGAATTATAGTAGTAACTAAATAAGAATGAATAGATTATAGGTCAGAGCCTGAGGAATTCTTCTGATCTAAGAAAACAAATCTGTTATATAGACTTAATTTCATTTATTTTTGCCACAGTCACTTTCTTAAAATTTCTTGCTAGGTTATTTGCTGTGTTCCAAATATTTGAGATTACCAAATAAGTGACCCAAGTATAAGTGTTGTGTTATTGTCTTATATTTATTATACAGCATAATACATTTCCTTCTATCCACTAATATTGTACCCCTTAAATCTTTTGGCCATGATCATAAATCTTTTCTTTGTAATCAGTTGTATTAAAATTGTTTTGTCAACCCACATAAAAGTTTTACAGATATCCTTCCTCATACTCTGCATTTGACTTGCTCTACGGAACAAGGCAAATGTTGCAGATAAAATTGCAAAAGAGCTTAATTCTAAGACCTGGGTATGGGGATCCAGATTTACTTTTAAATATGAAATATCTGTGATGACTCCTTTTAAAGTTCTTAACAGTTTTGGGGGGATTTAAATTCACCACCAGATGGCGTTACTTTATTAGGTTGCACTGACTGGAAATCAGGCGTCTGCAAGTGGAATATAGAATAATCATAGAAATGAGACAAAAGCTTCAAGAAAATATCCTCTCTATTTCCACAATAAATCATAGGACTGTAATATAATGGAGACTATTATGATAAATGTGCCTTTAAACAAACAGCTATGATGTGAGAGAAAGAACACTGTACTGAGAGTTAGTGGACACCCAAATTCTAGGTTTTTGTTCTGCAACAGTAAATGTTGGACGTACCACTTAACCACTCTGGGCATCATTTTCTATTTTCGAAAGTATGAAGGTAGACCTGGTAGACGACCTCTGAGACCCCCTCTAATCTTTAGTTTCTCTGATATGCTTTAAATTTGCTTTTATCCCCTAATTACAGACTTTGGTACTTCGGTGACCCTAGTATACATTGATGTGTATACTTCCTGTGTGACAGACCAGTCATGGCTTTTCATCCGGTTCTGTTCCTGTCCTGTAAATCTCCCTTACTGATCTAACCTAACTGTTTAATGCCTTCTTATATAGTCCATTTATTAAATATTTTGTGCATAACAGTATGGTACTTGGACCCTACATGTGAAGAGAAATGTCACTTCTTGATGATGTCACCTCTCACAATTAGAGCTCTCCAAAAGTGCAAAGGACTGCTCTGGGAGATGAGTTCCTATTTGTTGGAGCTCTTCTAGTTGGATGATCACTTGTTTCATGTGTTTAGTGGTTATTGATACATGTTAATGAGTGATTAGATGCCTTAAAAAGTCCCTTCCAAGGCTAAAATTCAGTATTTTTAGTGTGTATCACATTTAATAACCACGGAAAAGTTGTTATCCCACTTGTACATGAAGAACTTTAGGAACAAGCAGCTGGCTACTCCATAAAGAAACCCATTACAACCAAGAACATCTGGTTAGCTTAGAAGGTAAACTGGAATGATAAAAATTTGTTATTCATCTTATAGCAGTGACTCTGTATATCCAAATCCTTTTAGATTTTATAATACTCACAGTTCATAGAGAACAATTTTCCTTTTGAAAACCACTATTAAGGAACACTTAGATTTATTCATTTAATTAGAGGGTTAACTAGTACTTATTGAGGGCTTACTAAGTAGTTTCTCACTTGACTCCACTATGGTGGGCTATGTGGGGATTTTTTTTTATCTTCTCCCAGTATTCCATTAGATAAAAATAATTATCCTCAAATTCTTTAAGGTCTTAGTTTTTGGACCCCCCAGTCAAATTTTAAAAAGCTAAATGATTTATTCAACTGAGGGCTTGACTTGTCCATCTACAGTGCCACTCTAAAATATCGGACAACTCAGTAGACTATTGATCTACCTTCATGACATAATCTGGGAAACATAAATTCTTTATCTTTGTGAATTGCTTTTTATTTTATATTTATATTATTATATTATTGAGAGTGCCCTAGAATATACTAGGGCTTCGGGCCATCTATACAATATTATTTGAATATAGGAGCATTTGGAGAAGCCCTCACCATCATAAACAGAATTCCTCTTTCATTTGGACTGTTTGCTAGAAATCTTCCATGACATCAGTAAATACCATTAGTGAGTGTGGTGGGAGCAATATCTTAAGCTTTGTTCCCTTGCAAGTTAGGCTAGTTTTTCCTTAACCTAATTAGAAGAAAGAATAAAAAACCCAGTGTGCTATATGAGTGAGACAGCCCTTCATTTACCCATTAAACCTTTTGAATTTGAACAATGGCAAGCAGATAAAAAGATTAAACGTTCACAGAGACTGTTTCCTGAATTGTTCAGCACAGTTATAGTTTATTAAAACTATAATATTCCCCCTCTCCCCCCAGCCATCTTTACAGAGGTGAGGGAGCATGAGTACTGAATACTTAATATAAATGCAAACTTTATTTTATATGTTGGTTAGTTTTGCAGAACTTTATAAAAATTCATTATTATAAGGGAAGGCTCTTTAGGTAGTGTTAGGGGAAGTGATACCAGTGAATCTTTTGAAGAGAAACTGCTATCTAGCCACTTCTCATCTTCTGCTTGTACAGTAGGTTTTTTTTTTAATCAATCATAAGACTTTACATTTATTCATTTAACTTTACTCACATTTTCTTTTTCCTTTAAGGAAGAAAAAAAGCCTGTTGGGTTTTTTTCCATACCCTCCAGCTACTATACTCTGTATTCTTCCTGTAATTCCTTACTGTCCATTTACCTGTTAGCCTTCATCACTCTGCAGAGACTTTTTTCCCTAAGGAGTCCATATGCAAAGGCCTTGTCCCAGTATTTTTTATATTCTTGCATCTCATCGTTAGACACAGCCATAGTGTATGTAGTGAGAAAAGTGGGGGAAGTGGAGTCATGAAGACCCAGATTCAACTGTCATCTGTCACTCACTATCTCTGTGATGTTGGACAAATCATATAACCTCTCTAGGCCGCCGTTTCCTCATCTATAAAATAAGATTATTGCATTAGACAACCTTCCCTTTTAGCTCCAAATCCACGATCATTCCCTTAGCTTCCATAACACAGCTTTCTGTTGCTACTCCTACTTATATGATAGTCTTTCTTGGTCTCTTACACTGGTTCAATATCATCTTGCCTCCTGTAGTATAGGTGTCCCCAAAGGCATTGTTCATGGCCACCTTTTTCTCAGTTTACATTCAAATTCAATTACTTCAATTATAAATTCTGTGAAAATATTGCCAAACCTATGGATCTAACCCTAATCTCTTTCTTGAGTTCCTGTCGTCCATTTCTACTTCCTGCCAGACATAAACATCCCATCAAAGCCTCAAACTCAATTTGCCAATATATGACTATATAATTCCAGTAAATATATAAAATATATCCATATTAATTAATATATTAATTATATGCTTTATTATACAATTGCATTTATAACTGTATAACATAGCATAGATAACTAATTAAATATGAATTATATTCCTTCCCTAGAAACATTTCTCCTTTCTACTTCTCTGTTTCTGATGGCATTACCACTATTTATATCCCCTTAGGTTAATCCCACTGCTATCGTTCACTATTCTCCCTATCCCACCTCTCACAACCAAGCTACGGCCAAGTCTTGTCAACTGTACTTTCACAGTATCTCTTACAACTGTCTCTTCCCTTCTGGAAACATCATTACCACCCTCTTCAGGCTCTCATCCCTTCTCACCTATTATAATGCCTCCTAACTACACTTCTTAGCTCGAAACACTACTCTAGTCTTTACACAGCTTCTAAAATGATTTTCTTAATGTACTTGTCTCAATCTTGTTACTCCTTGCTCAGAAATTAGCTTTGTGTTGCATGCAAAATTAAATGCAAACTGCTTAGCCTGATGTTTAAGATCATCAGTAACTTGCTTCCAGGGCACATTTCTAGACTCATTTCTCATTATTCACCCAGGCATAATCTTTGTTTCACCAAACTGCATTACTGGCTGTTTCCTAATCTTAACTTTGACTTTCCCATATCCATGCATTCACAAAAATACTACCCTTTGCTTGGACTTTTAAAAATCCTTCTCTTCAAGAACCAGATCAGGTATTGTCTCTCATGTGAAATCTTCCTTTATTCCACCTGCTGAAAGGGAATACTCCCTTCACAGATGTTTTATAATATTTTTTCTTGCATCTTTCCTTAATCAGTTAAGCTTTACTTTGCATTGTTTTCATTTGTTTGCATTCTGCATTACCCTTAATAGTTTGTAAGCCCCTTGAGGGCAATGAGTATGTAATTTTTTAATATTTATATCCATCTGCAAGTGATAATGGTGCCTTGGGCACAATTTGTACACATATTACATTGTTGAATTAAACTGAAACTTTTTGTCTGAGCTAGTTTCCGGTGCTTTGTCAAATGTTTGTGGAACGTTGCTGCAAACCATAGTAGTTAAAACTAAAGTAGCTGACTTTTATCTGGCACTTTGGGGTATACAAAGTACTCTCTGTGCATTGTCACATTGGATCACAACCCTCAAAATCATAGTTCAAATACTGTTATTCTCATATTGTAGATTGGAAAGCTTAGGTTTACAGAGTGTTAGTTATTTTCCTAAAGTGTTTCATTGATATAGGTGCTTGCCTGCAATCACCTGCCTTCTTTGTTTAAATTCAGTACTGCTGGGTCTTGAGGCCTGTCTAAATGTTCAATGATCTAACCTTTTTTTTTTGGCTTTTTGGAGGGCAGTTGGGGTTAAGTGACTTGTCTAAAGTCACAAGGCTAGTAAGTATGTCAAGTGTTTGAGGCTGGATTTGAACTCAGGTCCTCCTGACTCCAGGGCTGGTGCTCTATTCACTGTGCCTCCTAGCCGGCTCTCTTTTATTTTCTTTTCAAGAGTTCTGTAGTAACTAAAAATCAAAGTGAAGAGAACAGTGACCTTCCAGCCCTTACCACTCTATTCCTTAATTCCCAATTCTGTTCTTTTTAAAGAGAACTGAACTTCTCATCCCTCAGGGCTGTTAGTGATTTTTTTTCTACAAATAGAAAATTATTTACCAACTTGTTTAACTTATATCTGGACCACATAACACGTACTGAATTATGTGCTACCTTACATGCTTACATGCTTCATGTTTCATCTTTCCTGATAAGTGAGTAATAAACCTTATAATGGTAGAACCTCTCCCTTTTGCTTCTTTTTTTCCTGCTCACCCCCAGAGTACACAGCAGAGTTCTACAAGACAGATGTTGAAGTGCATTCTACATATTAAAATTCCTTTAAAAGATAGGTATACCATACTATTATGTTTGATAGCCATAAAAGTTTGTGGACTATACATTTGCTCTCAGCATCCCTGGCCTAGAGCTGAGCGATATAAAGCTGTAAGGAAAATCAAAAGAAATGGGACTAGTAGTAGCAGGCATTTCATAATTCTTTTCAAATTAAGGAAAGTCTTGCAAATTCTGCAAGTTTAAATTTCCTGAAGTATTACCTAGTGGCACGCTAATAAATATTGAACAGCTGTCTAAGTATAGGTGGACATTGGTGGGGAGGGTAGAACCAGGGAAGTGGAGGACATACACAAGACTCATCTTTAAGGTCGGACTCCACTGACATTTTTCCATCACTTTTGTAAATACAAACAATTAGCAAATCAAATCCAGACATGTAGCATTTGCCAGTTTCCAAGGTATAATAAATGCTCACACTAAAATTTTAACTATTAGCTCTCCCACTAGTTCATGCTAGAGCTAGCACACCTCTGAGTTTATCCTTCATTAAATAACATTTGGAATTAGGACTGAAAAAAGAAGTACATATTATGTTGTAAGAAATTCTTTCCTATGGGTTAGATATCTTTAAAAGAGAGAGCTTTGGGAGCTGCCTTCTGTGTATCAAGAAGAATGTGCAAAGTATTTTTCCTTTCTTTCCTTTTTTTGCTTTTTTGGAGAGGGGAAGGCAGGATGGTTGGGGTTAAGTGACTTGACCAAGGTCACATACCTAGTAAGTGTTAAGTGTCTCAGGTCAAATTTGAACTCAGGTCCTCCTGATTCCAGGGCTGGTGCTCTATTCACTGTGCCACCTAGCCGCCCTGCAAAGTATTTTTCAAGGTACAGTTAGAACCTTCCTAAAAATTCCATGATAGAGGATAGTATTTTCCCATTCTCTTTGATAGGCCAAAAGCAATGGCAGAACATTAGCACTAGAGAAGAAAAGCTTCATTTTTACAAAATCTACTTTATATCATCAGAGATCTAACCAAAGCTAACACTTGTAACTGAAGATATTAGCAGGAGAAAATTACTACCTTCCTGGTTTCATATAGAAAAGTTTAAAGTCTTGGCAAGTATTCTCTCGATGTATATTTGAAACATTAGGGGGAAAATGCATGTATGTGTGTATACATTTATTTTTCCTGTATGTCCTAAAACCACTTAGCCCATATGTTAAAAGTATGAAATATCCTAATGAAAATGACTTGTGAGAAATTCATGAAAATGCTTCAATTTGTGTTTGTAATTGAAATGAAAATATATTACTTGTGTCTATTCTCCGTAATTTTAACAACTGAATACTGGTTAACATGGACATTTCATTTGTAACTATCTTCAGTGACTTTGTAGCTATGAGTTTTAATGAAGTTTTTCTTGGCATTCAGCAAAAGGAAATAGTTTGTGTTTTTAAAAATTTGAGTGATCTCAGATGAAAAGTTAGCTCAGAGAGCCTCATTGAGAGTTATGGTCAGAACATCTGACTATTGACTTTATATAAAAAGTCATCATCTTTCTGTTCACAAATTGTACATGCCATGTAAAGAAAACTGTTAAACCACTTGACCTCTAGTGATTTATCTCATTTTCTTTTTCTTTTCTAGAAGTGTTTGTATACGTTTGTGTGTACACATACACACATACACACAATCTAATCTGCACACACATATGTATATGTGAGAGGACATTATTACTTTCCTATCATATTAATAACCAAGTATTAAAGTAGGATGCAGCCTTTTCTCCATTATATTCTCATTTAGGGTCCAACTCCTGCAAAAAACTAGTTTCTGAAGGATGTAACTGATAGGTGAGATTGCCTAGCCCTCAAGGAACTTGTTTTTCTATAGAGGTAGGGAACCTGCTTTTCTGTCTTGGGCAGGACCCCACCCAACTAGGATGTCTTACTTCTGTTTAGATATAAAGAGATTGCAGTCTGGACTGGTTCTTACCCTGAGGAGAAGAGCCCCTGTCTTTATACCCCTCCATTAGAGTTTATGATGACCCAGCTCATGAAGGAGAAAAGCAACCTTTGTGGTCCGGATAGAGATGTATTCCCCTGTTCAGATTGCTGGCAGTGGCTGTCTCTTATGATCAAGCCATATTCTCAGCAGGAGGAGCCAAAGACTTTCATCCTGCCTCCTCCTGTGTCTACCAATAAAGGCTGATTTTCAGTTGTCAGGGTAATTCTCTTTCAAGGATTATTAAAAGATTTCAGGCTTTCCATTTTTTTTTTCTGTCTTTTGTAGTTGAGAACCCACTGACCATCCATTTACTGATTGCCAGCTAGCCTAATTAATAAATTGGTAATTAATTACTCAGAAACTCTATCAGGGTTTGGAAGTGTACCTACATATACATGTACACATATATAGACATGTCTGTGGATTGTGTGTCTCTTTATTTTGAAGAGGAGGCC
>CM053596.1:116604943-116641113 GCA_028646575.1 Pseudocheirus occidentalis
GCCCGAAAAGTCAATGAGGAGAAAAGAATTCCTTAAAAAGCAGAATTGGCCAGATGGAAAAGGAATTTCAAAAACTCACTGAAAAGAATAATGCCTTCAAAATTAGACTGGAGCAAAAGAAGTTAATGACTTTATGAGAAATCAAAATACTACAAAACAGATAAAAATCAATGAAAAAATAGAAGGCAATGTGAAAAACTAATCGGAAAAAAAAAATCTATCCAGGTGAGATAATTTAAAAATTTATTGGATTACCCAAAAGCCATGATCAAAAAAAAAAAGAACCTAGACACCATCTTTCAAGAAATTATCAAGCAAAATTTCCCTGATATTCTAGAACCAAAGGGCAAAACAGAAATTGAAAGAATTCACTGATTGCCTCTTGAAAAAGATCCCAAAAAGAAAACTCCTATGAATATTATAGCCAGATTCCAGAGTTCCCAGATCAAGGAGAAAATATTACAAGCATCCAGGAAGAAACAATTTGAGTATTGTGGAAACACAATTAGGATAACACAAGATCTAGGAGTTTCTACACTAAGGGATCGAAGGGCTTGGAATATGATATTCTGGAGGTCAAAGGAGCTAGGATTAAAACCAAGAATCACCTACCCAGCAAAACTGAGTATAATACTTCAAGGGAAAATGTGAATATTCAGTGAAATAGAGGACTTTCAAGCATTCTTGATGAAAAGACAAGAACTGAACAGAAAATGTGACTTTCAAATACAAGAATCAAGAGAAGCATGAGAAGCTAAACAGGAAAAAGAAATCATAAAAAACTTCTTAAAGTTGAACTATTTACATTCCTACATGGAAAAACAATAATTATAACTCATAAGACTTCTCTCAGTATGAGAATAGTTGAAGGGGAATATATATGTATGCATACATATACATGTATGTATAGAAGGGTATATGTGTGTGTATATATGTGTGTATGTGTGTGTGTGTACATGTATACATAGACAGAGGTCACAGATGAGTTGAATGTGAAGAGATGATACCTAGAAACAAAATTAAGAGGTGACAGAGGAATATACTGGGAAAAGGAGAAAGGGAGAGATAGAATAGGGTAAATTATCTCATATAAAGGAGGTAAGAGAAAACTGTTACAATGGAGGGGAAGAGCAGGGAGGTGAAACAGAATGAGTCAACCTTCCTCTCATTGGATTTTGCTTACGGAGGAAATAACACACACACACACACTCTTTCTCTCTCTCTCTCTCTCTCTCTCTCTCTCTCTCTCTCTCTCTCTCTCTCTCTCTCAATTGAGTATTTTACCCTACAGGAAAGTAGAAGGGAAGAGGATAAGAGAGGAATGATAGAAGGGGGAGAGGGCAGTTAGAAGCAAGCACTTTTGAAAAGGGACAGGATCAAAGTAGAAAGTACAATTAAGTCGGGGGGCAGGATAGGATGAAGGGAAATATAGTTCATCTTTCACAATATATCTCCTATAGAAATGTTTTGCCTAACTACATATGTACAACCTATATAGAATTGCTTATATTCCCAGTGGGGGTGGGAGAGGAGGAAAGAAGGGAAAGAATCTGGAAATCAAAGTTTTAAAAACAAATGTTAAAAATTGTTTCTTTACGTGCAACTGGGAAATAATATATTTAGGCAATGGGGTATAGAAATCCATCTTGCCCTACAAGAAAGTAAGGGGTGAAGGGGGAGGACATAAGAGAAAACAGATTGGGGAAGGGGTATTAAGTATTCTTGCTATCTAGGGGTGGGGGTAGGAGAGAGACCAGATAAAATTTGTAACTCAAAATCTTGCATAAATGAATGCTGAAAACTAAAAAATAAATAAATACATTTATAATAGTTAAAAAAAAGTTGTCTGGGGCACTGAGGGCTTCAATGACTTGCCCACAGTCATACAGAGAGTTTATTTCATAAGCAGGACTTGAATGTACATCTTCTTGGTTCCAAGTAGAGCCTTTGGTCCACTTCACCTTACTACCTTTCCATAATAACAACTACTCACATTTAAATGGCACCTTTCGTTATTGTTCAGTCATTTTCAATCCTGTCAGACTTTTTGTGACCCCATTTGGGGTTCTCTTGGCAAAAATATTGAAGTGGTTTGCCATTTCCTTTTCCAGCTCATTTTACCAATAAGGAGGTAAGGCAAACAGAGTTAAGACACTTGTCCAAGGTCACACTACTAGTGTCAGAAGTCATATTTGAACTCAGGAAGATGAGTCCTCCTGACTTCAAGTTCAGCACTTTATCCATTGAACCACCCAGCTGCCCAAAATAGCACTTTTCAGTTTTGCAAAGTGTAAATCCTCACTGGTTTGTGTAAGGAACGTCCTTTGCAAACCTCAAGGAGTTACAGAAATGTAAGTTGTTATTACTATCCTCATTTCATAGATGAAGAAACTGAGCCTCAGAATGATTCAGTGATTGGCCCATTGTCTCATAATTAGTGTCAGACATGGAACCCAAAGGTAAGCGTCTCGACTGCTATTTCCACTGGGGCACACTGGCAATTCTATAAACCTCTCGCAAATCTAGCAGCTGGGGGTTGAAGAGATAGGGGCATGAAAACAAAATGAGAACAGCACCTCCATTTCTAACCTTTTTTGGGGTTTGTTTTGTTTTAGTTTTTTGTACTGCATATCACTGGCTAAACCAATTTTTCTAAATCACCTTGGCACTTGGCTCAGTGTACCAAGGTAGTCAGAGAGAGTGAGTGTGAGAGTGTGTGTGCGTGCGCATGCTCACATGTGTGCACATGTGTGTTTTTAAGCATTTTATGATACCCAAGAGATGAGGCTTTAAGAACATAATGTAAAAAAAGGAATGAAAATGATTGCTTTAGTCAGACTCACTTTGGCTTTCTTTGCAGCCACTTCTGCACCAGGACAAAACCTACTGCAGAGAAAGCACCCAATGTACTTAATCACAGCTTTAGAAGAAAGAGTATTGAAAAGAATGGTTTTTTTTTTCCTTTGCAGTGGTAATGAATGTGGTCTAATATGCTTGTCCCTGGCACCTAGATACTACATGTTGACTGGGACTTTATAAATGAAGAATAAGAGAGAGAGTCTAAGAGTTGGGAAGAACATTTTCTCTCTCACTAATCACCAAGAGAGTCATAGAGCCATGAAAGGATGGGTTAGAAAAGGAGAAAACATTTTGAAAGGTCATGCCACACTTACTGTCTGGTTCTGCCAGGCATGGGGTGTATCTCCCTTTGGGCTTCCTTGAGCCTGTTGAGAGGCAAATGGCTCTTGTCCTTCTGGACCCTGACCGGGACTGAGGTTGAGGAAGAGGAATATTTGGGTCTGGCGCAGTATGGAATATCTACATGGAAGAAAAATAAAGGCAAGTTCAATGGAAATACAATCTTATAAATAAACTTGATCACTTTCATTAAGACCAGCTATTAATATAATTGCATACTCCCTAAATTCACTATGGAGTAATGGATGGATCCCTAGACTTGGAATCAGGAAAAGCTGGATTTGAAAGCTTTCTGGGACACCCTGAGCTGTGCAACTTATGGCAAATCCCCTAACTTCTAAGGGTTTCAGATCCCTCTTCTCTAACATGGAGATAATAATGACTGTAATATTACTCGCCTCAGAGTTAATGGCAAATACAAATGAGGCAAGATGTATAAAAGCACTTAGCAAACTTCAAAGTCTTATGTCAGTGTCAGTTAATATTATTATATGCTGATGCCCTAGTGCACTAGCACCTTGCAAGGTAGGAAAAAAGTTTTCTTCTCGCTGATCATCATATCTGTCACAACCCTCCATTTGCTTTCTGAGTTTTAGGATGTTGTTTGCTTTTATCTTTTAACTGTTAACTCTGGAGGACTTTCAAATATATACATACATATACATGTGTGTGTGTGTGTTTCAACAATATTATCTATTAATTCTGGAGATTTGATCACAATTTGGTATATTTCACCCTTTGACCTATATTGATATAAGCGACAAAATAACCGAGAGATTCTATTTTACCCTTCCAGGTCTAGAGGGGATCAGTGCTATGCAATTCAAAAGGAAACAGAACACCTCATTCTGGACCACTTTCTATATTCCACAGGCTTAAGGATTTGGGGAGAAGGCCACTGCTTCTTAGCTATGCTGTAGATGGGAACAGATTTTTTTTTTTTGCATAGGAACAGTAATAATGATTACAGTTCACATTTATGTAATGTTTTATGACATACTTATACTGTTGTAACACTTATGTAACACAACAACTCTGTATTGTCATTGTGAAGTATCATCATCCCCAAATGACAGATGAGTAAACTGGCTTGAAGAAAAGAACTGAATGACATATAGTCAACAAGCACAACAAGGTCTCACACCTAAGTCTCTGATTCAGGTCAGTGCTTCTTCCACTAAACAGTGCTATTTCTCATGATAAAAACATGCCATTATATAATAATTCTAATAAAAAACACTGATATATATATATATGTAATTTACATACAGCACACATGCATTTTTTCATTTTAGCCTCACAACAACCCTATGAAGTAGGTATCGGTATCATCATCATCATCATCATCATCATCCTCATCATCATCATCATCATCATCCACCACATTACTGTCTTTTGCCTCTTTTTGTATTCCCAGTGCTTAACACAATGCCATTACATAGCAGATGTGTAGCAAACATTTACTGATTCATCATCATCACCACCACCATCATCATAGTTCTCATCCCCATTTTACAGACCAGAAACCTGAGGTCCAGAGGAGTTTAGCAACCTGCTTGTGGTCAAATAGCTATACATTGCCAGAGACTGAATCTGAACTCAGGGCTTCCTGACACTGGCTCCAGTACTCTAACTACCCCCATCATACTCCCTTTATATTCTGGATTATAGGATCACAGATTCAGAGGAGGAAGGCCTCACAGAGGCTATCCATTTCAATCCTTGAATTTTACAGATAAGGAAACTGAGACCAAAAAAATGCGGAGTAACTCGCTCAAGGTACACAGCAGAGTCAGAATTTATACATACCATGTTGGAAAGCAGGCAGGCCAAAGGTTATTACTCTCATCTTGCAAAAAGGGAAACCCAGGCTCAATGGGTTATGTGAATTACTTAAGGTCACAGAGCTAGTAGGTAGAACAGCTGAGACCTGATAAAAGGTCTTCAGACTTTTTAGTTTAGAAACACAGAACCTCAGAGGTCATCTAGTCCTACCTAAAAAGAACTGATTGTGACCAGACTCCTGCTATTATACTCTAAATACGGACTCTTGGGATGACTGGTTGAAACATTCTCTTTTTTTCTCCACTGAATAAAATCTTAGAAGGGCACTTTAGTTAGTCTTTCATTAAGAGTAGTAGGTACATACCCAAGGAGATTAATAAAAGGGAAGAGAAATGAATACAGCACAATAATGACTCAGAACAAAATGGTCTAATCTTATTCAGGAACCATTAATTATTATTGATTCACGAAGGACAACTTTGCCTAGGAAAGAGAATAAGTACATTTCCTGTTTCTACCATCATTCCTGCATCACATTCTTTTATTTAACAACAACAATATTTCTCTGGGAATTTAGCAGATACCTTAAAGATGCACAGACTGTTTTTGTTTCTTTAAAGCAAGAATAACATGATAATAAAGAGTATCAACCCAGAGAGAATGAAGCTGTAGGGGAATGCTGAAAAATCAAAAAGCAGAATTAGAATGCTCCCCTCCCCCAAGAATAGAAACTGCAATACAAATGGTAAAATACCAATGAGAAAAACTTGGAAGATAAATGAAACAGAGGAAAAGCAAACTGATTTGTGAGCATTCCTGAGGAAATTATTTATCCCAGTAAAAGGAAGACAGAATTCTCATAAATAAATCATTAGCAAGAAACTTGAGCCTCTTCTTCAAACCTCATAGGAATGAGCTCACAACAAATAACTCAACAAAGACAAGTCTCCTCTCTCCTGTGGCCCTCATTACCAATTCACTGGTATGGGTCTCCTTCCCTATTGGTGAAAATTGTCACCTTTTTTATTTAACTAACATGCAGAACATATTACGTGAAATGCCAGGCTGGATGAATCAAGAGCCGGAATGAAGGTTGCTGGGAGAAGTATCAACAATCTCAGATATACAGACAATACCACTCTGATGGAAGAATGTGAAGGAGAATTAAGAAACCTCTCAGGGTGAAAGACGAAAGTGCAAAAATGAAGGTCTTGGCAACTGGTCCCTCCTGGCAAAAAGAGAGAGGAAATGGAAGCAGTGTCAGATTTTATATTTCTGGGCTCAAAGATCACTGTAGATGGCAACTGTAGTCAGAAATTAAAAGGCGCTTTCTCTGTGAAAGGCAAAGCTGGACGGCATGGTTGTTTGTTCTCAAAGATGACCAAAATGTTATCACCATGTTGAAGTCAAGGCACAGCGTGTCTGACTGGGGCTGAGTAGACCAATATGAGCTCAGAAGGCTCCACCACAGATTGGGTACAAACAATCCATATGAACAGTGGAATAGAGATCTCTCTAAATTTGCCCATCTCAGGTTTCTTTCGAGCTATTGGCAATTCTGCTTTGCTTACAGAGTACAGTGCCTTCTTTGATATGGGTAATCCATGCTGGGTGGTCCTTCGCCATCTCCCATGTCACCCAATCAATTCCAAAGTTCTTCAGAGAGTCCTGGAGTATGTCCTTGTATCTCTTTTTATGATCACCATGTGAGTACACGCCTTGTGTCAATTCTTCATAAAATAAGTCTTTTAGGTAAATACACATTTGGCATTGAACAACATGGCCAGTCCATCTGTAGTAGAAGTTGAATGCTTCAAAGTTTAGGTCAAGAAAGGACATCAATGTCTAGTATCTTACCTTGCCAGGTAATCTTCAGAGAAATGTTCCTAAGACAATTCAAATGGAAGCGATTCAGTTTCCTGTTACGGCATTGGTATACTGTCCAGGTTTCCCAGGCATACAACAATGAGATGAGCACAATGCCTCCGTTAACCTTCCGTTTGTTAGTCAGTATAATACTTCCTTCCAACACTTTTCCTTCTGAGCCCCTGAAATAATGTACTAGTTCTGGAGGAAAAAGGGAAGCATGCCAGAGAGTTGTTTGCACCAACATGCTAAAAAGGAAGAGACACCATGTTGCCAACAAATATCCGTATGGTCAAAGCTATGGTTTTTCCAGTAGCAAAGTATGGCTGTGAGAGCTGGACTATAAGCAAAGTTGGGTGCCACAAAATCAATGCTCTCAAACTGTGGTGCTGGAGAAGACTTCCAAGAATCCATTGGATAACAAGAAGGTTAAATCAATCACTACTTAAAGAAATTAATTCAAGCTGTTCACTGGAAGGTCAAAAACTGAAGCTGAAGCTTAAATACTCTGGCCACATAATGAGAAGATGGGACTCACTGGAAAAGATCCTTATTTGGGTATGACTAGGGATGGATAGTGTCACAGAAGCAATGAACCTGAGCTTGGATAGACTTTGGGAGATACTATTTGTGAGTACTATTGTTCACAGAGACTTGAGGAGCTGAACAACAGAAAGCCCTGCCCTTTGTGAATGGTGGGGCAGGGTTGGCTAGAGGATAGAGCTTCCTCTCCAAGTTCTCCTTTCAGTCCTAACTCCTCAGGGTCAGTCTCCTTTAGGACTCTTGGGCACCAGTCTTCTTCAGACTCTTCAAGCATCAAACTGCTTCAAGTACTTTTGCTTTCCACCTTCAAGAGAGAAGATGGATGATGTCATCCCCATATCAGGTGTCTGAAGAAAAAGACTGAAAAGCCATGAGAGGAGCTGGAAAACTCCATAATGTCCCTATTACCAGCTTATTACAGTAGAGATTTCAGGAATTTTAGAATCTTCTCTTTTGATTGAGCTGACCTCACTTGCAACAGAAGGGTCCCTTCACTTTGTATTGTCTAGTATACATTTTCCTGTGTACCTTCTCCGTTTTGTCATAATTTGTCATGATCTGGATTTCTTTGCTATTTGCTATGTGTTTACTGTGAAACTGGTATCAGCTGAGGAACATGGCAAGCCTTGGATATAGGGCGTGGGGTGCTTCTATCCCCAAAATGACAAAGCAATCAAATGATAGCTTGAACCTGATCATATTTCCTAGATGACTGATATTTAAGGGAGCAAACAGATATGCTTTCAGTCTAGAACCCTCTCTCTAAGGATAGCAGGGTTCTGGTCCTCTGGTCTCAACCTCCTATTCCAGCCTGGTAGGAAAGAAAGTCTACCTTGGATAAAGGTAGGGAGAAAAAGTCTCATGATTCTGTTCTGCTTCCTTTCAAATCATACGAGGAGAGCTCTTCCCACCACTCCTTTCCCTAGATTCATAATAATTTATTCATAATAAATCAGATTCATAATTCAATCTGCTATCCTGATTGGCAAATGCTTCACATACATGGCCCCCTGCATATAAGGGGACATGGCTGTGCTTAACTTACCAGTCCCAGGCATCTTCTTACCACCTGCCTTGTTGATGTACTCCCCAGTGGTTCCACTCATCATTTCTGTCACTTTCCCAAATAAAATTCCTTTCTGTGGCCACTGTTCCCTTATACGTGTGTCCCCCGTTAAACTATAAAATTCTTGAGGACAGGGACTGTCTTTGCTTTTTTATTTGAATACCCAGCATTTAGCACAGTGCTTAGAATACAGTATGGACTTAGGAAATACTTTTATTTTTATTTATTTTTTTTTTTACTCATTTACTCCTTCAATCTTTAAGGTATGTTTTAGGCAAATACTAGACCATACCTTCTCATAGTGCTCAATCAGAATCTCAACCACAATGTTCTGGAATTTGATGTTCATCATGGCAGCTACGGTTTCTTCCTGTGCCCGCATCAGAGTAGGGCCAAAGATGACTCCAAGGTTGGAGACAGTCATGAGATTCTGCTGGCTATGCAGTGATACTCTATAAATAAAACAAAATTTCAAAATGAATAATTAGAAAAATATATTAATCCAATTTTAAAGAATCTAACTGCTGGAAGGCAAAGAATTTGCAATGATCTGTACAGCCACATTTTAGATTGCAGGTCATTTTTTCCCCACCATACCTAGCATTTCTCTAGGCTGCTCTGTCACCACCCTTACCCTAAGCTCCTCCAGCCATCACTATTTTTTGCCACTGATTGCTGTGGGGTGAGCAAATGAAAAGCAATAGTTTTTTTTTTTTAAATCAACGTTTTGAAACCAGAGGGATTTATTTTTAAAATATTTTTTTTACATCCTTAGATTTCCCTGCATCCTTCTCCCCCTCCCAGAGAGCCATATCTTATTAAAAATAAATTATTTAAAAGTTAAAAAAAGAAATAGAGAAAAAATTTAGTAAAGCCTATGAATACTCTGAAAAATCAGATATTATATACAATGCTCCACATGTGTGGGTTTTTTCCTTCCACCTCTGTAAAGGAGCAGGGAGAGGTGACTGCTCAGATCTTTTGGGGCCCAAATATTTTTTTAAATATAATTAAGATCACTGAATATGTTGGGAAGGGAAAAAACAAAACACCTCCTTGGGGTATCTCCAAAGCCAAGGACAAATAATGCCAGATTAGTAGCTGCTTCCAATTTTCTATGCCATTTGTCCCTTCTAACTGCACAGCTTATCAAAAAGAGACAATAAATGACTTTATTCTACTATTCAGTGCCTACGTCATGAGTATTGATGGATTCTCAATGGCTCTTTCACACAACCTGGCTATAGTACAACTTTAGAGAAACATTCCTGCCTTGGAACCCCTGGTCCTATGCATCTACTTTAAAGACATCTTCCTGAGGAGACTGAAATCCTAAATGGTATCATTTCAACCTGAACCACATTGTGAAATGGCCTAAAAACATCTAAAATACTAATAAGTATTCTTATCATGTTGCTGGGTCATTTTTCAGTTGTTTTCCACTCTTTGTGACTGAATTTAGGGTTTTCTTGCCAAAATTACCAGTGGTATACCATTTTCTTCTCCAGTTCATTTTATAGATGAGAAATTGAGGCAAACAGGGTTAAGTGACTCAACCAGGGCCACAAAGCTAGTAAATGTCTGGGGCTGGATTTAAACTCAGGAAAATGAATTTTTCTAACTGCAGGCCCAGCACCCTATCTACTGAACCACCTAGTTTCCCACAGCGGTCATACAGTTTATAATTAATAATTATCATCATAATAAGGGTTAACATTTTTATAGAGCTTCTGGGGATTTACAAAACCCTTTACACGCTGTCTCACAAGGATCTCTCATAGCTGTCCCGTGAGGTAAAGATGAAGCCTATGTCTATTCCACTTACACAAGAGGGGACACAGGACCTCTAAGTGGCTTGCCCAATGACACATAGTTAATAATTGTCAGAGATGGGATCTGAAGCCAGGTCTCCCATGATGCTCGGAAAGCAGAGTCTGGATATAAATCCAGAAGAATATTTAGAGGTCACCTAAGTGCAGAATTTTGCATTTGATGAGGAAAGCAAATCCCCAGAACACATAGTTACGGTAAGGGGTAAAAAAGGATTTGAATATAGGTCATCTGACTCCAAATGCAGTCTCTTCACATCTAGCATTCTTTATACTAGATGAATGATTTCATCCAAAATCAAGATATATGTTTAGCTTAGAATGTAATAGTGTACATTTACCAATAATGGAACTCTTTTCCATTTCAACTTGAGTATTCACAAAAAGATTCACTTTCTGGATTAAACAGTATCTTCATCCTGTTGCCCAGATGAGGCCTGTAACACCTGTCATCAGAAGGACTCAAACTGGATTCTAGGAAGGAACAGAATGAGGACAGAGAAGGAAGAAGAGGAGAGAGAATGAGAAGAAAGGAAGGGGAAGAACATATATGTATGTGTATATAATTAATTTAAATATAACACATTTATATAATAATTAATTGTATGTATGCATGCATGTGTGTATGAGAGTGTATAAAAGGAGACAGGGAGAACAAGAAGAGGAAGAGGAAGGAAAAAAAAAAAGATTTTTGGTAGAGGAAGGACCTGTGTTCTCATGGACCTAAGGAATTCCCCAATGAGGAAATTCCCTTTAACAATGAAGCTAAAATAACTGCTTTGAACTTCTAGAAAATTGACTGAGGGCACTTGCCTCTGCTTATATTGCCAATATATACAGACACATTCAAGTGTATGCCTCTATATTCTTAAACCAAATATCCTTGAACTCTTTTGTTCTAATTAATGGGATCATCTATGTTACTCCTTCATAGAGAATAAAAAATAGTACCTATAATTCTGATCTTTAGAATCTTAATCTTAAAATGTTCCTTCTATAAAACCACACTGAAATCTTTTAAAAGCCTTATTCTTTTATTATGACACAGTTAACTAAAAAAAAAAAGGAATATAGTATTCTAGTTTTGGTTGCTGCCCTCTGTCCAGGGTAACAGAAATTACTGACTTTTTTGGGCAGAACAGGAAAGAGAAACTTTTTCCTGTATTCTTTACAACATCCTACCCCTTTACATCCAACATGGGATGAACTGGATTTACCATTTTTCAAACATAAATATTTAGGTCCTGAATACCCTTCAGTGCTCTTGGACTTCCAAGTTAAACTTTCCAAGCTTTATAAAAAGGAACGTTTTTTTAAAATAATGCCCTCACAAAGAAATTAAACTGGCAACAGTATGAGTTATTTTTACTGAAATCCTAGCACTTCAAAGTGAATCAAAGAGGTTAATATTAATCTCACTGAGAATGAGTGAGTATAAATTTGAAAATTAGCTCAAAAACTCAGTCTCTTCTAAAAAAAGAGAGCTGATAACCCAACTATGTATAAGAGGGAACATTTTGATAACCAATTTTTTCCCCAATGAATTACCCTCCACCTAAGGTAATAACCTTGAATAGATACAGACATAGGTAATCATGCATTTTAGCTGGCTGTACACCTCATTCATTCAGTCAGGTAGGGAGACAGACACAAGATTGTTTCCTTTTGGAAACAACTAAACTTGTTGGGTGAAAAGAGGAAATTCAATCAGCAATCAGGGCTTTGTAATGAACAGTTATGAAATCATGTGGAATCTATTTTATGGCCATTTTCACAGAAAAAAAAAAGCAAAAGGCAGCACGTACAAAGGGACATTTTCCCCCCGAGTATGGAGAGAACCAACAGATGTTTTATGTCATATTCTCTTAGTAACTTGAATTCAAAATCTACAAAGATCTGGAGTTTCTACATATCATATTCAGCAATAACTGTTATTTCTTTTTTTCTGCATTTACACATAAAATAAAATTTTAAAATTTATTTTAAATTAAAGAATTTTTTAAAAGGAACTAATGTAGTTTGTTTAAAAAAAGATTAAATTAATGCAAATATTTATTTAAAATATTTTTGAAACCAAGAGTTGTTTTAGAGTCACAAGGAAAGTTAGGAGTCAGGTAATCAAAAGATTACAGATCTAGAGTTGAGATTTCAGGAGTCACTTAGTCCAAATGCTTCACTATTCAGATGAGGAAACTGAGGTACACAGATGTTAACTGACTTGCCCAGAAAAACACAAGTGAATTAGCTGTCAATAAATAATAGCAGCACTAAGCCTAAAGTGATCTGCTATTTCTACTGTAACAAGTGGGAGGGTCTTTTAAATCTTCATCCTTTTACCTCATAAAACCACCAAGAATGAGTGGACCAGGCAATCTTCACAAAAGCAGTAACTGTACTTATTTAACTTTTTACACCAATAAACTAGCTCGGCATATAACTTCACATAGTTAATACATGATGAATTAATAGATGAATGGTGTATAACAAACAAATGTCAAAATTAGGTCATTGATGACCAAGATGTAGACAACACATTATTTCCAGACAGGTAGAGCAGTTTTAAAAATAGGTGTTTTGCTTTTTCCAAAAATATTATCAAGGTGTGTTAACCAACCTTTTACCTGAGAGTCACAGCATTGGAGGGTCTTCAGTATAATATACTTGACAAGTGGTTATCTGGTCTCTGCTCCTAGACTGCCAAGGACAGGGAATTCATCATCCCCCCTGAGCAGCCTATTCCACTTGTGGATAGCTCTAATTACAGGATGTTTTTCCTGACATCAAGCCTAAATCTGCCTTTTTGTAACCTCCACCCACTACCCGCTAGGGCCACCTGGAACACTTCCTTTTGACAGTGCTGGAATTACTTGAAGAGAGAGCTATGATGCATCCCCTGAGTCTTCTCTTCTTCAGGCTAAACTGGTTCAGTTCTTCCATTATTCTAGTTGTCCTCCTCTGGCTGTTCTCTAGCTTACCAATGCCCAGAACCGGTAACATGGTATTTCAGATGAAGTCTGACAAGAGCAGAGTAGAGTGAGACGATGACCTCACCATTCCTGGAAGTTACGACCTTCTTAATTCATCCCAAGATCATCTTAGCTTTTAAGATAGCTATGTAACACTACCAAGGGCAGCTGGATGGCACAGTAGATAGAGCGCGAAGCCCAGAGTCAGTAAGGTTCATCTTCCTTAGTTCAAATCTGGCCTCAGACACTTAGGGCAAAGTCACTTAACCCTGCGTGCCTCAAGTTTTCTCATCTATAAAAAGAGCTAGAGAAGGAACTGGCAAACCATTTGAGTATCTTTAGCAAGAAAAGCCCAAATGGGCCCACAGAAAAGTCAGGCACAACTGAAATGACTCAGCATCAACAACACTGCTGAATGAACTTACGGCTCATTCCTTTAGCAGAATAATTGCTTTCTACCCATGCTTCTTCCATCTCATACTTGTGATATTGAGTTTTTGTACCCAAGAACAAGACTTTACATTTGTCCCTACTGAACTTCATCTTATTGGATTCAAACCAATTCTCCAGCCTGTCAAGATCCTTATTTATTTAGCTATGCCTCCTAGCTTTGGGTTATCTGTATACTCAATGAATATAACATTTATGCCTTTATCTAAGACATTGATAAAAATGTGAAAAACCACACAGGGCCAAGCACATACCCCAGGGGTACTCCAATGGAGACCTCCAGTTAATGTGTCATTGGCACCACTAACAATTACCATTTGAGTCAGGTCATCTAACCAGTTCTGAATACATCTGAGTATATTATTGCTTAATACATAATGCTTCATCTTTTTTTTATTAGAACAGAATGAGATATTTTATTTAAAGCTTCACTAAAATCTAGGTAAACTATATCCATGGAATTTTCCTCACCTAACAGTTCAGTAATCCTATTAAAAACGAAAGTGAGCTTGGTAGTATTTCCTGTCTCTTTGTCTCTAGCTCCTTCTCCCCTCTTTTTACACACACACACACACACACACATACATGCACGCACGCACACATGCAAACACACACACACACACACACCCATAGGATTGGAGAAGGGTAAATATTGTCTTGATTTTTCTATATTAAAATATCTATACATACATAATTGGAAAAACATTCTTCCTTCTCTAATACTATATTTTTTTTCCATAATCTTTCCAATATCTCGATAGTAGCTCTATAATCTTGTCTATCAGTTCTTTCAGGTCCCACAAATGAAGGAATTACACATTTATTAAGGACCTACTATGTGGTAGGCACTGTGCTAATGAGCAGTTTAAAAATATTCTCTCATTTCATCTCGCAACAAACCTGTAATTTAGCTACTATTATTATTCTCATTTTACAGCTGAATAAACTGTAAAGAGAGGTTTAAGTGACTTGTCCAAGGTCACAAAACTAGTAAATATGTTGAGGCTTGATTTAAACTCTTTTAAATTTTCCTGAAGCCAGACCTAGCACTCCATACACTGCTCCGCCTGACTCACACTAGGAATAAGTTAGTTAGTCCAGGTGACTTGAAATCAAAGATAGCTAAGCGCTCCCTTACTATTTCCTTTCTTCTCTTGACTACTGAACACCTATTGATTTTGATTCCCTCATTTTTATTTTGGTCTTTCATTTTGGTTCTCTCATTTCCATTTTAAAGCAATTTTTTCAGTTTTCTTGATCCAAAGCAGGGCTTTATATGCCAACTGGAGGTACTTTTAAAAAATTAGTAACAAAAATTGATGCCTACTTCATGGATCTACCACTATTCAGATCTAACAGCTTTCCTTCAAGGCTCAATGCAGGTGCCATTTCCTAAGGAAAGCCGGCCTGGATCTCTTCTGTTGCTACTCGTCTCTCCCCTCAAAGGACTTGATATTAGACTTATTTGTGTATATACTGACTGTCACCACCCCTTACAGGAGAGGTTATAAATATATATTTTTTTGTAAATGGACCTGCTTAGCAACCTAGTAAAATTCCATGGACCTCTCTTCAGAATGTTTAACACATAAAATAAAATACAGAAGATTATAAAGGAAACCAATTATAATGAAATACAGTTAGCAATAAATTTTCTTAAATGCTTAAAGGTCTAAGTCAGGAGCACCTGCCCTAGGTAAAATGCAAGATCCTTGCTATAATTACTGTTTGGTTTTTGCCTTTGAATTCTCAGCTCCTGTTAAGAACCATGTATATTGCAGGCATAGCAGTTGACTCCTACTTTTCCTGCTTTAAGGAGAGTATTTCTGGGCATTCACGCTGCGGGGGGCAGAGGACACAATTAAGCCAAGTATTTGCCATCCACAAGAATATTTTTAATGGCGTTATTTTGTGTGTGTGTGTGTGTGTGCGTGTGTGTGTTTGTGTGTAAATTTCCATATAAAGGCCCAGAAGAGTATTGGAGTCAAAAAGAATTAAATTCAAATCCAGCCTCAGACGCTTAACTTAGCTGAGGGACTGAGCAAATCACCTAATAAATCTGTTTCTGTTTCCTCATCTGTACAGTGGGGATAATACTAGCAACTAGCTTTCAGGCTGCCCTGAGTATAAAATGAGATCATAGTTGTAACACACTTTGCAAATCTTAAAATACTATATACATGCTTACTATTATTATTATATGTCCTTAATATTATTATGCTTATAACTGTTATAAGACAATGCAACTATCTCATTTTTAGCAACATAGAAAGATGAGCTTTAAGTTATTCTTCCAGTAAAGAGATGAAATGAAAATTTCCAAGAAGCCACTTGCCGGTGATCAATCCCTTCTGTGATAAATGGAATACATTTGGGAGATGGCTACCCAAGGTTAGGAGGCGAGTCTGTGACTACAAAACAGAAAAATAACTGAACCATCTGGGCAAAACAGCAATTGTGAGCATAAGCAGACACAGGATGACTTTCATGAGTCAGTTGTTTCTTGTTCATTGTAATACCCAACTTCTGCCACCTAAGCAAAGCTTTCATTTCATTCTGATGTGATTTCAAAGCAGTAGTGAGTGTCTAAATATATTCTCTTCATATGACTCTCCTTAATGAATTATAACTATACGCAACAAGAACCAATTATGAGGCAGCATCAAATGGTGCAAAGAGCGCCAGCTTTGGAGTCAGGGATTCAAATCCAAGCTCTGCCATTTGCTATCTGTGTGACATTGAGCATATCACAAACTCACAGGGCTTCCATTTTCTCATCTGTAAAATGAGTATGAACAAGGATGGATGACATCAAAAGTCCTTTGAGACTCAGACTTTGTGATCGCTCCAAAGGCCGTACTCAAACTAACATTGAAACGAGGCAAGATTTTCCATGGTACTTACTGTGCTTGTACTCTCCAATCTCACCTTACTGATGAAACTGGGCCCCTAATTACAAGTACAGAAACCACTGTAATCTAGTTTAAGTTTCCTAAACTGTATACTATCTATCAAGCAGAAACTGCAATGACATGGAAAACAGGAAAAATTTGGCGAGAGGAATTACTTGACTAAATGTCTTATTAAGATGTCCAACATCTCTCTGTTTTTTTCTGGTAATTTGTGCACCAGTGCATGGACTGCTTCCACCCTGTAGTTTTGGTCATCAGATTCTGTAATAAGAGAATTAATGAAGATAAATGTCATAAATACAAAGAAATGTATGTTACTCCTTAATTAAGAAGGCACTTATTAACGTGTCACAAGCTCAAATCACAAAGCTACATACTTAAATCATTTATATAAATTTATAAGAATTCAGCCTGGGGAAATCAATATCCAACCTCCCTTAACTTTAACTCTTATTGGCATTTAAATTCAGAATTTTTTTTTAATCTTAGCATTATAATATACAACTTTTTGTGTATAGTACATACATAGCATTCAAATATATACTGAATTATAACTATACAAGGATACATTTGTTTGCTAATTAGTTTTAACCACTAACATTATTCATTTATTACTGATAGCTAGCAAGCAACACATGAAATTATTACACTTTACTTACTCTGACAGATCTGTGATTTCATCAGTAAAGACACTCCTTCCATCAATGCCTATCACAACCTCTCTGCTTTCTTATCTTATGCAATTTTTTTTTTTTTGCTTTTTTTTGGAGGTGGGAGGACAAGGCAATTGGGGTTAAGTGACTTGCCAAAGGCCACACAGCTGGGTTTTTTTGTGTGTGTTAAGTGTCTGAGGTCGCATTTGAACTCAGGTCCTCCTGACTCCAAGGCTCTATTCACTGTTCCCCCCAGCCGCCCTATGAAATTTTTTTTCCATGTTTTTCTTTAAATCTTTCATAAAGAATCCATCAAGAGGATTCATAATTGAGTCCCTCAATAAGTTCTTTTAATATCTTAATTGCTGTTAACCTATTGTCATTTTTACCATATTGCCAACTCAATTCTTTCTGTTAATGGGTATTTTAAATATACAGTTCATTAATATTCTATTTTCCTATTTTGCTAATATTTCTTCTAAGTAATCATAGGTACAATCCTACAAGTGCTAGTATGTGGTTCCATTGTTATTTTTTCTTTCACATTAGTATCTTTTGTTTATTCCTCTATTCATTACTATTTACAGTGTTATGGTATAAAGAAATATATTTTCAATGTTTCTGCGTTTTAACATGCATTTTGTAGTTATTTTATGTTGTATCTGACAATCAAATTTTATAAAAGTCCATAAAATACCGAGGACATCAGTTCTTTAATATTCCCACTTTTTAAAAGATGATTTGTAAATTATCTTAAGTCCATTAAATTTAGTTATTCCAACAACCTGTTCAACTCCAGTATTTCCTTTTCTTTTCAATCTTTCATTTTTATTTCGCCCAATTCTGAGATATTAAAATCTTCTACAATTCTGGCATTCTGTCTTTTTCTTTTACAATTCAATTAACTTTCCTTTTAAGAACATTATGTTAAACTATTTGGTGCATATATTATCTATGATGCCTTTAAGCATAATGCAGTTTCTGTTTACCTTTTTGCTATTGTCAATTTTTATTGTTTCTTTATTGGCAAAGCAAAATTGTAACTCTTTGTCTGGAGATCATCTATAGCAAAGAAAATTTTGTTCACCTATACATGCCTTTGTATTTGTATTCTTTAAATGTCTTTATGTTTGAAATGTTTCTTTTTTAAAGAGCAAGTTCTGGGGTTTCATTTTGTTATCCAGTCTGCTATGAAAAACAAAAGGCATAAGGTTTAAACTTCATAAAGAACTGAATATGAAGCCACCTGTCCATGTGTGCATATGTGTGTGTGTGTGTGTGTGTGTGTGTGTGTGTGTGTGCGTGCAGTTTCTGTGAATTACTTTGTGCCAAAAAATTCTTTAACTGTTTCCCCACATTCAGATGTACAGCATATGTTAGGGTGTTAGTACTACAAACACGATGAATCTTAAGAGTCTGGAGTGTCATATCACACCTTAAAAATACGGCATATTCTAAGCCAGAGAAAATGAGACCAGAATACAATTTAGTCAGTGAGAATGTCAGTGATTTTTAGTAAATTGCTTATCTAAAATCCTCATGAAACTGATTTTTGCAGATAGATTTCTTTGGCTCTTCATTTTCTATAGTGTTTAAATAAATACTTTTAACTTCTCACGATTCATGTAAAATCATTGTTATGAATGATAGCTGTTATTCTTTGTTGTACAGTGAAGCCCTCAGAGGTGGGCTATCAAAGTATATGGGGCTAAGCATTCCTTACCTCAATGTTTACCCCCTTCACTAAAATAGCCCAAATTTGCTGTAACATTTTAGCTGGTGTTTTCTCTGTCTTTTCCCTTTGTGATGAATGAAAAATTCAAGGAACTTAGTTTCTGGATAATCAATAATTTTATTAATTACAGCTACCAAATAATAAAAGGATGGTCATTTGGCTTTCTCTTCAAAAACAAGATATGAATCATGGAGGCCTCTCAATGCTTATATGCCTTTGGAAGAGTAGATGTGCCCAATAGGTAGCAATCAAATCTAACCGGCTGACAATCAATGAGAAAATAAATATTTTGATGATAAGTGGACCTGTTCTTATGAGGGGCTGGGGAATGTGACTTTGATTATGTCACTCTTACTTCCAGACCACTCAACTCTTGGGCAATCTGGACAAAGGGATCTACTCCTCATCCAGGCTTACCTGAATAAGACACAAACAGGTCAGAATTTATCCAGATTAGATTGTTTTTACTCCTTAATCAGAACTACGCTTCCCCACTTATGTGAGGTCTTAAACAAGATCAGAAAGCATGTACCACAAGGATCTGGGCAATCTCATCTATCAGCAATATCCTTGAGATACTGACTGAATAACCTACAAGGGGCTGATTTCTGAATGAGGAAATAGAAAAGGGAAAAACAATCTCAATTAATAATCATTATTAATATGAGAGAAATAACCATTTCTCTCACCTTGTGAATAATTTCCTTCTCTACTATCAATTCTTATTAGCGCCAATTATCCTGATTTGGTAGTCCTTTACCCATTCTCCTCAGTGGACTACATCATTAGCTTGCACTAATGTTTATGTTTATGTTCCTGCACTCTAACTGTATTCTAAGTAGCATGGTATCATGGAATGTACATTGAAGATACTGTCAGGGGATTTGAAGGAGTTCCAAGCCTGCTACTTATGAACTATGTGACCAAGAATAACTTCTCTCACTTGTAAAATTACTGATACTGCATTAAATGATCTTTAAGTTCTCTTCTAGATCTAAATTCTATGAACTTATAAAACTAGATATTCATGTATTAAGAGCCTTTACCTATTCCTGTTTTAAAAGAAAATTTTTTGAAAAACATTTAAATTTATGGATTATGAAATATTTTTCTTTTTTGCTGGAATTATAAAATTTTTCATTTATTTTTTATTTTAAGACTTTTCTGGTAAGCTGAATGGCATAACTCTTATCTTTGCATTAATGAATTGCTACTTATATATTCATGTTTATGGTTCAAAATATGGAAAATACTTCCCCCTCCATGTTACCATTTTGTGTAATTCAAATTTCCTAATCTATTTAACTTTTTCCATAGCTGATTATGATTGCAAAGAAAAACAAAGACATTTAAATAATACTTTACTATTACAGACCTAAGTTAAAGAATAGAGAACTTTAGCTGGGAGGGATTTATCACTTATCTAGTCCAGTTCCCTCATTTCACAGATGAGGAAACACAAGACAAAAAGAATGAAACAAACTGTCAAAGACAGGAGAGTTAGTGGCTGAGTTTGGAGAATAACCTTGACCTTTTGAAATCTGGTCCAATACGCCTTGTCACCCCACAGCATACTGACTGTTTTACTATGATTGATGCTATAAACATTTTGAAATAAAGTTATATTTATGGAAGATACTTGTTATGGACATATTTTTAATAGCTCCTTAAGAAAAAATTTCCTCCTTGCCTAAAAAAATATCAAAACCATAAAAAACCTAAAATATAACTAAAAAACATGACTATGAAATGATCTTATCCTTTAGAAGCTACCCGTGCACCCCTCCCTCCCGCACAAACACACTCTGTGGTACTGAGGGGGTTATCATTTTGGTTGGCATAGCAAAAACCTACATGGAAAAAAAAACCATGGAACTCTAAAGAATTTCAAAATTTGGAAACATTGTTCATTACTGCTATAAATGGCTGTTGTACTAAAAAATTGATCTTGGATGTTTAGATTTAAAACACCATAAACTCTATCCTTTATTCTTTGTTCTTCAAATGTACATGAAAACCTCATATAACGTGTAACGGAGAATTCTGCTGTCACTCTTTTCATGTGATAGTCTCTTAAAGAGATTTTTATAAGAAAAAAGGCATTGTGCCTGGGTAAGGACTTTTGGGGTAAAACACTATAGTTCATTAGCTTATCTACCCACCAGTAAGTATCTCCAGGCACTAATGAAAATAGAGAAATTGTTATTTCTAACTTATAAAAAGAAAGTCCCATTGCAGACATAACTTTTCCAAACAAAGATTAGATACCAATAATAATCAAATTGTGCTAATTAATCAGTTAGAGACATCAAGAAGTCCTGTTTTTCACTTGTTCTCTTTGCCTTCTTCTTTCCCTCTCTTTGCAGAGCTTAGGCTCCAATAATAGCTTCAAATGATTTTCTCACAACATTTATTCCTATGACTAATATGGAAATGTTTTATGTGTATAACCTATATCTGATTGCTTGCCATCTCAGGCAGGGGATAGAGGAAGGGACAGAATTTAGAAATTACAACTTTAAATAAAAATATTTAAGAATTGAGAAAAAAAATAGAATTTGTTTTTAAGTCCTTGAAAACTGGAACAAAGGCTGGGGGGGGGTTTGTCTCTTCTTTGGAAATGGAATGAAAAATCAACCCACTGGATAATAGTAGTTACTGAATTTTATTAGGGCCATTTTGCATTTTAATTTTTGTTGTATTCAGGGTCCAATCCTTTACTCCGGAGGAATGTATCTTCATTTTATAATGGAAATCAACAGGAAAATAATTTCATTGAGTCATATAACTATATAGCTACTTTAGGAATCAGCTAATACAACATGCTTTTTTACAGACTGGCAAACCTGGGGACCAAGAGGTGAGGTGGCTTGCTGAAAGTTAGAAAGCTCATCAGTGGTTAAGGTGGAATAAGAACCATCCCTTTCAATTCCTAGCTCATTAAGCTTTTTACTGCATTTATCCCATGAAGCAGATGCTTTTAACAATAGAATATTAAAATTAATAAAGTTAATTTCTTCAGACAGGATAGAACCCATGATGTGCACTCAAATCTCAAGTAATTTTATGCAATTCACCTATTAAAGGCACTCATTGAAATCAACCAACTTTAAATAATTTAGCCCCTTTAATAGATGTTTATATGTCACATCCTTTTCTATTAAACCATGGATTAACTAAAACACTGAAGAACATCTGTTAATAAAAGATATATCAAAATTTCCTCTAATAAAGTCTTAATTTTATTCTTTATCATACTCCGGAAGTAACACTGGGTTATTGGAGGCAATGATCTTGTAGATAGAAAGGCTCTGAGTTACAGTCTGATTGTGGACTACAAGAATTTGTCAATAAAGGATCAGTTTTAAAACTGGTAAAGGGGGGCGGCTAGGTGGCTGGAGTCAGGAGTGCCTGAGTTCAAATCTGGGCTCAGACACTTAACACAAAAAACTAGCCTTGTGACCTTGGGCAAGTCACTTAACCCCAACTGCCCTCCAAAAAAAAAAAAAGCCAAAAAAAAAAACTGGTAAAGGCTCAGCAGCAGAAATCTGTCTACTGGCTAATTTAATTTATTCTGGCCATAGGTAATTGTGTCACCATTTACTGAGGTGTGGAGGGCATAGATATAGTTTTGGTTAGTATAGGGCGCATCCCACATTAATAAAAACACAAATTCTCTGAAGGGCTGATGAATTTCAAAACTTTAAACTGGCAATGAACTGTTAACAACGACTTTAGATGGTTCTTGGACTATGATTAGATTTTAAAATAGTATATATCTTTTTTAAAACATACTTACTAACAGCAACAATGAAATCCTTGTGCAACTTATAAGTCATCAGTGGTTCAGTGAGACACCTAGCATAAAACAAAACAAATACATATATTTTTTAAATGGCAGATATTACCCATTTCCGACAGGCTAAACTTTGTGCTCTAGGCTTCTTCAGAATATTATTCATAAGACACTACACAGTCTCTCCTTAGCCTGAGACCAAGTTCACGATGACAGCAAAGTGGCTAAATAGACATTGGCCCATGGGGGAAAAATAAACTCCTTCCAACTGAGAGACACATAATTAAAAACAAACAAACAACTTGACCTAGTGTTCTATTTTTTTTAAAGAGAAACATAAAATGTTCAAATCACTAACTGTTGAGTCATTTTTCAGTTGTGTCCAAATTTTCATGACCCCATTTTGGGCTTTTCCTCACAAAGACACTGAAGTGATTTGTCATGTCCTTCTCCAGCTCATTGTCAGACGAGGAAACAAAGGCAAACAGGGCTAGGTGACTTGCCCAGGGTCACACAGTTACTAAGTGTCTACGGTCAGATCTGACCTCAGGAAAAGAGTCCTTCTGACACTAGGGCTGGCACTCTACTCCTGTGCCACCTATTCATCAAATAAAGCACAGGCCTATGGCTTCATGTCATTATGACTGATCCAAGAAGAAACTCCCTCTACTGATACAACTAAGCATCTTGTCTGTGACTTTAGTCTTAGTTATCTAGAGCACTGAGAAGTTACATAACCTGCTCAAGGTTAAACAGTCAATAATGTGTCAGAAGTAAGACTTGAACCCAAGTCTTCCTGGGTCTAGTTAGCTAACAAAGTCCTATTCAACAAATGCCCCACTCAAACCCAACCCATATGTGTGTGTGCATGTGTATATGAAAATGTATGTGCATATGTGTGTGTATATACATGTGTGTGTATATATACATGTATATACATCTGGAAATAAACAGCAGAGGAATAAAATACTACAGGTATAATGGAAAAATCTAAATGAGAAAAGAAAGAGGAACATGGCAGAGGATAAGCATAATCTTAATTATCAACAATCTAACCGGAATTCCCAATCTTTCCATCTTCCTGCCCCCACCCCAGGCTCCAGTCTCCCATTCTGATCTATTTTCTAGACACGGCCCGTCTGGATGTCCTGTTCACACCTCAAAATCAACAGGGTGCAAACTGAACTCAGCACTCTAACTACAAACATTCCCTTTGCTGCCATGTCTATTTCTTTTGACTGGACCATGATCACCTTTCTAGTCATTAAGGCTCACAGTAATCATCTTGGATGCTCATTTACTCCTCACACTCTAGGTTGTTGCCAAGACCTGATTATTATAAGAAGTATTTGTCATGTCTACTTCCTGCTTTTCACACAAACCGCAACCACCCTAGTTCAGTCGTTCACTTACTACCTGTTACCACAACAACTACAATAGCCTCCTAACTGATTTTCTTGCTTCATCAATCTATTCTTCACACAGCCACCAAATCAGTCTTAATGCAGTCCTCTGACTATGTTACTCTTACAACTCAAAAAACCTTTGGTGGTTCACTACTGCCAATTAAGTTAAGCATAAATTCCCTACTCAGATATTCGAGGATCTTCAAAATCTAGTTCTAATCACTCCTGGTCTTCTATTAGACTATTCCTTTTATAAACTACGCATTCCAACCAAGTTGGTTTATTGTTCCCATGATTCCTCATCTTTATCAGCCTATTTCTCTCACCTCTCTTGGGCAGAAGAAAGATGGAAAGGAACTCTCAGGTCTCAAGGCACAATTTAGGCACAGACCTCTTCTCAGGTGAAAACTAGCTCTCCCTCCTTAAATTTCTCATTGAATTTTCAAATTTCTCCTTTGCACTTAGCAGATTCTGCTTTATAGTTGTGTGTGCTCTTTAGGTATGCTCACCCACAATCATATTTTAGATTCCTTTGAAAGCAAGTTCTGTGTCTTATTTCATCTTTTTACTTCCAACATCTACCCCATGGGTCAGTAGACACTTAATGATTTTTTAAAAAAATTTAATTAAATTATAACTACCAAACTCCTATAAAGCAAGGATCTATCTCATTTACTAATACTTCTTTTAAAGTAAAACTAATGAATGTATAATACATTATACATAACTCTTAAGAGTTGTGTTTTTTTAAGAGCCGAAGATTAACTTCTTGAATTTAAAAAAAGAATTTAAAAATCGCTACCAATTGGAATTAAAGACATTCTTTAAAATCTTTTCTAGTCAAGTTTTATGATGGAAATAGTTCTACTTTCAAAGTGTAACATGCCCATATTAGGCCTTCTAAAACATTAGTCCTAAAGCCAAGCTTCATTTTTGCAAGTATAAATGCTACCAGACTCTTACTATTTGTTCCAGGGGCTCAATGAAATTAAGCTAAGGGGTAAATCACGGCCAGAAATCGAGAGCAGAACTTTCTAACCCTAATGCAATACTGTGATCACTTTGAAAGGCTATGGAAAAAAAAAAGCCTAAGGAGCAAATCTTACCTGAGGTAGTTTTTTAGTCCACTTGTTATTGTTTTATTATCCCACAGTTCAATATCAATATCAATATCAGGAGGTGACTTAGGAGCTAGAAAAAAAATTAAAATAAGAGGTTTAAAATAGGGATATTCCATTAAGAAGATGTGATTTTAGGAGAATAAGATATTAATGGCTCAGAATACTACCAAGCTAAACTCAAAATTCTGCTTAATGTAATCTGGTGGTGATACCTGAAAAAACTCATTGATTTGCTTTTCCAGAGATCATAGTCCCAACATCTTTCTTGTGTACTGGGGTAATGGAGATATAGGGGCAAATAGAAAGTTTCCAGTGCCAGGGACTGTGGAACTGTCTGTACTTGAAAAAGCAGAGAGGCTCCCTCCTTTTATCCTAGTAGGAAGAGAGAGGCAACATCTTACTTAGAGGAATAGGTAAGTAACATTCTTTGGAAAGGACAAGAGTTCCTTTCCAACTGAGAAAGATAAAAGGAGGTCCTAAAGGACCAACAAAACCATAGCTGCTTTCCCTATAGATGCTATTACTATCATAAAAAGGAAATGAGCCATAGAGAACCCACAGTGTTCACGTTCCTCTCCAGAGCACCTGCTCCAAAGCTTATCTCTATTTCTTTAAAGTATATACTTCACACTGCTATTAACAAGATCTCTATAAGAAACTAAGATAAATTTGTGGTTAAGCCAAGGCATTACTAGTCTGTATGTCTTTCATTTGCCCAAAAGGAGTTGAGGGAGGAGATAAAGGAGTCAAGGGAGGAGTGGAAGGAGCTGAGAAAATTCCCTTAGGACCTGAAGTCAAAGAAATTTTACTGAATAGTATTATAACTATTACATAACTATAACTCCATTAAAAGGGAAAAGATATCAAGTTACAAGAATCTAGATTTTTGTGAATTCTCCTGGGTAAAGAATGATCTATACTCTCCTGTTAGGGGAATGAAGACTTAGTAAGTGCTAAGCTCAGGCAACAATCAGGGGTTGGTTCAGGAGTTCCACCTATCTAACCTTGAGGAGTGGAGTGAAGGCACTAAGGGAGAGCTCCTGCCCCGCCCCACTCCCACCCCCAGATTCCTGAAGGAAGAAGTTAAGAAAGAAGGGGGGTAGGGGAGAAGCAGCCAAAAGAAACTAGTTAACTTCCGAGCTAAACCAAACAATTTCAAATCATTATTAAGCTTTGATGACCAGTCTCTCCTACTATCCCTGGAGCTTCTTAACCTTTTCTTGTGTCATGGATCCCTTTAGAAGTCAGGTGAAACAAATGGAGCCCTTCTCAGAATAATGTTTTAAAATGTATAAAATAAAGCAAATAGAATTACAAAGGGAATCAATTATATTGAAATACAGCTGTCAAAAAATATTTTTTAAAACACAAATTCACTGAGTTCAATACAAGGGGAGAAAAAACTTTAGGAGAACTTTAATCTGTAGGTTCCCAAACAGAAGAGTTTTAAGTCAATTTCTGTTATCAGCTGTGATGCTTGTTCTCTGAGCATTAATAAATCAGTGGCTATTCCTAGATTTGAGGAAGAAGTCTGAATAATCAGAAGTAAACACAGACCACAGAGGTCTTTGAAAGCCTAAACAGTTAATTATTAAGACTGACCTTAAATGTGGTGACCTTTATAACAGCTAGGTGACATAGTGGATAAAGTGCTGGGCCTGGAGTCAGAAAAACCCAAGTTCAAATCCAGTCCCAGACACTGTGTTACCCTGAACAAATCTCTCTACTTGCCACAGTTTACTCAACTATAAAATGGGGATGGTAATAATAAGACATACTTTCCAGGGCTGTTATTAAAGTGAGATAATATTTGTAAAATTTTAGCACAGTGGCTGGAACATGATAGGTGCTTTATAAATTCCAGCTATCATTATTGTTACTATGGTTTTTTTTTTTGCTTTTTGGAGGGAGGAGGGCAGGGCAATTGGGGTTAAGTGACTTGCCCAAGGTCACATGGCTAGCAAGTGTTAAGTGTCTGAGGCCATATTTGAACTCGGGTCCTCCTGACTCCAGGGCCGGTATTCTATTCACCGCACCACTTAGCTTCCCCTCATTATCATTACTATTATCTGATATTTATGTAATATTTTATAATTACAAATTATATAACCATGCAGCATCTCACTTGAGCCTCACAACAACCCTATGAGACAAGCAGTACAAGAATTCATTTCTTCCTTTGACACAGATGAAGTTGTGACCTGCTAGAGATCACACAGTGGTGGGGCCAGGAATCCAAACTAGACTTAGGAAAACGTAAGCTCCTTAAAGGCAGGAAACTGCCCCATTTTGAAATTCCTATCCTCCTGGCTTAGAACATGGAATTTACCAGATGGTTAGTAACTGCCTGAGTGACTGGTCTTAGATTCCAAGTTCCATATTCTTTGATTACACCAGGCTGCCCAGTTGTGTATCTAACTACACCAAACAGCCCAATTCAATTCACCCCAAATGCATGAAGCAATGTGGTGGGTGCTGAGAATAAAGAGATTAAAAATGCCAATCCTTGCATCCAAGAGTTAGCATTCATCTGGGGGTGAGGGACCAAGGGCAGTGAAAGTAGATGATAGGCATAAATACAAACATAACTTCATGTACAGTGTGATGTGGACACAGGGCTCCAGGAAAACTTGAAGAGGCAGATGGAACTTTCAGCTGAGGCAATTAAAACAATACTACAGATACAGTTTTTAAATCTTACCTAAGGACACAAAGAATTTCAATTTATACTGATTGTGGAAGAAAGAAAAGCCTAGTCTAGAGGGTCTCTAGCTAACAGAAACCTTGTGTAGGTGCTTCTTTTCCTTGCATATAGTCCAAAAAAATCCCCAATGAGTAATTATTTTTATTTCCTACTCACAAAATGTGGTGTTCATGAGCTTCTGGACCTTTGAGTTCACGCCTCCTATTCGGTAGAGCCCTAAAATGGTGATACCTAAAGGGAAGAATCAGAGGAAAAGCACTTGAAACCGGCTCCAAAGGACACAATGCTGCCTAGACATGCCTATCTACAATCTGAAAGTCATTCATCTCCATCTTCAGTTTTAACTTTAACAAGCTTATCCCTGAAAATTCTTTTAGGCACCCATTTCTCAGATAATATTTTCAGAATATCAAATATGAATTTGACAGCACTGAAGTTTTTCCATTCTGATTTGTTTAAACTTCTTCTAGGATATGCAGGGAGGCAGATATCCCTTAGCTGAAGAGATATTTCACTACACTGTGGAAGAATGGAATAAAAGGTAGATTAAGGTCTTGGGCCCTGGGTTCAAAGTCTGACTTTTCCACTTATTGCCTGCGTGACTCTGGGCACCTCACTTTACTTTCCTAGTCTGTGGTTTCCTTATATGTAAAAGGAAGAACTCTAAAGTTTTTTTCTAGCTCTAAATCTATGATTCTATGACCTACCACCTCACTGGTACCTAATATTTATTGCATTATATTCAGCAACCATCTAAGCCAACACTTCCTCCTATTTATAAGACTGTCAGAACTGCTGAGGACCTAGAGATCATCTAACTGAACCTTTCATTTGACATGAGAAAACTGAGGCCTAAAGAGGTTCACTGATTTGCCCAATGTCACACAATGAATAAATAGTAGAGCGAGGAATTTAAACTAATGTTTTCTGATGTTATCTCCAGGGTCCTTTATATAATGCCTTATTTCTTTATAGTATCTCCCATCCTAACCATTCCTTTATTCATTCAATCAGTGAGCATTTATTAAATATCATGCCAAGCACTGCATAGTTGATAGAGATACAAACAAAAACATGATCTCAAGAAGTTCATATTCTATTGAGGGAGACAACATGAACATACATAATTCTAGGCAAGATATACACCAAATAACTAATAAGGGGAAGGGAGATGACTAATTAGCACCTACCAAGAGTATTATATTATTTAATATAGCTCCCTTATGTTTCTTTCAACTCTTTCTAATCTAACTAATTACTTATCTTTTGCGTCTTGTCACTATCCTTTTCCCATGTGCTTCTTTTTACCTTTCTATTTTCTCAAAATACTAGATATACTCATTGACCCTATTAGTGGTATCCAAGGCTAGAAATTTGGCTGTCCTTTAATAAAATAGAATAAAGTAAATAATAAAATGATTATTAAAACAAATAAGGGCAAATAAAAATGAAAACTACACTATTGGGGAGGTGGGAACTGTTGTAGGGAGCCTGATAGGTCAGGGATAGTCAAATTACCAAGTTTCTAAACAATACTAACAACATGCATGAGGTGGTGAGAGCAATACAACATACTATGGGTACAGATAACACAGGAAGAACTGGTTATTTTTCTTAAAATTACTCAGCTTAATGGGGAAAATGGAATTTTAAATCTTTGTATGAATGGGAAGAACAAATGGGTTTATGGAAAGTTCTGTCCTCTTCACTAACATTTCCTTAACACTGACCTGAAACCAGGCAATGCAAATACCCAAGAACAAATGGACCAAGGAGCCACTCCATTGCCTGTGAAGTCTTACCGTTTAACTTAAAATATTAAACCATTAAATATTAAAATGATCATATATTAAATATTAGTTTATAAATATTAAAAATATAAAGTATAAATAATGTATTTAATATTTTAAATATTAAATATAAATATTGAAATATTAAATTATTAAAACTGGTTAAATCACCCAGACCTCCCAATCTTGGAAACAATCAATCAACCAAGAAAAATAAAAAATATCTATTGAGAGCCTATTATATGTATGACCCTGCAATAAGTCATTCAGTAAACTTAAAAACTATGATTTTAACTAACATATATTTTAACTGAGACAAGTTTTTAGAAAGGTAAAATACAGCTCATAAATGGATTTTGGCCTTTCAGCAGGACTAGAAAACATACTGACTACAAGTTTAAAATTCAAGAAGACCATGGGATCATAAAATTCATTGGATCATGAAGTAAGGATTGGAAAGGCCACTAGAAGGCATCTAATATAACATGATCATTTAACGGATGGGGAAACTGATCCTCCGAGAATATGGAATTTCACAAAGATAGAAAGGAGCAAAGCACTTGAGCCAACAAAGCACTGACTCTAATCCAGAGATCTTTCTACCATGCCATGCATACTCCTTTGTTTGTAAATGTATCCTAAATGTATAAATACATTAAAAATATAACATATCTGACATATTAATAAATGTCTAATAAGTCTCCCTCTCTCTCTCTCGATTTCTTTCCATCTCTCTCTGTCAGTCTAGTGTCAGCCTATCTAAAGATCTCAGAAATAGCTTCTATGTAAAAATGAGGCACATACTAGAAACAACATGAGAAAAATAACTCATGTCTCACCTCTAGACTCCACAGCTTGAATGCACTTCCTCACAAAGTTGAATCCAGCTTCATTTAAGTACACTGCAAATAAAAGAAAATTAAATGTTGAATATTTATGCTGAACTCACGTCTCTTCAACACAATAGTTTTTGCTGTATTTGCCCTTCAACACACAATGGTTAAGGAAGTTCTTCAGTTTTTAATGTTTGTTGGCATGATGGGTGGTTACTATTATTATTTTTTAGGAGGAACAGGTGAGAGAGGAAAGAAAAACAGTATACTCACTGAGTTTTTATATGAATCTGCTATGTTAAACATACTGAAACTTAGTACAGAGGGCCCCATATCTGCAATTACATAGGTTCAGTTCAATGCAACTTATATAAAATTTACTGTTTTTATTTTTTTTATCTTTTAAAATTATTTTTACCTTTTTTATAAAAAACTTAATTTTTTAAAAAACATGAACTTAGCATGTCAATGAACAGGAACATTTCATATACAAAGAATGGTGAAAAAAGGATTATATAAGCCACAAATTTATATTATGTACAGGTTGTACTTTAAGGTAAACATTCCATTTAGTATGGGAGTACTAACACTGCCATTCCCTCTATGAATGTCTTTTTGTTCTCTTCTAGGATTTTTTTTTATTTCACTGACGTGTTTTTCTTTCTTATTTTTGACACTGATCTCCCAACTCTTTATTCCTCCTATTACTCTCCTCCCTCCCCCAAAGCCCTACACTGTAACAAATAGTCAAGCAAAGCTAACCCATACATTAGCTATGTCTGAAAACATGGCCTTATTCTACCCCTCTAACTCAACATCTCTCTTCCAAAAGGTAGGAAGTATGCTTTTTCATTAGTCTTCTAGAGTCATGCTAAGTCATTGCACTGCTCTCTGCTTTCTGATTTTCACTAGGAATGCTACAATTTGCTGAAAACTTTGGCCACATGAACCATGGCTTGCTTTCATGAGTACGCATTGGTTTTTTAATACTTTCAGATTAATAAAAGTTCTTCCTCAAAGTTTAAAAGGAAAGACTATTACAGAACTAAGAAAAAGTTCATCAGATGCTAGAGTAAGCAATAAATTGTCATAACTCTCCTATATTTACCTCAAAACAGATACAAAACAGAGCCTCAAAACAAATCTTGGACAGCAGAACCAGCAAAAAGAAAGGGTAAAGCATACTTTGAGCTCAAGAAACTTAGACAATCACTAAGAAGAGTTCATCTCACTCAGTTTGTTAAAGGGAGTGCAGTCCAAGACAGGAAGTGTCCCAACAAGACAGTGGCAAGTCCCACCTCAGCAAATCAGCAGTAGATCCTGAGACCCAGGGTGCAGAGCAGCAAGCACAACACCAATACCAGGACTTACCACATGCCTCAGCACAGATTGGAGAATGGGCAGACCCCAGAACCAGAATGTGCTTCATCACAGACCCAGTAAAACAGGTAAATATCAACCCCATGGGTGCCTAAGCAGACAGGTATCCACCAGCACTGGCCCTTTCACATGCTTCAGTGTAGCCCTGGGCTCCAGTGGCCACATCTCTATGTGTTTCAGTGTACCATCAGGTAAGCAGGTAAATGCCAACCCTATGGATGCCCAAGCAAACAGGAAGTCCAGTGCTGGGCCCCTGCAATGTGCTGTAGCAGAACCCTGGGCAAAGAGTCAGCTACCAGAAGACAGACTACCACATGCTTCGGTGTAGCCCCAAGGAAATGTAGAGGTACCACACTGGCCTCAGTACATGTCAGACACAACCACTAGAATCCTGGTTCAGCACCAAGTAAGCTGACAGACCCTTATGGTCTCCAGGAAGGCCCGCCATTCACGGTCACTCCCATCCCTCCTTACCCCCCCCCCCCCCGACAAAATGCACAGCAACAGATACAATGGTCCCCTGGGGGTGCCAGAGTAACATCTGTGCAGCACCAGGTAAACAACTAGAGTCTGTAGCTCCTAGAACAAGAAGCCTGAGACAGTGCCCCTTCCACCCCAGAAGCAGAGCTCAAATTTAAAGGAATAAAAAGGACAAATAAGAGGAGTAGAAAGCAATAACAGAAAAAAAAAATCTGACCACAGAAAAGTTATTGGAGTGACAAGGAAGATCAAGACACAAACTCCCTCAAAGGTGATGATGTATATAAAGTACTTTACAAGTTTTTTTTTCAACAAAGTTTATTAAAGATCCACCATGTTGGGTAGACTCTAAAAAAAAAAAAAAAGGAGACACAAACTTAGAAGAGGGCAACAATGCCAAAATACCTATGGGCAAAACCCCAAACTAAAATGAGAAGTGGACTCAAGCCCAAAAAGAATTCACAGGAAGAGCTCAAAGAGGAGCTTAAAAATCATATTAAAAAGGTGGAAGAAACATTGGGAAAATAAATGAGAGTGATGCAAGAGAATTATGAAAAAAGAGTACACAGCTTTGAAAAAGAAAGCAACTGTTTAAAAATTCGAACTGGCCAAATAGAAAAAACAGATAGAAAAATCCACTGAAGAAACAACTCCATAAAGAGTACAACTGGCCAAAAGGAAAAGTACAAAAAGCTACTTGAGGACAACAATCCCTTAAAAGTTAGAATTGGGTAAGTGGAAGTTAATCATTCTATGAGACATCAAGAATCAATCAGACACACCGGCCTTGGAGTCAGGAGTACCTGAGTTCAAATCCGGCCTCAGACACTTAACACAAAAACTAGCTGTGTGACCTTGGGCAAGTCACTTAACCCCAACTGCCCTCCAAAAAAGCAAAAAAAAAGCAAAAAAAAAAAAAAGAATCAATCAGACAAGCTGAGAAAATGAAAAAATAGAAGAAAATGTAAAATACCTCATGAGAAAAACAACTGACCTGGAAAAGAGATCCAGGAGAGACAATGTCAGAATCATTTTACTACTGAAAGTCATAATCAAAAGGAGGAACTGGACAGTGTCTTTCAAGAAATGATCAAGGATAACTGCCCTGATATCCTGGAACCAGTGGCAAAAAAGGCAATGAAAGAAACCACTAATCACCTCAGGAAAAAGATCCCAAAATAAAAACTCCAAGGAACATTATAACCAAATTACAAAAACTATCGGGAATAGGAAAAAAATATAGCAAGTGGTCAGAAAGAAACAATTCAAATATTGGAGAGCCACAATCAGGATTACACAGGACTTAGGAGCAGCAACACTCAAAGATCAGAAGAGACAAAGGAGGTAGGACCACAACCAAGAATCACATACCCAGCAAAATTAAGCATAATACTTGAAGGGAAAAAATAGTCATTTAATGAAATAGGATTTCAATCTTTCATAAGAAGAGCAGAACTGAACAAAAATTTTGTTCTCCAATATCAAAACCCAAGAGAAGAATAAACAAGTAAAAAAAGAAAACATAAGGGAGTCCATGGAGCTGAACTGTTTACATCCCTACATAGGAAGATGATACCTTAAAAAATGTCATTCTTAAAACTTGTACCACTAATAGTACAGCTAAACGGATTATATATAGAGGGTACAGAAATAAAGTGAATTTGAGGGAATGACATAAAAAATAACTAAAGAATGAGAAAGAGGAGTACACTGGGTACAGAAGAAAGGGAGAGTTAGAAGGGGTAAATTATTTCACATGAAGAGGCACAAAAGACCCATTACAAGAGAGGGGAAGATGGGAGGGTTGGTAATGGGCATTGCTTGAACCTTACTCTCAACAGTATTGGCTCAGAAATGGAATAATATACACAATCGGCTGAACATAGAAATCTAACCTGACATGGAAGTAGGAGGGGAGGAGATTAAGTAAAGATGGGGGAGGCAGAAAAAATGGAAGACATATCAGGGGAGGTGACAGACAGAAGCAAAATACTGGTGAAAACTGACAGGGTGAAAGGAGAGAGAAGACAAACAGGAGGAAAACTAGGATGAAAGGAAATGCACAGTTAGTAATCATAACTGTGAACGTGAATGAGATGAGTTCTCCCATAAAACAGAAGTAGATAGGAGAGTAGATCAAAACCTAGACTCCTACAATATGCTGCTTACAAGAAACATACTTGAAGCAGACACACACACACACACACACACACACACACACAATAAAGGTAAGGAGATGGAGAATAATCTATTATGCTTCAGCTGATATAAAAAAGGCAAGGGTAGCAGAAAAGCAAAATCATACCTAATTAAAAGAGATAAGGAAGGAAACTGCATCTTGCTAAAAGCTACCATGAACAATGAAGAAATAGCAATACTAAAGATATATGCACCAAGTGATACAGCATCCAAATTCTTAAGAAGTTAAGTGAGTACAGGTTCATAACCAAACAAGAGATGGAGAGCATTATGAAATAAAAATATATAATTTTGATTATATCAAAATGAAAAGCTTTTGCACAAACAAAACAGGCAAATTTCAGAAAATCCTGGAAACACTTGTATGAACTCATGCAAAATGAAATGAGCAGAACCAGGAAGACATGATACACAGTATAAAAAACACTGCATGATGATCAACTATGAATGACTCAGTTCTTCTCAGTAACACATGTACAAAGGACTCACGAAGGAAAATGCTATCCACATCCAGATGAAGAACTGATGGATTCAGAATGCAGATGGAAGCATATTTTTTTCACTTAGTCTTTTTATGTTTTTTATCCTTTTGATCTGTTTCTTCTTTCACATTTATGACTAATATGGAATTATGTTTTACATGATAGCATATGTATAACCTCTATCAAAATTGCCTACCATTTTAGGAAGTGGAGTGGGGTGGGAGGGAGAAAAATTTGAAACTCAAAATCATGCAAAAATGAAAGCTAAATATTGTCTTGACTTAGAATTGGGGAAAAAAATACCTTTTTTAAAAAAAGTTCATCAGCTTCAATCTCCCTATATTATAGATGAGAAAACCTAAACAAAACTGAGTACTACTTTGATGAAGTGAGCAATCCAAGGTCACACATCAAGTTTATGGCAGACCTAAATCCCTGTCTAGTGGTCTTTCCACTGCACCACACTGCCTACTTCTTTACTATGATTACTGTCTTCAATTTCTTCCTTTGTAGTACATCTTGTACTCAAGCTATTAAATTGACATTTCTAAAGCATAAAACAGATCATCATAAGTCTCATGCTAAAAGCAATTTAAAGTCCTTCACAATCTCACTCAAACCTATTCTTGCAGACTGAATGAACCCTATTTCTGCTCACTTAGTCTATGTTTCAGTCAAGATGGCCTGCTTATAACTCAGACAATGTTCACAACATTTCAATGTAAAGTTCTGCGCCTTTGCATTAAGTTGTCCCACATGCCTGAAATGCCCTTAGATATGTTCCTAGCATCCCCAGATTCTATCAAGGCTCAGCTAAGTATCGCCTCCTAAATGACATCTTTTATGATTTCTCCAGCTTAAGTTAGTGCCTGTAATGGTAATTAATTTGTTTGAGCAGATGTTAAGTAGATCCTAGTAACCTACTGTTAAGTATAGAACTCTGTTCATTGGTGAAAAGTTGTGAATTCCCCCCCCC
>CM053596.1:116648115-116697885 GCA_028646575.1 Pseudocheirus occidentalis
GATGACAAGAGAGGAAGGGAAAGAGTGTTTAAAAATATATATTATTATTATTATTGTTATTTCTTAACATGCAACTGGGAAATAAGATATACAGGGATTGGGGTATGAAGATCCATCTTGCCGTACAAGAAAGTGGGAGGAGAGATGGGGGAGGATATAGGAGAGAGCAGATTGGGGATGAGGGTATACAGTGGGATCGCTGTTTTGAGGTGGTGGGCAGGGGAAAGACAGAGAAAATTTGTAACAAAATCTTGTGGAAATGAATGATGTAAACTAAAAATAAACCTAACATTTAATTTTAAAAAATAAAAAAAAAATGACCTAGTCAGTTAACACATGGTCTATTTGCTAAGAAGACAAATATGGCAGCCAAGGACATGACCAGTTTAAAATACAAACTTATTTGTAAACTCTTACAGATGATGAATTATGTTTTTTTAAAAAAAGCTTTAAACAACTGGTGGCAAATTGAGTTTAAAAAAATTTTATCAAGAATTCCAACTAAGCAAAGTTATCCTAATTATATCTAAAGATAAACTTGGAAGGAGTGCAATAAATGTATAGAAAATGGAAAATGGAAAGGTTTCTTTATTTAAAAAAAAATTCTTTGCACCACTGAGGGAAATGGAACCAACACATCTGCACTCTTAATGTTACCGATCTAGATATGTATATAGAAGAAGCAGAAAGACGGGAAAGGTAGCAATATTAGATGAAGCATATACACAAGATACCCATGCCAGAAGCAACATAAATGTGAGGATACTGAAGGACTGATTCATAACATATCTATAGGAGAGGAAAGTGGAAGAGGCGAATTTGGGAAGAATATGAAGAAAGGGACAAGAAATATCAAACTTCTTTTTTTTTTTTTTGAAGGGGAAGGCAAGGCGATTGAGGTTAGGTGACTTGCCCAAGCTAATAAGTGTCAAATGTCTGAGGTCAAGTTTGAACTCAGGTCCTCCTGACTCCAGGGCCTGTGCTCTATTCACTGTGCCACCTAGCTGCTCCATTATTTTGTTTTGTTTTGCACACTTTATTAATAGAGAAAGAAAAAAGGTAATCAAGGGATCCTCAACAACTACTAATCTATATGCCTACTTGTCTGTCTTTATAGGCATTTTATAAAATAATCTATATACACATGCCCCAAAGAAATCATTAGTGAGATATTAGCTTGAGACGGGCAGGCTTTCATTTGCAATATTCCACAGCAGACTACAGCTTTAATATGGTAGAGTTCACAGACAGATACTGAAAACACAAGATTTCACTATTCTTATTGTGTTGATGATAAAAAACAAGTTTTGTTTTGGTAGAGCAAATCACCACTTTAAGGGATCTCCCTCAATCAACAAGAACCTATTAAGCATCTGTTATTCATCATGCATTGTATTAGGTCACTGGTCTCAAGGAGCTTACGTTGTATTCAAAGAGCTTTCAGCAAGGTGTCATGCACACATCAACATTTTTCAAGATTCCTTCAAAAGATATAATAACAGAGATAAAACTTTGTCAATGATCATGAAGAGCATGTGAGGTACAAAACAAGAGGGAGATGTACTTCTGACTAAGTTCAAATGTATCATAGCGGAGATCTGGCACAGTCTAAGTTGGAATATTCCCTGTCAACAACAAGTTCCTCTTGATGTTTCTGTTGGCAGATGACATTATACTGGTTGCATCAAGTTCTAGAAATTTTCAAAGTCTCTTGGACAAGACCCATAACTTCTTGGAAGAAGTTGGACTAATTATCCATGCAGAAAATAACATGTGAATGAATAATTTCTATTGATATGAAGGTAGCTAGACAAACCACAGAGCTTATCCATTCAGTATATATACCTTGGACAGACAATGCAAAAGAAAAAATTGAGTTTAAAACTAAACAATTAATAGAAGGGGATGGTTTGTCTATGGAGCATTGCAAAGCTCCTTCAATGGCTCTAAACCTCTATCAAAGCTACATCAAAGCCTCCATGAAAGGCACATCTTTTTAATACCAATACTCTACCAGTTTTGTTGAATAGCTACATGCCATACAACACTATCATCTCCAATTAATTAAAATAAAATAGGACTCTTTTTGAGGACTATACTTGTTTGCTACAAGAGAGGGCCCTTCTGAAGGTAAAGAGTCACTGAGAAATGACAGATGGAAAAAAACACAAGGAAGCTGTAACATATCACAAAGAATAAGAAAGAAGTGGAGTTGAGGGCAGCTAGGTGGTCCAGTGAATAGACCACTGGCCCTGGAGTCAGAAGGAACTGAGTTCAAATCCAGCCTCAAACACTTAACACTTACTAGCTGTGTGACCTTGGGCAAGTCACTTAACCCTCATTGCTCTGCCTAGGAAGGAAGGAAGGAAGGAAGGAAGGACGGACAAACTGGAGTGAAAGATGCTTATGAAGAAATGTTCTAATATTTAAAGAAGAAGGGATGGTCACATGGCATGAGCATGGGTTAACCAGTGGAAGACTGGTATAACTGCTATATCAAATGAAGGAAAGGAAGGCCCTAAATACTAGACAGATCATCTGTAGTAATGGTTGCATCAAGATTTGGAATGCTTTTCCATTTATGGGAACAAATAGACAAGAGTTTGACATGACGGGTAGGCACAGATGTGTTTCAATATGTATTGCCAAAAGAAACCTCCACATCAATGTAATCACAAACTCATCTGAAAGTCTGAGTTTAAAGTTGTGGTATATGACTGTGATGGAATACTATTGTGCTATAAGAAATGACAATCAGAATATTCTCATAAAACCTCCAAAGACTTACATGAACTGAGCAAAAACAGAACAGTAACAGTAACAGCAATATTGTAAGAATGATCAACTTTGTGAAAGACTTAGTTCTCTGATCAAAGTAATTGTCCAAGACAATTCCAAAGGCCCCATCATGAAAAATGTTATCTACCTCCAGTGAGAGAACTGATGAACAATGAATGCAGACTGAAGTATATGAATTTACTTCTTTTTTCATTTTATTTTTGTCTGTGTTTTCTTTCATAACATGGCTACTATGAAAATTTGTTTTCATGACTTCACATGTATAATTTATCAAACTGCTTGCCTTCTCAAGAAAGGGGTGGGATGGGAGAAAGGGAAAGAATTTGGAACTCAAAAGTTTTTTTTTAATGTTAATTTTTACACATGTAATTGGGAAATATTTAGTTAAATAAATAGAAGATACATTTTAAAAGAATTTGAGTCTGGAGAGGAGGGGCAGGGAGATGAAGTAATGATCCTAAATGCCATATTTATAAACATTTTAAAGTATGGGGTTTCACATAAGAGTTTTCCTTCACTTCTTCTAATTGTTTTCTACTTAAGGATAAATTTTTAATTATCTTTTTGATTCAAAATTTTAAACTGTATTTTTAAACCCTTCAATTTACTTTCTTAGGGAAAAAAAAGCTTCCAAAGTATCCCTTGTTATACCTCAGGAGTACTCTATGGTGAAAGTGACTTTTAAAATGACAGAGATCACCATGAAGTGCCAGTATTACTATAAAAGCATTTTTCCGATCTTCATCGCTGTTATAAAGTCCAAAGTCATATGATCATATAGATCACAGATTTAGATTTAGACGGGACATTAGATGCTCTCTAGTTCACTCCTTTCATTTTATAAATGGAGAACCGAGGCCCAAGAAGATGAAGTGCGCTATATGAAGTCACAAAGGTTATAAGAATTTGAACCCAGGTTCTCTGACTCAACAGCCAGTTCTCTTTTGTATTATGTTGTATCAATAAAATCCTTCTTTTCTCTTATAAAGACTTACATAAGCTGATGATAAGTGAAGTTAGCAGAACCAGGGAACACCGTATACATTAAAAGCTATATTATAAGAAGGACTAAATGTGAAGACAATCTTTACCAGACCAACTCAGTCTTTGATTCCTTTTTCCCTTTGTACAACCCTGTAATATTCATTTTGGTACACTATAACCTGGGTATTTTTAAAATTTAACTGTTACATGAATATTCAGTGGAATGCTAGCTGTCTATTAAATTTTCTGTGAAAATTTATATCTTGGAAACTGGTCAATGCTACAACTCAAGGCTCGATTCATTGTTTACCTAGACTTAGAAAGCGACAGAGAAAATATTAATAATGCTGACTAAACTTATATGCGCTGCGCATCCATTTCTTCCACACCCCACCCTTGCGGTCCCTGAACCTGTTAAACATTTACTAGCACACTCCTATGAAAAACATAACCATACAATGAGAGAATGAGCAATTTCTCAACAGTAACTATTACACTCTTTTGTATTTGCCATAAAAGCACTAACATAGTGGTGTGAACTTAGGTAATTGATAAATATTTGTTGAACTGAATGAACATGATTTATGTGTGAGACTTAGAAAGGGCTAACAGTTCTTTTTTTATTTCCCTGCAATCAGAGCGGATCAAAGAAGGTGACCTAAGATGTGACAGTCAGTCAGTAGCTTTCCTCGAGTAAGTTAGTACTCCAAGTTCCAAACCATCTGCTCATGAGGTCATGTTGTTTCAGCTTTTCAACAGGAAAAAAAAATAGATTTGATAAAAGAAGGGGAAAAAAAAAGAAAAACACATCACGTTCTTCTGTTTGTTTGTTTTTTGGTTTGTGTTTTTAAAAAAGCTGCCTTTGGGGAGATAAAAGCCAAGTTTTAGGACAGGCAACATACTAATCTATCTCTGAAACACATATGTCTCAGGAAAAAAGTTAAGTCAAGAATAACAAAGTTCTAAGTGGCTCATGAAACGACACATTGACTATTTTTTTTTAGCAGAGATGTTTTTCTCACATTGTACCCCAATCAAAGCATATGGTGTCCTAAGTGAAGAACAGAATCTCTATGACACCCTATCCATTCTTAGGTGGCTCACAATCCCTATTCTTAGGTCCTTGATGTTAGCTCCTGTAGCACTATAAATAGTTCTTGGTCATCTTTGGAAATGGAAGGATATATACATTAAGTGTCATTAAATAATGCAAACAATCAAACAGGACTTTAAGTTTCATTTGAGCCCTATGTGGTTACTGAGGACCAAAAGGGCCTAATGTCAGGAAGACTCAAGTTCAAATCTGGCAAAGTAGACCCTTGGTAGCTGAGTGACCTTGGGTAAGTGACTAGCCTCTGTATGCCTGTTTCTTCACCTGTAAAATAAGGCTGCTAACAACAGTACCTGTCTGCCGGGGTTATTGTGAGGATCAGAGAAACTAATCTTTGTAAAGCACCTCATACGGTGCCTGGCACACAGTAGGCACTATGTATATTCTTTACCTAGACTTAGGTAAACAGTTATTTTTGCTATCATTACTACAACAGTAGAACACAAGATGGCTCAATAACTTACAGAAAAGAAGAAAAAGAAATTCAGACAGTGACAAAATAACAGCATTGTTATTGGCAGTAAGCAAATCACCTATAAACTCTAGTGGACATACCACAACAGACAGTAGCATCATTCACTAGCAAGGCAAGTTTCTATAGCATCCCCATACATGTTTCATATGTCTCTCTGGATAAGACCAAGGCATGGGCTTGTTTTGCTTGACTATGCTTCTTTGAATAAGATACTGTCCCCTTTTGTATGGGTGGGGTTTGATGACTGAAACCAGAAGAAAAAGAAATCAGAATCTACATCAAGTACTATGAGTTTACTCCCCCTGCCACAGGGTTACCCCTAGGATGCTAAACCAAAAAAAAAAGGAAAGAAATTAAGAGGACTAGAAAGAAAACTGCCCTTAGGATAAATGGACTGAAATGATGGAGGAGAGAAAAATGAAGAAGGTAACAGGACATTGTGGTCATGGCCAATCAAGAAGCAAGGGACTTCACTTATTAAGCCAGGTACTTAACATGATTGATCAGCTCATTTGCAAATGACTCCTTTTAGTTTGAGAGGTAAAAACTCACAAAGCAATAAACAACTGTTTGAAGACTATGGGAAGATTAAATAATGGTGTTCATTTCCTATCTTATACAACAGTGAATTCTATGAGTTTTGCTTCCTAAGAGAAAGACAAATCATTGACTATCAAGAGGTTCTGATCTGAGCCAGTAGGATACAGGCAGGGAACCCAGTAGAAGAGCTAAGCTGACACCAGGAACAGATAAGAAGTTAACATTAGTTGAGAGTGAAGGTACTAGAAGAAATAGTCAGTTGAAAGGAAGCCTTAGGTGCATACTTGGAACCTGTTAATTGTGGAAGAGTCAAGATGGAGAAAAATGTTGGGATCCTGCTGAGTGGGAGACAGCCAGGTCATGCAGTGGACAGAGTGCTGGGCCTGAAGTCAGATCTTTCAGAGTTCAAATTTGTCCTCATATTCTTACTGGCTGTGTGACCCTGGGCAAGTCACTTAATGCGATTTGCCTTGTTTTTCTCATCTGTAAAATGAGCTAGAGAAGGAAAAGGCAAACCACTCCAGTATCTCTGCCAAGAAAATCCCAAAATGGGCTCAAGAGTCAGACATGACTGAAATGACTCAGCCACAACACAATCTATCTCTGCTACAATTTGTGCCCCTGCTTTCTACTGTGCCCTCTGATCTTAGAAAATTAAACAGTAGAGGGAAATATAGTCTACGTGTTTTGCTATATGAGTAGGTTTGAAGTAAATTGGATTGAAGTGATATTACGTTAAGAGAAAAGGAAGCTGAGTTTGTTTGCATGGCTTGGAGAAACAACTTTAGTCTCTCTGCTGTAACTAAATGTTGAGAACTGATTAGATTACTTAGAATGGACAATAGCTGGCTGGTCTCCTCTGCACTGCTAAAGGAGCCAAGCTGAAGTGTTACAGTTTTGCAATCCAAGGGAACTACTTGTCAATTCATTAATGCATTTTCTCAGTGTCCCAGAAAGGTGATTTTTAGATAAAAGTCCATATTTTGTTTCATCAATTTAAGAATAGTAGAGAAACACATCTGACCTACAGAGCAAGCAGAGAGAACCAGAAAAGCAGCAAGCAGAAAAGCAGCTTTCTATAGTCCAGACTTCTCTTGAAGGGACCAAGAACATCAAGGCCTGCAGTCCAAAGCTGTGAGTTATCCTGAATACATGGATTTTCCTTACTTATCAGACTCTTTGTTAGCTTTCTGTAAGTGTATATACACTCTCCCTCATAGACACAATATGAACTGTTAGGAACATGAGATTCAGACTTATGGATGAACTATAAAGTACTGTTTATTCCTTTGCTTGTCATACATATGACAAAATGTAGTGATTATTCTTGCTTTTACTGTATAGCTAACTAAATACTTTATGTTTAATAGCTAAAAGACTCTTTGTGGCTGATTGTGTGTAAATGGGAAATGCATGAGTGGAGAGAATCAGAATCTACATCACGGACTAGGAGTTTACTCCCCCTGCCACAGGTTTACCCCTAGGATGCTAATTCACAGCCATGTAGTTGTAGTCCTTAGGGGACCACAGACTTGCCATGGTAAAGGCAGGGTTGGATAAGTGAGTCAGCTCAGAGGAGAATGATGGCCATATCCCACATAAAGGCTAGATTTGTCCCAATGTAGGGTTTTGCTGTTGTTGTTAAGGGGTGGGGGGTGGGTGGGTGGGGGAAAGTGATGGTAATGTTAAAAAAAGAGAGAAGAATGGCTTTTGAAGCATTTATAAAGACACACAGAAGAGGAGGTTCTGTCAGTGATGTTGACAAACTGGATGGCTTTAAAAACTAAGATGTTGAATTTTTTATTTGCAAGTCATTAGTAAAAGGGATTCACAGTTTCCTCTACAATATTCCATTCTGGTCTTCTTTGCATACAGAAATGCCCATGTTCATTGTAATTTGCCAAGTAATCAAAAATAATTATTACTTTTTTTAAAAGTACCCTCTAAAGTGAATAGGATAACCTTATGGATTCAAAGGACTTTGCAATCTGTTCAAAGCAAAACTCCTTGTATCTAAGGTTTGATTTATACCTCTAAATGGACATTGATATATCGAATTCATATGAACCTTGTAAATCCAATGAAAAGGGACACAAACAAGTGAGGGTTAATGGGGCAGAGAAAACATAGGTTTTGCTGTCGCCCTTGCACAACAATGAATCACTGTGGTGAAAAACCTCTCCTCGGAAATAAAGACATTTAAATGTCATAGGTTTTTAAGGTGGTTAAAAAAACAAAACAAAACCTTACAGATTATCTAGTCTCTCTCCTTTATTTGAGAGGGGAGGAAAGTGGAGCCTAGAAAAAAAGAAGTGATTTGCCCAAGGTCATAAAGATGTTAGGTGGTAGAACTGGAACTTCACATCCAATGTTTTACAGGGGCAGGATAAGATCACAATCAAGAAACCAGTGGCACACCCACAATAAGTAGGTGGTTGCTTTGTTAGATGGAATCTGTCTCCAAAGTAGCTATTGTCCTATTGCTGCGTTCAAATAGCAAGGACAGGAAGGAACACCACAGGCAGTCCTTATTTTTGGCTGTCTTGCACTTCCCTCTTCTCCTAATAAAGCCTTATGCTTCGCTTCCTTCTTCCTTTATTTGTTCTTCTGATGGTTTCTGGTGATGTCCAAATGGCTAATACAGTCAGGATACAATATATTAGCAATCAGAATTTCAGCTTCCAGAGACAGCAACCTTCCTTAGAACCAATCTCTCAGAATACTTTGCAAGATGTAAACACAAGGATGATTCCTCCTGAAATAGGTCGAGGAAAATTATATGCAGAGGAAAGTTGGAAAAAAATTTGAGAAAGAGAAAAGAAGACTTGTATCTATATACTTTACTGCACCAATATTAAAGAGGCACTAAGAATTTCACTGACACAAATTTAGTATTGCAGGAAAGGAAGGAAAAACAGTCTTTGAAAGAAGGTTATGATGTGAGCAAATCATTTTGGGAAAGAACCAGTGTTTTTTTGCTCTTTCTTACTCACCTCATGGACTATACAGGGCCACAAGAAAAGTAAGAATCTGTTATGGATATTCTAGTTATACGGCAGTCCCCTTAGGAGGTTCTCTAAATACTTCTTTTTACAACAATGGATTTACTCTCACTTCCCACAATTAGTTATGAGTGCTACTTCAACTGGACCTTTTTTCTCTCTTCTTCTCCTACCCAGTTTAGACACTTAAGAATGGAGATGGAAGAAAAGAATAGTATGGTTGCTGAGTTCCTGGGAATTCATTCTCTCTATCCTAATTGTCCTCTGACTTGGCCTTTGGAGGAGAAAGAACAAAGGAGTGATGCACAGAAGTAGTTATGACAAAGTCCCCTACTTTGGCATCATATAGCAGGCCTCTTCCTCCTGAGTGAGAAGTCTGAGACAAAAAAATTAAAAAGTTATTAGTGAAAAGTAAAGCTTATTTTCTTTCTGCTTGTCTTTAAGACTCTCAAGGCTTAGCCTGGCCTTTTAATTAAAAGCAAAAACAAGTGAAAAAGGAAACTGAACAGCACAAAAGCTTTTAAATTTAGTGGAGTTCTAAGGGAGGAAATTTTTTTTCTTAAAAAGTGCTTTACAATTACATACAACTGACAAAGTATGTCTGTTCATTCAGCCTCCTGGTAATTAAGAAATCCAGAGTGTCTCTAGATGAGAAATATCTACTTTCCTTGTTCTTCCTGTATATCTTCGATTTGTTGAAACAAAGCAATGCTTACTTGACTTTGCAATTCATCATTTTTATTACTGACTTATCATGTGAGGTCAAAAAGTCCTGCTCAAATAATCCATGTTATATAATATTAACAATAAGTGTCCAACGAGCCCTTGATTTGGGTTCTCTTCTCTGTAAATACTCTCCCTTAGGGATTATTTCTACTCCCATGGCTTTATCACCTCTAAACAGGATTTTCAAATCTTCATGTCCAATCCTGTCTCTTTTGAACTTCACCATTACAGTAATCTAGATTTCCTAAAAGGTTCTCAAACAAATGTCCAAAGCATAACTCATTATATTTTCCTCTACTGCATTCTTCCTTGAAATTTTCTTGTTCTGTTGTGGACACCACTCCCTGTCCAGTCACGCAACTTTGGAATGTTCCTTAAATCTTCTCTCTGTACTTGTCCACATTCAATAAGTTGTCAAAGACTTCTGAATTATTCTGATCCAATTATTCCAATGCCAATACCTCTGACATCTTTCCTCTTCTGTCCATTCAATCATACTCTACCCCAGGTTTTGGCCCTCATAAATGAGCTAATGCAACAAGCTCCCAGGTAGCCCCCTTGTGTTTGGTCTCTTTTATCTTCTACAAAGCTGCCAAAATGATATTCTTAAAACCTCAAGCAGACCTTGTCACCTCTTCCCTTCACTAACAAAATGTCAAAGACCCTTCAACTGTTTCTAGGATAAAATACAGATGTGCTCGAATTTAATCTAATCTAATCTAATCCAATCTAATCCCTGTCCACCTACCTTTCCAGTCTTATTCCATATTTTCCCCCTTCTTATACTCCCAGTGAAATTAGACTGCTAATTAATCCCTTTATATATCATTCCAGCTCCCATGTCTTCTAGCCCAAATGTTCAATGCAATCTCTCCTGACCTCTGCATTGCAGAATCCTAGCTTTCCTACAAGGCCCAGAAAATGTTTCAGGTGAATACACAAGGTCTTCCCTGAATCCTCCCCTCCCTGAACCAATTATTCATATTCATTCTCTCTCCATCTCTCTCTCACCGCCCCCTACCTCCCTCCTTTCAATTACTTTATGTCTATGGAGCTTAACATTGGAGCTGAATGCTTCTAGTGATATCTATTTATCTATTTTAATTATTTGTTCCTCCAATACAATATAAGCACTCCGAGGGAAGGAAAAATCTTGGTTTTTGTCTCCCTATTTCCAAAGCCGCCCTAGCACAGTAACTCAGGCATGGTAGATAATTGCTTTATTTTACTTTATTCAAATATCAAGCTCTCTGATGCACTTCCAAATATAAAAGAAACAAACAAAACAAAATAAACACATAAAAAATAGGCGCAGCCAAGAAAAACAAATTCCCATCTAATTTATGTCTGAAAATGCATGTCTCATTCTGCCTCTTCAGTCCATTACTTCTCTGTCAGGAAGTGGGTAGCCTAGGTCACCATCAGTCCTCCATATGCATGCCTGACCATCTCACTGATCAGAGATCTGATGTCTTTGAGAATTGTCTGTCTTTATAACATCGTGTGATTGGACAAATTATTCCCCAGTTCTATTTATTTCACTTTACATGAGTTCACATAAGTCTTCTCATTCTATTCATATACACAATTTTATCAGGTAGTTCTAGGCAGCACAGTGGATAGAAAGCTGGACTTGGAGTCAGGAAGATCTGAGTTAAAAATCCAGCCTCAGACAATTACTGTGTGAACTTGGCAAGTAACTCAACTCAGTTTCCTCATCTTTAAAATGAGGATGATAACACCTAGCTACCACGGATGTTGTGAGGATCAGTAACATAATGCTTGTAAAGCACACAGCACATAGTAAGTACTACATAAATGTTAGTTATTGTTAACTATCATTAGTCAATCGTTCCCTGAGGGCACCCCCATAGTTTCCAATTCTTTGCCACTGAAAAAGAGTTGCTATATTTTTGTGCAACAGGGTCCTTAAAGCAGGTGATAAATAAGAATTGAACTGAATTCAAACAAAATTAAAGAAATTATTGGAAAAGCTTAATGAAATTCCTAAGACTTCTTCTTGATGTGATTAATTAATTCTAATCCACTATGAATTATAACCTTGACACCCGAACCTTACCACTATTCAGAGCTTATATTTGCCCCTCTGTCTTTTTGGTGTCACTGGAAAACTTAGATAGCTAAGGCCTAGAAAAATGTGATTCTATATTTCACAACAGAACGCAGCTTTATAATTTTTCTTTGTTGCTGTGATCGTAAGGATGGTATTTATACATTTTATCTTCTCAGTTATACTATATTAATTGTGCTTTGACATAAATACTTTGAAACAATATATTGAGGAGATGGCTGATTTTTCATTATTTTTCTGCTGGAAACCTTATTTCTTTAAAATCACATCTCATGTTATTCCTTATATCTTTTCTGTGCTTTGATAAATTGCTATCAAATCTCAGTTTCTGTTCAGGCTTACTTAAAAAAAAAATATTCCATGATATCTTCTTATGTGCCTTTGTAAAATAATGTATAGTTCTCTGACTGTAAAACACTATATAAATGTAAATGATCAATATCATCATCATTACCATTTATATAAACCTAATTTGATGCTATATACTAAAATGTCTATAAATTGTTCCCAGTTATTAGGACATGACGCAAGATTTTACTGAAAAGAAACTACAACTTTACAAACCCATCCATAAAAACTTGCATGGTTCTTCCATGGAGCAGGAATGCATGATGTTAGGAGAAGACATTATCTTCATATTTCAGTGGCTATTTTGCTGCCTTTCAGATTTCCAGCTAAATTCCTCCTCCTCCGGGGAGGAGACCTTCAGAGAAGTGAGCCATCACCATATTTAGAAGCAGACTCTTCTTAGGATTAAAAAAATATATGTGACAACTATAAATCCAGCATGTCTTTTAAAATTAAAACCATATTTTTAAAAAAATTGGTTGTGTAATGGTCTGTTTTACCTCAGGATCATGGTAATTGCCAGAGTCTGTCTTTTCTTGATCTTGCTGAAACATCATTTGAAAGCATAGTGGTGAAAGGATTATGCTGCTAAGATTTACAGCTAGAGTTACTGAAAGGACTTCTCTATGCCAAATCACCTTTAGTATAACAAAATTGTGGGCAATTAATGCTACAGATATTAAAGGAGTTTATCACTTACCGCCTTGAACAGGAGTTATTCTTATTTTCCTCTACCAGTTCAATATGTATGCTAATACCCCCAAACACATTGTGTGACTCAGTTATTGCAGTTAAGTAACAGAATTTCCAGCTGGAGGAAATCTTTCATGCAAAATGAACCCACCATTTCTAAGGTATACCAACTATGTGTAGTGTCTCGCCTTCCCAGGGGTGAACATCTAGACTTCATTGATGGAAATCTCTTATTTAATTTAGATACACAACAGAAAAGTATGTTATTAAACAGACTTACTTTCTTCCTTCTTGCTAATAATTGCAGGCAGAGTATAAATCTGAAAAATAAAGTGTTTAAATCAGTTATTTTTTTCTTAACCATCTAAAATATCAATCAATGGATTAGGTAGAGTTGATTAACAAATGTGGCATCAATTCAATATCACACAGTGTTTATTCATTACATTAATAGTCTTGCCACAACTATGGTTTCTACATTCCTACCTTAGAATATCATTCTAAGTTCATAGGACACTAGTGCTAGAGCTCAGAGGTCACCAAATCCAACCCCTTTGTTTAACAGATTATGGGGTTCAGAGGCTAATTACCATGCAGAAGGTCACACAGGAAGAGGATTCAAAGGTCAGAGCCTTTCTATCATACCATGGTGACAGTCTTCTCTGAACCCCTGGATACCATATCTTCCCACTTAGACTTTACCTGTCTCTCACTCCTCAACTCTAAAACTTAGCCCAAAATTCACCTTCTAGTTCAGGAATCCTACAAGACAAGTCTCTCCTCACTCCCCATTCATCTGTTCAGCATCTTTTTAGGCTAAGCTACAGGCTCAACATATACAAAAATAATTTGTATTTTTTCTTTTGCACCCTTTTAAAAAAATCTTTACTCTCTACCACATAGTCAGTAATCCAGCAACACTGACATCCTTGCTGTTCCTCAAATATGGCACCCCATCTCCTGACTCCCAGCATTTTCTCTAGCTATCTATCCCCCATAACTGACGCCTGCAATGCTCTCCCTCCTCACTTCCCTCTCCTGGTTTCCCTGGCTTCCATCAAGTCTCAATTAAATCTTACCTTTTACAAGAAACTTTTCCTAGTCCTCAGTTAGTGCTGGTGCCTTGCGTCAGAAACTACCTCCTATTTATCCTGTATGTGTGTATATATAATTGTGTGTAGTTGATTGCATATTGTCTCCCTCAATAGACTGTGAGTTCCTTGGGGGCAGGAACTATCTTGCCTTTCTTTGGATTTCCAAGACTTAACAGTATCTGGGCGCAAAATGCAGTTAACTGATTTGCTGACTACAGAACACCTTACTATGGATATTCAGTGAATGACCTCTAATGGACTCCTTTCTCATAGCTACTTGCTAGTCACAGGTGTTTTTATTCTAGTGTTTAAATACAGGCTTTCCACAAATGTCAAAACAATCACTAGAAGAAAGAACAGTCTATTTATACAGGTTGCTTCACCATCAAATCAAAGACAATATTCCTTTTGCATTAAATTGGATGAACTTAAACAATTACTCTGGTACCAATGAAAACAGAAACCAGAAGGCAAGTTTGGAGAAATGTATTTAAAAGGGAGCCTGACCATCCCTGGGAAACTGAGCCTACTAACATGATTTTGTAAAACAGTGAGAGATTAGAAGCTCCTCGGGGACATGACATAAAAACGTTAAAGGCCATCTTTTGTTTTATTGCTTTGATTTTTTATTTTAATAGTTTTAATCCACTTGGATAGAATATTTATCCACATAGAATTCACTAAAATATTGTACTGTTACTCAATCTTATCATATACAAATTATGAAATGTAAAGTCTCTTACCGGTTCCTTTCCATCCATTGCTTCAAGCCACAGTTTCCTATTTGCTTCTGAGAAAGCTTGCAATGTAATGATTCCATGTCTATTAAAAGAAAATTTTTCTTTGCTTATTTTTCCATTTAAATTTATATAAGATACAAAGACTTTAAGTTCTTAAATGCCTAGGTAGGAAAATTTAAAAAAAAAACCACTCTTGCTTAGCTATTTCTATGAAAGGCAACATTTCAGAAATTACTAGGATACCTGAATTAACAGTGTGTGTACTGCAGTAAAGGAAATCTGCTTAAATCTAGACTCCTCCATATATGTGTAGCAGCTAGTTGTAATGTTAATGAAATCCAAAGATTTTTCCATGCCCCTTTGTATTGGCACTTAGTAAACAGGCACTTAGCACCTTACTTCAAGTTAAGTACTTAGTAAATAGGCACTTAGCACCTTCAAGTTAACACCTTGTTTAAGCTATTTAACTAATGCAGAAGTACCTTAACAGGTAGGGGCAAACAAGGAGGAGCTATACTGTAATATAAGGAACTGTAATATAAGGAAGAAAACCAGCCTGACATTCAGATTTTCTCTCAGTGACCAACTGGAGACTGCACCTTTTTGCTGAGATCCTCCTTCTGCAACTTTTACAAAAACTTCCAAGAACCAGGCTGAGGAGCTATTGTGAGTGAGAGAGGGATCCCTGCTTGAGGGAGCCTGTTCTATTGTGAAGACTTGGAAATGTGGGTGTTCACCATATTAACCATGTGTATCAACTTTATGGTATTTGAATAAAGGCTTTGGTTCTGCCCTCCACGTGGAGAGTGTGCTACATTTTGTGATTCACAACTATATCACCATATTCATAACCACCATGGTTGTAGTAAATATTGCATTATTGCTACACTAGTATAATCATATATGGTCATACATGATATGTATGATCATACAGGGGCAAATCATGTAACTTCTGTGAATCTCATTTGAACCTCTTGGTTCATTTATAAAATCAAGGGTTTTTATTGGAGAAACTCCAAGGTCCCTACCTACCCTAAATCTACAGTCTTATGAAACTGAGCTGAATAGAAATACTCTGAACTCTAAAGGTTATCTGTCCATTATTAAAACAAGCCATTCAGCTTTTTTTTCCTTATAATTAATCTTTTATTTATTTTTATTCTACATCATTCATTTCCACAAGGTTTTGAGTTACAAATTTTCTCCCCATCTTTCCCCTACCCCCACCCCAAGATAGCGAGCCTACTGAATACCCTTTCCCCTAATCTGCTCTCTATCCTCCCCTCATTCCCCCCAACTTTCTAGTACGACAAGATGGGTTTCTATACCCCAGTGCCTGTATATCTTATTTCCCAGTTGCATGTAAAAAACAATTTTTTTAAACATTTGTTTTTAACACTTTGATTTTCAGATTCTTTCCCTTCTTCCCGCCTCCCACCTCCACTAGGAAGACAAGCAATTCAATATAGGTTGTATATGTGTAATTAAAGAAAATGTTTCCATAGTAGTTATACCGTGAAAGACTAGCTATATTTCCCTCCATCCTATGCCACCCCCCCATTTATTCTATTTCCTGATCTGACCCTGTCCCTTTTCAAAAGTGTTTGCTTCTAACTACCCTCTCCTCCAATCTGTCCTCCCTTTTATCATTCCCCTCTTCTTATCCCTTTCCCCACTACTTTCCTGTAGAGTAAGATACCCAATTGAGTGTGTATGTTATGTCATTCAGTATTTTAAGATAGAATGTTGCCTAGAAGGACTAGCTCAGTAGTATTAAAATATGTTTCATAAGATGTCACTAATTTCCTTGAAAGAAAACAATGACTGGCTTCTCTTTTTCTTTCTTTTAAATTTCTTTTTTGAGGGAAAAGAGAAAATAAGTACTCATTAATGGAAAAGAAAATACACGTTTGAAAAACAGAAAGCAAAGTTATATTTCACCTGTGTTTTGTCTATACATTTCAGTCCTTATCGTAAAATAAGCTGAAGGCCCTTGAAAAATAAGCATAGCAACTCGACAATCTAAAACATAGAAAATTTCTGATGATAAGAGAATCACAGAACTGAAGTGGCTTTGGAGCTCACTTAATCCTACCCTTAATTTCATGGACAAGGCAATGGAGAGAAAGATAAGTTAAATATTCAAAGTCACCCTCAAAAGCAGAAGCACTAACAACAGAGCCTGGAGCTCCTGATTTTGTCTAATAAAGCACAGGGCTCTTAAAAAATGTACCACAATGAGGTCCCTGGTGACTGTATTAGGCTATAGACAACGACATGAATTCAATACAAAAGGTGCACATCGTAAGCATGCTGATTATCTGCTCTGGAGATAGTCCTGAGTCATTTGTACGCCTTGTTTTACTCTACTGCTGCTCACTCTTGGGAATGTGTCAGAAGAGAGCAACTAGTAAATCACAAATGTAACATTTCTGCATTACAGATCCTGCATGTGAGAAAAAAAGATCATCACTAAAAGAGAAGAGTCAAATTATTTATTTGGAAATAATGTTTGTATTTCAATTATCTGTGCTATCACTGCCAACTCTTCTAAGCAATAATTCAAAGCTAAATTTGATCAGTCCTCTCACACAGAAATAAATACAAATGAACATACAGGGAATACATACATACACAGAGAAATAAGTGAGAGGAGGGGTGCTTTGCTACTAATTAGTGACACTGCTTACACGTGTATGGCTCCTGGAACAATTCTCATTAATCTCTACTTTTGTGTAGAAAACTTTTTTAAAAAATGCTTTCCTCCATTATTCATACATCCAGACTTTTCCAAAGATTATCTAGCTATTTGCTAATATAACTGAAGAAATTTCCTAATACCTTTACCAAAAGGAAACTAAGGTTAATTAAGTGGGGAATAATTCAACTCAAAACTATTTCTAGGACTCCTAAAAGAAAATTCTAACTGGGGCTATAAATTTTCTGTAGCATTAAAATAAAAGATTGGCATGAAGAATGAGACCACTTTTAGGCACTTGCTTCTTATAAACTTCCTACTGTCGTTGCTATAATTTCCCATTGCCTGAATGTATATAGGAAGAAAACAAAAACCACTGATTTCCTAATTCTTGGTGCTCTTGACTTGCCTAAAGCAGTCTACAAATCCTCATGATTACTTTTTATCCTTGTAACAACAGAGATGGTCATGTGTAAGTTTCTTGGCTCACAAAGCTTTTCAATACACATGTTCCAAGAAGAGAATCATCTAATTGTCTAGAAGCTACTGAAAAGATCACCTCTTTTTTCTAAGATAGTTCAAGATTACCAGTTATTCAGAAATGGCTATAAAAATGATTTAAGTTCATTTTAACATTCTGTCCTGGCCAGCAAAGTTTGAAAAATCCCACTTCTTTCTTATTAAACATATGCAAATTTCGACTATCTGATTATTGCTTTTCAAAATATGCTACATTTTATTAAAAACCAGGGATCTGCATTTCATAATATTCAGTTCTTTAAAGTTTTCAGCTTCTTTTTCATGTAAATTACAAGCTCACATTACTGAAAAAGAGAGACTTTGGCTTCCATAAGCTGAGAGCTAGTCAATTTTCCTAAGGAAAGAAAAAATTTTTTTTGTCCAGAAAATGGCTGCCTCTTACAGATGGAAATTTCAAAACTACATGTGTCAGCTCCACCACAGTCTTTCCTGATCTCATGATCTAAAATTTCTGGAATAAAAATCACTAATGCAGAAGAAAAAGAGGTAACAAAACAATCTTGCCATAGAGCTAAAAAAATAGATAACAAGAAATAATCTCAAATGCATGACTAGGTCAGTCAATAGACTTTTCTCAAAATTATGGCTGTTAGTTACTTCAATATTTAATATTAAGAACTGTCACACTGTCTGACCTTTAATGTAGCTTTAGCCAATATGAATCAATCAGAAGCTCATAACTCTCTCTCAAAAAGAAGAGATTATTTCTTAGAAATTGAGCATTTGAAAGTACCTAAAATGAACTTGAGCACAGTAAAGAAGACACAGGATGCCTTTTGTCATGATTATTATCAGTAAGAATATATATCTGGAAGGCTGTAAAGGCTGTAGAAGTCTTCTGAACATGTAGAAGTGAGAAAACTAGGGAAGTACTTTTAGGGTAAGGGGAGAAGATAAGGTTACAGAGATAGAGTAAAAAGAGGTTGAGAAGGAAAAAAAGTGAGTAAAAATAAGATGGGGGAAATTCACAAATGGTCTAAGTCTGAATGTGAATGGGATATTTATAGCAGCTCTTTTAGTGGTGGCAAAGAAGTGAAAACTACAGAGATCCTGGACAACTGGGAAGCGGATGAACAAGTTGTATAACTCGTTTGGTTATGATGGAATACTGCTGTGCTATAAGAAATGATAAGTTCAAAGATCTTACAAAGGCATGGAGAGACTTGCACAAAATGAAGAGTGAAGTTAGCAGAACCAAGAGAACATCGTATACAGTAAAAGCAATACTGTTTTAAAAACAAATTTGAGCAACTAAATCATTTTGATTATTATAAATACACAAATTTAAAATGAAGGACATATAGAGAAAGATGCTGTCTGCATCCAAAGAACTGATAAATGGAAGTATATAAAGAATAATTTTATATGTGTGCATGCGTGTGTGTGCGCGTGTATCTACCTGTCTATCTATGCACCTCTTTGTGTCTAATATTAGCCATCTCTAAGGCAGGGGAAAGGAAGAAAAAAAAATACATACTCAACCTTATTATATATTTAAAAGGAATAGCTGTACATATCTGAAGTTTCACGTGCAGTCATCTTTTTTCATTATACTGTTATGAAAATGCTTAATTTTATTCCATAAATTGAAAATAAAATAAATTTTAAAAAAAATTAATGTAATCAAAATGATCTATTTTACATCCCATAATTTTTTTAAAAGAACATAGAATAAAGAGAACCAGACAGACACAGAGTTGGCTTTGAAGTCAAGCAACCAATGCTGGGCAATTTACTTAACCTCTCAGGACCCCCAGATACCTTTTGAAGAGTCCAAGCTACAGAACAGCTCCTCTACTATGGTAGCAGATTCCTCAGAGTTAATTCCCCTACATCACTGAAATTACAGGTCCTGACCAAAAACAATAGGTTAGAATATCAAGGGAACTTAAAATATGGAAAAGGAAAGAATGATTATACAGCAATTAAAAAGGCTAAATGACCCACAGAAAATGTTAAGTTCATTAGAGCAATGGCATAAAACTCAAACAGAAACAGGAACACTAACCCATACATACAAATCTCTGTGGGCCACATTGTGACTTTAGAAAACTACATATTCATATTATCTATGTTTTATTATATTTGTATTTATTTAGTTAAATATTTCCCAATTACATTGTAATCTGGATTGGGCTTCTGCCAGGAGTTTTATGGGTCAGATGTGACCCATGGACTAAGCATCTGCCCCTTCATCACAAAGCAAAATATGAACAACATGGGAACTTAGTACACAGTAGTATCTGGGAAAATTTCCTGAAAAAGGTGTAATTTTGATTCAACTATGAAGAACATGATGAAACAGGTCAAAAAGTAAAGGGATGACATTCTAGGTAAAGGGATGACATTCTAGATAAAGGGTCTAACCTGACTGAAAGCATGGAGACTGGAAAATAAAGACAATTATCAATAAAATAGAGAGTTGTTCAGTTTGTCTGGAACAGAGAATTTATAAGCAGGGAAAAGATTAAGATGGAAAGATTTTGAAGAGCTCTGAATGCTAGATGAAAAGAGTATGAATTGTACATAATAGGTATTAAGGAAGCTACTGAAAATCTTAGAGAAGAATGCTACGAACACATATGCATTAGAAAAATTATTCTAGTATTTGGGGGGAGAAGATAGGAAGCCATGTAAAGAGGTTAACACCATTATCCGATGCATAGTGATATGTACTAGCCTAGAAGGGTGGTATTAATATTAAAGGAGAAGGAATAAACGTGAGTAATGTTGCAGGGATAAAACTGGTAAGTACTGTTAACCCACTGAAAATGAGAAGACAGGAGAGGGAAGGGATAATCCCAAATCTACAAATAGGAGTGGAATGCTACACATCTACACTGTAAAGTCTGAAGGAGAAACAAGATGAAAGGGGAAGAAATGAGTGGAAATACACAAATGAGCTATATCCACAATGATAAATAGGACAGTCTTATTCCACAAGTATTCTGGACAAGGCCTCAATTATTCAGTGACTATATCTGAAAAAGAACAAACACTGATTTTAACCCGTATAAATCACATTTATATCTTTTTCTTCATAGGTTTTAGAGAGGATGCAAGCTGTCCAAAAAGACTTTTGTGACACTGTGGATATTCCAACATCCTCTTCTCAGGGATGAGGAAATAGAGGTCCAGAAAGATTATGGGAACTGTATGAATTTACACAGGCAGTAGGAAAGCTGAGATTCAATTTCAGATTCTCACACTTCATATCCAAAGCCCTTTCAACTACAGCATGTCACCTCCTTCCTGGAGGGTAGGAGACTCCACATGCTGTTGTTAGTTTCAGCTGACTGACCACTGAGAATGGAACACTAGCCTAAATAACTTATCACCGTTAACTCTCACAAAAGATGCCAATCCAGAAACTGGGAAGAAGACTCAGTGAGTTTTTAATGCCACTTTATCAGAAACATATGGGTGAGGCAGCTAGGTGGCACAGTGGACAATGTCAGGAAAACATCCTCCTGAGCTGAAATCTCATCTCCGACATTTACTAGCTGTGTGACCCTGGACAAGTCACTTAACCCTGTTTGCCTCAGTTTCCTCATCTGTAAAATGAGCTGGAGAAAGAAATAGCAAAGCACTACGGCATCTTTGCCAAGAAAAGCCCCTACGGGGGTCACAGAAGCAGACACGACTGAAACAAATGCAGAACAACAACTCTTTTTGCTTTCAGCTTCATGCTAACAACCCCCACCCTACCAGGACTCTGCCACACAAACAAGAGTTCTTCTAACATTGCTGCTTCCTCCGGTAACCTCCCCCAAATCCCCACACCCAACTCTGAAGTTGTCTGAACTATAGATTGTGTAAAAGTGAAAAGAAAATCACTTTCCCTCAGCATTTTCTGACATTTGGGAGGAAACCTGGACAAGAACTGCACAGAATATGGAAGAAGGACAAATGACAGCAGGGGAAGGAACAGCTACACCTTTGAAATCACTGATCTATAAAAGGAGATCAAAGTAGAAATTTCTGGTATCATGGGAACCAAGCCTATATGATAGTTCTGGGATTTCTGTTTTGCTTTTGTTTCGGCTAGGACCTGTGACTTCATGATGTACAGAAAGCCTGGGGAGGAAATTCCTGTATCATTGCAGGCCAGAAACTTTATGCAACTTACTGACTTTCATCTCTTAGAGCATCCCGAGCTTTGGTGCCTAATCTCAAGGTCACACAGCTAGTATAGGGCTGTAGAAGGGCTTTACTTTGCAGCCAGCTCTCTGCCCACTATGCAAAACTTCCTCTTATTCAGTAGCAGTAAAGGGGAAGGTAAAAGAGTTAGCATTTATATAGTGTGTACTATGAGCCAGGCTCTGTGCAACATAATTTACAAATGTTATCTAATTTGACCCTTGCAATAGTCCTAGGAGGTATTACTCCCACTATACAGTTGAGGAAACTGAAACAGGGGTCACACAGCTACATGTGAACTCAGGTCTTTCTGACTCTAGGCCCAGCATTCTATCCCCTGTACCAACAAGATGTCCACAGAAGTAGTCATATTTCAACTTGTGTTATCAGTTTCATAACTCTAGGCTATCACATTTCAGTGTGACAATCCAGAATTTTATTAATACATGGAGTTCAGTAAAATGCAATGACTACGTTTTCAAAGTAAGAGTTACAATATGTCCTTTGACAGTATCATTGTGTAATGGCAGGTTTCTCAGACTCTGCTTCTCAACATGAGACGACTGCATGTTCTTTCTCTAAAATCCACAATCACTTACATTGACATTACGTTTCTATTCTGGAAAGTTAACGTTCTGTGAATGTATATGTTGTGACACTGAATTGCTTTATTTTCACAGGGCTTTTGAGTTTTACTACTACTATATTACTATAGCACTACTACTATTACTACCAATAATAATAATTTATATGTTGCTTTAAGGTTTGTAAAGCACTCTGCACACACTTATTTCTCAGCATAAAAAAAACTATAAAGAAAAAGTTCAAACCTTTCAACCACCTCGATGTCAAAGCAGAATCGTTTGTCGATTGAATCTGTCTTTCTTCGGATACAAGATTTTAATTTAAACATCTCTGGTGAGCTAGTGACAAGACCATTCTGTTAACAACAACAGAATCACATGTTATTAAAACAATAAAGCAATCTAATCCAACAATCACTTAAATATTCAAACATGTTCTAAGAGATGTGGGTGGAAAAACAAAACAAAAAACCCCTGAAGAGCATATATTTTAGTGGAGAAGTGGAGATGGAAATGAAAACATCATATAAGTCCTTATCTAAAACTACACGGATTATTCTGTAACTTCTCCATGGAATCTGGAAAGCTATGGAACTTATGCACATAATGACTGCCCTAAATTTCTACTGATTTTATAGATAAAATGGAATGATATATTATAATTAATATTTTATGAATTCACTTTCACTTATGTACTTGTCTTTTTTTTTAAAAAAGGATTAGTACTAAATTGTTCCCTTAACATATAGTAATTCGTTATAAAGTACATAGTTTGTAAAAGAATAATAACATTTTCCCCACTATCATTATGACATTGATTAGGTCTTCTCAGCCTAGTCCTAGTAAATAAATTGTACAATTATTGGAAAAAGTAAATGATTAACCCTCAGCAGTCTCATAGTTTAGTAACAAATTAGATTTCATGTCGGCCCAAAAGATGGATATGCTAAATACTATTCTATATGACAGTCTTATTATACTGATTATTGCCATGTGACTGCTATATAGGTGAGATGACAAGTAAGCCCTTTTGATAACCAGTTAAGGTTAAGTAGAAGACAAAACATATAACAAATTCTGCCGTACAGCAACTAGTATCAAAGTAAAGTTTGTATTCATTTTTTTTTTTGGCAATAGTTTACCCCACGATAACACCTGGTTTCTTTGAACAATCTTGAGTAAAAAGAGAATAGATTTTCTAACTAGCAGCACTAAGGGCTGCATAGTTCACTATCCTTTGTACCATAATATTATTGCTTAATCTCAATTGAAAACTTCTTAACTGATAGAATTTATTCAGTTAAATAAATACTCTTCCCCTTTTTTCAGAAAAATGAAAGCTCCTCCCCACCTTTCTTCTTAAATATATTTCTTAGTTCAGCGGTTCTCAACCTGTGGGTCGCGACCCCTTTGGTGGTTGAATGACCCTTTCACAGGGGTCGCCTAAGACCATCAGAAAACACATATTTCCTATGGTCTTAAGAACCCAGACACCACTCCTCTATCCGTCTCCATGGGGGTCCGCCCACATGCAAATATGCCCACATACAAGTATTAAAGGGTCTCCTCATTAGGAAGGTTGAGAACCACTGCCTTAGTTTAAATTCACTAAAATCTACTAATAATCAAACAGGATCCATGGCAGTCTGTTTAAAGAAATGGAGACAATTATATGAAACAAATTGTCAATATGTACGAATATGTATATTGAATATACATTTCAACTATTAGCAAATACTTTAAAACTTATATCTTGAATTACAAAGAATTCCTACACTCACCTATATCGCCTTAAAACATACCCAGAATAATGGAAGTGTGGGGTCTGCAACTCACCCTTTCTAGTAAGCACCCCATTCAGCATTTGAGCAAATGTAGATTTAATGATTTTTCTGACAAATTTAAATTCACAAGCTTTTTAATTCATCTTTTCATACTTAAATAAGAAAGGCAATAGTAGACCTGTAAACTCAATACATGCCCTCCTCCTTCAAGGTAAAGAAAAGCCTTAAGTGCTATCTTAGTTCATGAGCCCTATACTAGGAGGAATCCTAGAGCGATCCTTTTATAGATGAAGAAACTGAGGCCAAGGGAAGGCAAATAAATTGTATAAACTAATAAAGGCACAAACTAATAAAAAGGCAGACCTAGAATTTGACCTCAGTTTCTCCAACTTCAGATTCCATATTCTTTCCACTATACCACATTAATAGGCAATCACTGAGTTTAGCTTCCGTACTCACAGATATTCTGTGACTTTTACTTTTGGTACAGATCTCTGACTTCTTTAGTACAGAGCACTGGCAATATGAAAACTGCACTGCCACTACCACAGAATAAACGCTCCATCTTTAAAAGCTGTCTTGAGCGTTGAGAGTTTAAGAGATTTGTCCATAACCGTGAACCTTATGTGTCACTGGCAGGACTTGAACCCACATCCTTTCACTACAGAACCAGTGCTCTTTCCATTATACAACACTGCTTCAAAGCCCTATGTTCAATCCTTGTCAATAACACAGAAGATGCATGATCACTGACAAGTGTCTTAAGTACTCAGTGCCTAAGACAACTTTTAAAGGCTGATTTGCTCTGTAGTTAAAGGATCAGGTTTCAAATCTTGCTCTGACACTTAATATGACCCTTGAGCAAATCATTTAATTCTCCTAGGTCTCAGTTTCTTTGACTATAAAATAAAACAGTTTGACTAGATGGCCTTTGAGCTCCCTTAACCACTCCACAATAATCTGATTCCTGATTCCTAAATCAGATCATTATCTTCTACACTACAAAGTCCCTTATTTGTAACACAAAATAATATACTGACTTTTCTATTTGCTTATGTTTCAGCAAGACTGGAGAAAACAAATATTGTGTAAAGTTTATTAAGAATAGATAATCAAAGAAAGATGTTGTTAAAGTTAAATGTACATAGATAGATAAATAAAACAAGGTTGCATGGTTTCCCCTACTCACCACTTTTCCACTGGACTTCATCTCTGAAATACTCATTGTGAATGTTTTGCTTCCCTTATCATAAGTGCAGTAGTGTTTAGTCCAAGTGAAGCCAAGAGGTCCTAAAATGAGAGAAGATAAATTAGATCCTACAATTTACTGTACTATAGGAATCCGTGTGTGTACTGTTTCATGTCACGGAATATATCATTATATATTATTACCATGATGTTGGCTCTAAGATTCAGGGTGCATCCTAACCCACTTAGCCTGAACCAGTGCATTCATTAAAATCACTGAGGATATTGTCTATTCTTCTTATATAGACTGAAGGCAATCATGCTATCATGTACCTCCTTATGTCCACCCCCAGGACTGAAACACAGGTATGGTGACAGCAAATGGTGCTTCACTATTTCTGGGAGTCAGGTCAGAAGGGAGAAGGCAGAGTAGTTACAAGGTAGCTCTAACAAACATCCCATATGAATGACTTCAATGACAGCAACCCTACATCCACAGCCTTCGAAGTGAATGCTGCCTGTCTCTCGTTACAGTGGCTACTGTTGATAATGCTCAAACTATCTCAAGTGGAAGGTCTGAAGCATAGGTGTGACAACTATTCTGGGTCCCAGGAGACTGTCTAAATTACCCCTCCTGAAATTAGATGGAGGAACAAAGCTTGTTATGTGTCTTGCTTACTAAGATCACAGGTATAGAGTAGCAGGTCTTAAGGTATCACAGGTTAATGGGGTATTTCTTTGTAAATTGAGTTATTTGTTCAATGAAAATTTACAAATGAATGGTTTCTCTGTTACAATCTTACTTAGCCAAAACCCATTTATTACATATCTACTATGTTGGAGGCACTGTGCTAAGTGCAAGAGAAACAAAGAAAGGCAAATGACAAACAAACCAGTCCCTACTCTAAAGAAACTAGCAGTCCAATGGAGGAGAAATCAGAGAAAAACTATGAACAAACAAGAAACATACTACTTTAACTGAAGACAAAAACAGAGGGAAGGAGTTAAGTATTACAGGATATCTGAAAAGAAACCTTGTAGAAAGTGCTATTTTAAAAGGGATTTAAAGGAATGCTATTTTTGTTGCAATACATACACAGAAATAGCCGAAGTAAGATATGAATTGAACAATGCTTCTAAAAGAAAAAAGAACTGTATTATAGGAGAATAAGGAACAGACTGGAAGTCAGTGAGGGATCTAGCCCCAGCTCTACCCCATGACACCCATAACCCTGCATCATATGAGTTATAGTTTCTTCATTTGAAAATGTAGGTAATCCAGACCCTGCACCTCACAAAGTTGTGACGAACAAATGAGATGACATATGGGGAAATTCCCCCACAACTGCAAAATGTTGTATTATCAAAAGTCAGTATAAAAAAAAAACACACACTCCAAAAATCTATGAATTATCTAGGTTTAGAACTGACAACTGCTCAACTTGATAGGTTTCTGCTGAAAAACTTGGAACATTTTGTGTTCCAACATCATTAGAGTCAAAGTTCAGTGTTGGAGATGCATATATTAATAAAATACAAGTTGTAAATATTTTTCTGCCACGTTAATGAAACATTACTAACGCCAAACTCAAATTTGGAAGCATGACACAATATCCACTGACCAAAAAAAAAAATGATGAAAGAAACATGGAGAATGGAGTAACAAAAATGAGTATTTTAAATCAAAAAACATACAGTCATTCCTCTGATTTTCAATCTTTAAAATTAAGTATACAAACTAGTCATTTCTTTACACTGGAGACTAAAGAAAAATAAAACACATGCAAATTCTGTTCATCTTTGTTTAGAGTCGCTCTTTCAGGCTTATCTGTGACCTTTGCTCTCAGGTAAAAGAAAATCTTGTCCCATCTGACTACTTGGCCTCTCTTCTGGGACTGGGAAGAGGCAACTGCTGAGTGGCCAGAGCTACACTAGACCAAGAACACTGCAATAAGTACAAATGAGATGGAACAGAACTGAACATGCACCTAGAGGGCTGGGAATGTATCTGCTCAAGAAATATGCACACTGACCTCAAAAGCAAAGGAACTTTTTCTCTACATTTAGCTAAGCATGAGAAAATCTAAACCAGCACCACTATGCCCTATAAGAACAATAAAAAGCCCTACTCAATCAATCAATCAATCAATCATTTGTTAAGCATCTACTATGTACCAGGGACTGTGCTTAGCACTGGGGATACAAATGGGGACAAAAGACAGCCCCTGTCCTCAAGGAACTTACAATCTAACAGGAGACAATATACTAAAAAATATGTACAAAACAAGTCACAAAACAGGGCAAATAAGAAATAGTTAACCGAGGGAAGGCCCTAGAATTAAGAGGAGTTGGGAAAGCTCCCTGAAGAAAGTGGGATTTCAGCTGAGACTTAAAAGGAAGTCAGGGAAGCCAGTACTATCACATACTCTGGGGAAAGGTACATTTAAAACACTCTCACAACTATCTTTTAAGGTATTTCTTTTACTGAAAGGGAAAAAATAAGTGATAGAAAACAAAACAGCAGAGCTACCAATTGCAAGATAATTCAATTATATTTACATTAAGAGTTTCTTCATGTCTTAATTTAATCTTATTAATAGTCATAATTTAGAGCTGAAAGGAATCTTTAAAAAAAAAATCTAGGTTAGCCCTCTCCTCATTTAGATGAGGAAATCCAAGTTTAAAAATAAAAATAAAGAGCTAGCATTTACACAGATCTTTAAATTTTGCAAAGCACTTTACTGTTGTCTTATATGATCCTAGCAACAATCCTGAGAGGCAAGAGTCATTATTAACCCCATTTTAGAGATGAAAGCTTGAGGCTGAGAGCTGAGTGACCTGCCCAGGGTCATAAGCTCATAAGGGTCTGATGCCAGATTCAACCTCAGGGCCTCCAGTCTTCCAGTCTGACATGATGCCAAGAAACAATGTGATTTACCTAAAGCCAAACAAGTGGGAAACAGAAAATTTAGAATTTGAAGCCAGTTCTTCTTCTGACTCCAATTCCTGACTATCCCCACCACATAATGATGCCTTTTGTAGCAGTAGGGGCAGTGACTCTTTACTATTATAATTCACAGAAAAGAAAGAAATCATCATATTTTATGTAAGATTTTAGTCAGAGAAGGTTATCCTGCAATGCCTGCAATAGTCCAGAATGGGGTCGGGAGAAGAGTGCAGCTGTGTTGCCGTTGTTATTGTTCAGTTGTTCAGTTATGTCCAACTCTCCATGACCCCATGGGGCATAGCATGCCATTCCAACGTCTTATCTTTTAGAATTTTAATACCATTCATGGTGGTTGCCATGGTATGGCAATGATCCAGAAGGGGACAAAGGTGTAGATCAATAGGTACAAACATACACAATGGCCTTCCTGACTCCAGATTAAGTAAGCCAAAGCATATGCCCTCCTGACAGTAAGAAAGTGGTAATCTTTGTATACAAAGAACAGTATGGAATTGCAGAACTACAGCACTGGGAGAGACCCACAAAAGTCATGTGGCCCAACTGAATTCCAAAGCATTAACTCCAGCTATAAAATCCTAATGAGTAGTAATCCAGCTTCCATCTCATGACCTTCACCAAGAGAGAACTGAGAGAAATGACTACTGATAATCAATAATCTGAGGAGGTTCAGTTTCTCCTTTTTTCTATTTTCCAGACCTCGGTCTCTCTGAATATCGTCTTAACTTTCTCTATCCAACTCCACCCAACCTTACAGGGAATCTCAAGTCCAAGGTGAATTCCATTCAATCAGACTTGGGTGGAGAGAGACCCTTTTGTCCAAAGTGACCAAGGACTGGGTATAGGGACAAATCTCTCAGTCCAAGGATGACTCATTGTCATTCTCAGACTGTCCATGTAATAGTCATACTCTCATTTTAATTGTTAACCAATCAGGGCTGATTCCCACCCTAGGGAACACCTATTCTTTGAAGGGTATATAAACTGTGAGCCCACCACAATAAGTGCCTTTGGTCTAAGGGAGGCAGTCAAATGAAAATCCTTTTTATTAATAAATATGCTGACCCTATTAATAAAATGATTAAATTACCAGAAATTATGTCTCTCAAAACTTTTTAACTGCCACAGAACTTTCTCACAAACTCAATAGTAGCTGTGTTTCAGAAAGAAAACTGGGTGTTCCTAGCTTGTTCTTACAGCAACATCTCTGTAGATTAAAGTCATCCCAGCTGTATGATGGTATGTCTTAAGAGGACCATTTTCCTTTGAAAAAGTAGTTGCAGGAAAGTAGCATTTACTGAGTGATTACCAACTATGTGGCACTCTAACTGACAAACCAGTTAGGGTATATGTATAACTGAGAAAGAGGTTAAAAGTGTTCACAGTTGAGAAATTCCCAATTGTTTTCTGCAAGAAATCAATAACTGGTGTATATAATCACAATGCCATAATGCTTTTCCTATCATTTCCTGGTTTCCCTGGCTTCCTTCAAGTCCCAACTAAAATGCCACCTTCCACAAGAGTCCATTCTCAACACTAATTCTAGTGCCTTGGAGCAACTAGGTAGCACAGTGAATAGAGCTCCTGTCCTGGAGTCAGGAGGACCTTAGTTCGAATTCGGCCTTGGGAGACTTTATACACAGACTAGCTGTGTGACCTTGGGCAAGTCACTTAACCCCAACACTTCCCCCCTCCAAAAAAAAATTCTAGTGCCTTCCTTCTATTCCCAAACTTCCTATTTATCCTGTACACAGGATGCTTGTACATATTTGTTTATATGATGTCTTCCCCATTAAACTGTGGGTTGCTTGAGAGCAGGAACTGTCTTTTTTCATGTCCCCAGCACTTAGCACAGGGTGTGGCACATAGAAGACAATAAACACTCAGCTGCTGAGATGTTAAGACTGTCACATGCATGCTTAAATGAGACAACCTTTGCCTTTCCATGATGGGTAGTAATTTAAGAGCATGTCTTTTAAAACAAAGCATTGTGTAGAAGGTTTCATAAACAATATGAAAAACAACAAAGAAGTTATATAAATTCTCTTGAAAAAAGAAAACTAGCATTGGAATAGTTGGGCCTTTTTAAACTACAATTAAAATTAATGACCAGATCACATCAAAATAAGTGGTCTTTGGTTTTGTCTTTTGCTACTTAATGAAGCAAGGATTTTTTTCCCTTTGATTTTTTTCCCTCACCTTTACATATGTCAAGAATGTGTATCATTTTCATTTATAATTTCACTATTTAGAAGAAATAAATGTATCTATGACAATAAACCATATTGAATTTGTACAAGATAGATTTTATTTTAGCCCAACTCTTAATATATTCACTAAATTTTGCATTAAGAAAGATGATTATTTTGTGACCCAGACTCTGCAGGAAAGAGCAAGTATTTAAACCCATTTCATGGACTTTTAATTAGATGCAAAAATTAGAACCTTCTTCCTCCATATCATGTCTTTATTTTGGGTACCCTGAAGCTGAAAGCTTGAAGTACTCTAGGCATTACTGTGATAAGTGATATTATTGCTAGTCAGGCTTCAAAGCCATATGCCAAAGAATTTTTAATGGAGAAAAATGTAAAGAAATCAGATATTTTTTATTTAAAAGCCCCTGGGGTCATATTTAATCTCAATGCATAAATCCCTCTAGTTTTTAAATTATGGGGAATAAAGTACCTTATAAAACAAAAAAGAATTATTGTAATTAGTTTCTATTCAGACTTGTAGTAAATTTTTATAATTAATAACAGTTTTATAATATTTTTTAATAATTCCTACATATAGAATATAATATACCAAAAAAGAAAATGTTATTGGAGGAATAAGGTTATAGAAATCTTATTAAGGTTGAGGTTATAGAAAGACTTTTCATGCCACTGCTATTCTGTAGAAATAAATTTTTGAGATAATATCATCATTTACAGTATAGTATAATGGATGAAGTGCTAGTCTCTGACAAAAAAACCAGAAGAAAGTAAACCATTAAACAAATATGTATAGAATAATGGTTAGTAACTAAGTAGATATTTCATGTAAAAGTGTTTTTGCTTCTTTTAACATTCAGTCTAAGTGATATTTCTTATGGTTTATAAGGGGCAATTTGGTATAGTTGATAAAGAAAACCCACTTCAAAGCCAGGAAAATCTCATTCTAAATTCTGTCCCTGATAAATAATGATTATGAGACTCAGGCAAGTCACTTAACATTTCAGTACCCCAAAGCAATTCTCTAAAAATACAAGGAGAAGAGGAGGTGTTCACCTGCACTGGAATAGACAATTTTCTATTCATATCATCAGTAACATCTAGGTTGTTTAATGATTTCTTTTCCCATGGATATCCAAAATTCAAAAATGTGTGCATCAATTCTCAATATGTATTGCATATATTATGTAAATTCATAAAGGCAAGAAATGGAATGTAAAGTTTAAGGTAACAAAGAGTACTCCAATTTTCCTGGAACATACAATGACTGAATAGGAATGAGAGAATAAATGTCTGGAGAGGCAGGCTCAGTGAGGTAGAGGAAGGCTGAAAATGCCAGGCTAGGAAGTTTATATTTTCCCCTAGAAGCAATAAAAGAAGTTACTGGTGGAAAGGGGTAGGTGATATTGTGTATTAAGAAGAGGTACTAATGTGGAGAAATCCAGGACCCAGAAGGATATGGTACAGATCAATAAAACCAGAAAAAGAAGCAATTCTTGTATTGGAGCAAACAGTATCAACTAGTCAGAAAGAGAAAACAGATTCTGAGCCTGGGGAATAGATCACAAGTCTGGCAAAGAGGCATGATCTAGTAGTGATGAAAGATCTAAGCTATCCTGAGACCTACTATAATTGTTGCTCTACCAAAAGTTAGCAGTTCATCATTTCCTGATTTGCCATAATGATAATTTCATCCTTCAAAGGGCAGAGGAATCAACTAAGGAGAATTTTTTAAAATTATATCTGATTTATACTAATAGGGAAGACCTAAATGCTAGGACAGAAATAATGGGAATATTGAAGGGAAATTGTCATTCCCCATGAAAGTTTGTAATAGAAAGGAGGAATGAAGTGCAATGTACTTGGGAATGCACACTAGATTTTAAGAAAGCAGATTTCAAAGAGGTTAGAGGAAGGATAAATAAGATCTCATGAACTAAAATTCTATGGGGGATGACAGTACAGGCAAGGTAAGGAAGTTGTAAAAAAATCAAATTGTGAATACACAAGGAATCTATTCTGAAAAGGGGAAAGATGTTAGTTATCTGAAGATGTGGATGGAGTAACAGGAAAACTCACCACCAAACTTAGATTTCTGAAAGCTATATAGAGAAGATACAAGTAAATGCTGGTAACAATATGGTCATTGTATACAAAACATCGCCATATATTTAATATTGCTATATAATATCTAAAATATTACATTTAGAGAGAAACACGACAAACTGGGGGCACAGTTAGATGGCAAGTAGATAGAGAACTAGGCTTGGGATCAGGAAGACTCATTTTCATGAGTTCAAATCTGGTTTCAGACATTTATTAGCTATGTGACCCTGTGAAAGTCATATTAATTCTGTTCTTCTCTGTTCCTCATCTATAAAAATGAGCCAGAAAAGGAAACAGCAAATCACAGAAATATTCTTGCCAAGAAAACTCCAAATGGGGTCACAGGGTTGGACATGATGGAAACGACAGAAAACAGCAATATTCATGCATACACATACATACATGCACACGCACACACAATGTATTTGGGTATTTTGCCAGATCTAGATGCTTATCCTGAAGCTATTTTAAATGCCATTTCCTCTTCATCATATAGCTTTCAATTATACAAATAAATGTACTGTTTGGGTACACATTAGAAATGTTCCTAGAAATTCTATCCCAATCTTTACAGGGCCCTATCTTTACAAGACCCTCTCTCTCTGCAGCACACCCCTTACAGTATTCAAAATTTTACTGCCTTCCTTCTATATGTGGCTACTGAAATACACATTAAAAAAAAAACATTTGCATTATTGGTTTGTGTGAATGATAGATTTCTGCACCATGGCTTACAAGTATAGGTACTTAAATAAGATCAATAGGATAATTTTAAAACTAGATTAACCATTTTCTTCCAAGCTTTTCTTTTCACTATATAAACATAATCTTAGTTGCTGAGTCCAAAGGAGGTTACCCCAACTAAAGTCCTCTATGAGCTAACACAGCTACCTCTTCCCAGGTAGAATTACATCTTCCCGCAGCGGAAAATGTTCCTAAGGTCAGCATGAGTTGCGGTGACTGCTGTTCAGAACGGCATTAAGAACTTCAGCAAGTCAAAAGTTCTTCTAGAAGAATCAGAAAAACACTGATGATATTTCTCTACTTGGTGTTTAATCTATGTTTACTCAGGAAATCTAAACAATTTCTGCATTACCCTAAGTATAATAAAAAATTTTAAATGATGAAATGGTATGCCTTTTGGAATTTTGGGTCTAGTGAATTATATAGCCTACAACGTCCTGCGTAACATGATGACAGATGTTAAGATGATATACCCCAGAGCAGTAGCTAAGACAGAGGTCATGTGTGCAATGGAAGGACTAGGCTCACATGGGACTTATTGTTTATAGTATATATCAACCAATGAGCTAAACCTGGGGAACCAGAAGCTGAGTAAAGCCAAGGCTTATAGAGTCTTAGGAACAAAAGCCTCAAGCCTGACTGGGTAATGTGGCAAAGAGCAGGCACATGTCAGACAATTCAAAGACCCTGATTAGAACTTGGACAGTAGATATGAGGCTTCAGGTTAGACGAGGACAAGTAAGAGACAAACTTGAGAAAAACCTGTTAGATTTCAGAAGCCCAAGTGCTATTTTTCTTGCAGATAATGGTGAATACTGACACGCTGTTTGAGATTACTGCTTATGACCTTGAATGAATGTGGCAAAGAATGAATCCATTTTAGAGCTTAAACGTAATAGTTAAATCTTCATTTAAAAGTTCATATAAAGTAAAAATAAAAGTCTGTCTCTAGATAAATAATCTTTGTGCTCACATAATTGTGAGCCCTCCTAATAGAGTCCATCTAATTTAATGCTATATCAAGTCATTTTTTTAGGTATAAAACTGGCTTGTTACTTGGGGTCAAGTTGGTACTCTGAAGTCTGAATGGAAGGTTAGGAAATAAGTGTCAAGAATAGCTGAGAACTGTAATTGGTTCTCACTCAGGTTAATAAAACTCCATCTAAGTTATACAAGTGAGGCCCTATCTCCACAGCATGTCACTGTGCCTTACTGACTGCATCGTTTTGCCTTGGTACTCAACCTAAACTCTTAATTTTTCAATTCTTATTCTTGGAACAGTGAACAAATCAACACTGCTATTAATTTTTGAAAGGGCATAACAATCTAATCCTACACTGCTTCATTCAACATCCTGGTGATTCTCCTAACCAAAACTTCCTTCCCTAGCCCCTACTGCCCTTTATAAATTTAACCTTATTAGAACATAAGCTCCTTGTAGATCCTATACATGATTGTATGCCACCATGGTGGGGGTGGGGGTAGAGAGGAAGGGGAGAAAAATCTGAAACTCAAATGATTCTGGAACTGAATCTTGTAAACTAAAAGTAAACAAACAAGTCAATTAAAAAAAATTTCAGTGTTAAAAAAAAAAAGAACATAAGCTCCATGAGGGCAAGGACTATCTCACTTTATATTTGTATCACCAGCATATTAAAACTTAAAAGATAGTATAACACTAAGTAATTCAAGCCCTCCTTCTCAAGATATTAGTAACCTGGTCAGCAAATAATGCAGAAGTTATTAAACATCAAGGTTCTATTTTTTTTTTAATTTTGCCTACTGGTAAATCATAATATTTGACTCACGTTTCTCTTGTACATAAAGATACCCTTCCATTGTCCACTGACTTGGAGGGCGGTAATCTTGATTTGCAGATTTCATTCTCTGCATTAATCTTTCTACCTCCTGACGAGTGCTTTCAAAATTATTTCTTGTCTGAAAGAGAAAAAAAAGCAATTTGATAGTTTATTTAGAAACAAACATATAAACCAAGGGTCAGGCATCTTCAGCTGGAAAGGCACATACCACCTTAAACTTTCATTTCATACAGTCTATAAGGCAATTATCAAACAGAAATACCACCACTTGTTCTTAGAATCGCACAGACATAACACATGTTAAAAGAATCTTGCAGTAGCATTTTAATATATTAAGAATTTATCTCTGTCTAATCATAATGTATATTTGCCTATCTTTCTGCATCTGCAAGCTTCTATGTCTGTTTTACATGCCCTCTTCTATTTCTCTTTCAATCTTTCTGTGCCTTATTTTTTTCCTTCTTTCCACAATTCTAGTCTCCTATTCTGCCACCCCAATGTTTCCCTTAACTGGTCATAAAATAAAAATAAACTCAATTTTGGAATTATTTGAAATATTTATCCTAAATTAAAATGAAGATTTGGTGGAAAGATTTCCTAAGTTTTCTTGAATTATACTTAGACAGTTATAAACTGTTTCCTCCCTCATTGCACATTCCAATGTCTGGTTTAAGTCAATGGCCAAAGATAAGAAAAAATATTCTTATTTCAAATTTATACAATAGCTCTCAGAGAGTATAATTCTTTCTGCTGATTTCCTAAAAAATTATGAACAATGAATTGCTTTCTATAAATATTACTCTCATTGGTAATAAACCAGACTCTAATCACTACTCTAACAACTGAAAGGACCTGAAAAAGTTAATTCTTCATTGAATAACTCATGGAGTATTAACTTAACTCATATTAAGGCAGACTAGCAATAACTGGTGATAGTAAAATAACTTCAAACTGGAGATATCACCTACCTCCCATATTTGTTCTGAAGACAAAATGAAATATTTGTACAAAGCTGTAAACCTTCAAACACTACGAAAATGCTACCTATTATTTTTATTATTAAAATGTCAAAATGTGGGGTGGAAAGGTGGTGCAGTAGGTAGAGCACTGACCCTGGAGTCAGGAGGACCTGAGTTCAAATCCAGCCTCAGACACCTAACAATTACTATCCATGTGATCTTGGGCAAGTCACTTAACCCTTCAACCTTTGGAGGGATTTCCTCTGTCCAAAAAGAAAAAAAAGTCAAAGTGTATTGAAAATTTTATTTAAAAATCTAACAAGTACCTGGGGCAGGAAGAAGCTTTTTAAGAAAGAATATCAAAGTACAGGATTTTTTTTTAATGCATGGTTTAGAGAAAGTTTTAAAATTATATAAAATTTTTAAGCAGAAAAAATTTTATTTTATTTAAAAAACATTTTTCAGTTGAGTAAAACAGCTGTTTGCCAAGTCATGGTGACTATCGCTTTTTCTCTCAAACATTCTCTGTTCTAACCTATTTCGCATTTATATGAGAAACTGATAATATACTAAGACCTAGAAAGGACCTTAGAGATAGATTGATCATTTGGTCCAAGAACCACATTTTTCACAAACTGAGGCAAAAAGTAGTTCAGTGATTTGCCTAAGTTCACACAGGTCATAAAAAGCAGAACAATGACCTGTGTGAACGTAGGCAAATCACTCAACTATGACAAGGCCCTCTCTCTTAACTCCTTGGTCCAGTATGCCTCCTTTGGCTCAAGATATTCTAATTCAGATACTCTGGTAATTCAAATGGGTCTTCTTTGTCATCTGACAACTTCTTTATCAATTCTAACTATTGAGAGATGAATGTATATACAGTTTGTTTTTTGAGAAAGTTCATGGTTTAAATAGTTTCCTAGAAAGTAGTTCATGATATTAATATAGTCTTACATTCTGTAAATTGAATTGCAATTGCTGCTTGTAGGGTGCAAATTCCTGAGCCAGTTCATATCCTTCGTGGTAAAACGTGAATAATCCCTGAAGGAAAGACAAAAGCTGCAAGGACAAAGAGAAAGGTATGATGAGAACACTGAAAATACCAAGGCTAAAACGTCCCCAACCTGAGACCCAAAGATTCCAATGCCAAATATAAACACTAGGAAAATGAGGACAAAAACAATGGTCCTGCATATACCAAAAGTATTTTTAGCAGTCCTTTTTGTAGCAAAGAGCAGCCAAGTAGATGCCTATTGATCAGGGAATGGCTCATCAAATTAGGGTCCGTGGGTATTACACCACAGTAAGAAATGATGCCTATGAAGAATTCATAGAAGCATGGGAAGAAACTGATGAACTGCTCCAAAGTAAGCAAAGAAGAAAACAGCATACACAACTGAGAACAATGCAAATTAACAAAAAGAACAACAAAAAAAACCAAACTGAATGCATCAGTCAATCTATAAGCAGTCATTAAGTACTTACTATGTGAAATTATAACAAGCAAGTTTGGGCAAAGATAACGAGAAGGCATTTTGCTATTTGGGTTTTTTGGTTGTTTGTTTGTTTTTTCCCAACAGAGAAAAGGGATGTTGGATGTAGAGCACAATATATGTCAGACTTAGTTCACATACAAGTTAAAAAATTATCAACTGAGCTGAAGGAGAAAGAATAAATTGGAAATTTTATGTATAGGAAAGCGAAATACATCAATTTTCTTTTTAAAAGAAAATGCTGTCTTTGAAAGCATCAGAGGTCAAGTGAAAAAGGAAATGGTCATCCTGACAATTCTCTTGTGTCAATGGAAGACAACATGATTAAGAAAATGATTTTTATTCCCTTTTTCAGTCACAGTTGCTAAGTTACTTCAGTTTGCCTCAGCACTGGAACTGACTATGATCATGATACTCATAGGATAACTACGCTTCCCTGGACTTAAATGCCCACTTAGGTTAAAGCCCACTCCCAACTATGAGCATATTTCAGGATTTTTGTCTTTCATAATACAGTTTAGATATTCTCTCTGCCTGAAAACAAAGGCAACATATTCATGTACTCTTTAAGTCTGGCCACAACCACACTGGCATACCCAGGATAACTGCTAGCACAGGTTCTTAGATCTGCTTTACTAGGAAAAAGAGCTGTTTAAGTGGTCAATAACCTTTTTTAAAAAATCATATTCACTATTTCAGGGGGAAAATCAGCACCTTGAACTTCAGAGAAAATACAAACAGAGAAATAAAGAACAGACAGGGCTCTGACTACTTGAATCAACTATATACTTCACATACATCCCTGAATAAAGAGAGCCTTAACATCTGAGTAGTCGGGGAGCTCTGAACATAAGGCCACTCAAAATTTTGACCACAGAGTCACAAGACTCTTCTCATAAATGAGACCCCAAAGCAAAATACCAACTCAGAGTATATATACACTTCTCAGAGCCAGAAGGCATCAAAATCCCTAATCAGAAATTAGCAAAAGGTGTGAAAGCCTTCCTACAAGCAAGCCTCCCCTAAGCAAGCTTCCTCTTAATGGGCTCCACATGAGGCCTATTAATGGGCAGGGAAGATCTAAAATCCCATTAACATTATAGGGGGAAGGGAAAAATCTATATAAAATTAAGAATGGTTTGTTAACAATAGAAGAGGAATTCAGGGGGCATTATGGCAGATAAGGAAAGAGCAGGACAGGGACACTGGAAAGGTGGGGCTGACATAGATGGGTACAGAGGAGTAGAGAGGTAAGAAAGGAAGCAGTGGATGTACTAAGTGGAAACATGGGGCAGCAGATTGTCACAGTCTATAACAGCAAAGAAGTGGAAAGTGCAGGTGGACAGTGTTTGCGCTAAATGGGAAAAGAGATAGTTGGTCAATGAATAAGCTAATTTGACCCACTAAAATGCTAGATGTTCCTTGGAGGATCTGTGGTAAAATGTGAACAAGAATTATACAGAAAGGGGAGGTACTGAGGGGTTTTTATCTGTATTAACAGAAGCAGTAGCCCACCATTATAGAAATCACAATTTGAAATTTTCAACTAAATTACATGACTTCTTTTTATCCCCAAAAAATCCACAAAGTCTCAATTTCTAGAATAAATATGTTCTGTTACCACTTAATACAAAACTGAACTCATTATCTTCCCTCCAAAGTAGCTATTCTTCCCAGTGTTTGTTGATGACAAAAATGTGAAATTTTGGAGTCAACTCTGACACTGACTCTCAAAATCTAATTACTTACCAAGGCCTACTAATTCTACCTTCATGACTCAACTCCATGCATTAAAATCCTTCACCCTGGGGCAACTAGGTGGTACAGTAGATAGAGCACTGGCCTTGGAGTCAGGAGGACCCGAGTTCAAATCCAGCCTCAGACACTTGACACTACCTGTATGACTGTAGGCAAGTTACTTAACCATGACTGCCTAAGAATAATAATAATAATAATAACTTCATTTAAAGGTCAGCTCAAATGCCAACTCCAATATGTTGCTGAGATTTGTCTAACTCTTCATGACTCCATTTGTGGGGTTTTCTTGGCAAAGACACTTGGAGTGGTTTCCCATTTTCTCCTCTAGCTCATTTTACAGATGAGGAAACTGAAGCAAATGGCATTAAGTGACCTACCCAGAGTCACACAACTGGGTAAACGTCTGAGGCTAGATTTTAACTCAGGTCTTCCTGATTCCAAGCCCAGCACTCTATCCACTGTGCCAACTAGATGCTCTACTCCAACGTGAGGGGTTCCTGATTCACCCAGTTTATATTTGCTTTGTACATATTTTACATATTTATTTGCATATTTTTTTAATGGAATGAAGGTTCCTTGAGGGAAGAGGCAGTTTGAGGTTTTGGTATTTCTGTCCCCAGCTAAGTACCTCCCACCATGCCTGGCACATAATGCATGATTATGAAATGCTTACTGAACAAATTTTTGCACGCATTTCTTTTCTCCTCTCACAGGACCAACCACCCTAGTTCAGGCACTTATCACCTCTTACCTGGACTAACATAATACCCTCTAATCCAGCTTCTGACCCGATCATTTCACTACAACTGCTCTCTCCAGTTACCAGTGATCCCTAGTGGCCAAATCCAAAGGCTTTGTCTCAGTCCTCATTCTCCTTTACACTGTTGATCACCTTCTCTTCCTTCATACTCTCTTCTCTCCAGGTTTTTGGGACACCCTTCTCTCCTGGTTTTCCTCCTACCTATCAGACCACTCCTTTCAGGTCTCCTCTGTTAGATCCTCTTGCAGATCACACCCTCTAACAGTAGGTGACCTTCAAGGTTCTGTCCTGGGTCCTTGTCTCTTCTCCCTCATACTACTAAGCTGGCGGCTTAGGCAGCACGTCTGACTTGTCATCATGTCTCACTCTCCCACTTCTAATCTGCTGCCAAGGCCTGTCAATTTTACTTTTGTGGCATCTCTCTCATATGCATCTTTCTCTCCTCTGACACTGCGACCACTCTGCTACAGACCCTCATCACCTTGAACCTGGATCATTGCAGTAGCCGTTAGTGGGTCTGCCTGTCTCAAGTCTCTCTCTCCACCCCAAATCATCCTTCATTCAGCCAATAAAGTAATTTTCCTAATAACACAAGTCTGATCAAGTCACTCCCCACTACTCGATAAACCTCAGTGATTCTCAATTGCCTTGAGAATCAAATAAGAAAATGCAGTTTGGCATATAAAAACCTTTATAACCCAACCCCCTCCTCTCTTTCCAGTCTTTTTATACCTTAGTAACCAACATGTACTCTGATCCAGTGACTCTGGCTTCCGGACTGTTACATGAAGACCTTCCACTTCTCAGTGCCAGGCATTTTCTCTAGCTAACCCCTATGACTGGAATGCTCTCTTACTGGTATCCTTTAAGTCAGCAGTTCTCAACCTGTGGGTCATCACCCTTTGGGGGTTGAATGACCCTTTCACAGAGGTCACAGGGGCTGCCTAAGACCATTGGAAAGCATATATTTCTGATGGTCTTAGGAATCGAGACGCTGCTCCTCTATCTGTCTCCAGGAAGGTCCGCCCACATATGAGTATCAAAGGGTCATGGCATTAGGAAGCTTGAGAACCACTGCTTTAAGTTTAATTAAAATCCTATCTTCTTAAAATCCATCCCCCTCTTAATTCCATGCCTTCCTCCTTTGAATTATCTCTGACTAGCTATATACATATATATATATAGCTTATTTGTACATATTTATTTACCTGTTTTCTCCCCCATTAGACTATAAGCTCCTTGAGGGCAGGGACTATCTTTTGCCTCTTTTTGTAGCCCCTGAGTTTAGCCAGGTGTCTGCCACAGAGTGACTGATGACTGGCAGTGTGGAGAGTCAGTATGGTTCAATGTAAAAAGTACAGTCTTTGAGTAAGTAAACCTGGGTTCAGATTCCATTTGATGTTTGCTGCCTATATGACCCTGGGTAAGTCACTTGGCCTCTCTGTGCCTCAGCTGGGTCATTTACAATATGATGGGGCTAGACTTGCAGGTCCCTGAAGTCTCTTCCTGCTCTAGATACAGATACATGGATCCTAAGATATTGTTTCAAGGTTCAGCTTAAGATGGAGCCTTCTTTGATACCCAGATATTGAATTTTATTTCAATTAGCCTTCCCTGATGCTTTAATATTCATTTTAATTAAACAAATAAGCACCGACTCTGTGCAGCACACTTCTTGTTCAAGTCAGTTTCTCAGAGTTCTTATGTTCCTTTAAGGCTCAATTCAAGGAGGCAAAAAATAAAGATATTTTCTCCCTCCTTTAATTTTGCTACAGTACTTTGTGTGGAGCCCTCTTCTTGCCCTATCATTCCCTATCCTATACCCTAATCTCCGTCACACAGAGATTCTTAACTGGACCACCCCCAAAAAAGGTCTATGGGTAGATAACAGGGGCTCCTTGAATTTAAATGGAGAAAAAAAAAGGACATCTTTATTTTCATTAACCTCAAACTGAAAGTTAGGATTTCTTTCAGTTATGAATGCAAGCTGCAAACCTTATTCTGAGAAGAGGTCCATATGCTTTGCCAGAATGAAGAAGAGATCCATGATGCAGAAGAAGATTAAGAACCTTTCCCCTAGCACAGTGCAAGGTCTTCTAAGGTAGGGACTGTGGCCTTTTTTCTAATCTTTCTGTCTCTGGTGCCAAACAGAGTACATGTCCTCAAGGAATTGATATAGGATGGGGGAAGGGAGTAAAGGCATCTACATTGTACACAGTTATGGGATAAATGAAACTTGAATGAGTTTTCATATACAGAATGAATCCTGTCATGCTCCTTGGGGAAAATAACAAGCCTAAAGCTTCAATTGGTAGATACACCGTAATTTCTAACAAATAAATATGGATTCTACTTCTAAGTACAAAAAAAATTCTGCTTTTTTCTCCTTTGAGTTGTTAGCTATTCAAAAAGTATTTTGGTTCTCAGGAGAGAAATAGTTTTAACTGCTTATTTAGAGTTTCTTTAAAAGTTTCATATTTTTATTGATGAGTTTTCTCCTGTTATCTGACTCTTACAGAAGTATAATTACCAAAAATAAGGGGAATTGCATTAATTGCTTATAAATAATATGTAAAGGGTTATATTCCATTACAAATTTTGCATTACTCAATACTTGTAAGTTTACAATACCATTAATTAGGATAACATTCCTTTTTAGGTAAACAGGTTTGTCAAAATACACACACGCACAACATGGATTCTATCTAGATGCATAAGGTAGCCTATATAAATCAAACTGTTACTTTCAAATTTATCTGACTTAAAGAAATTCACATAATAAACAGGTAACTATGCAGATAGATAAAAAATAAGACGAAAGCACAGTCCAATGTGTGCTTACTAGACATCCTACTGAAATATTCTTTGTAGTTCTCTCAAGTTCTAATGCAGAATTCTCTGTTCCATCTAAGGATGTAGTCAGAGATATTACTATAGCGTCCTCTGAGGCAGAAATGAAAATATTAGAGAATGTTTTGAAGAAAACCTAGAAGAAACCTTTTCATCAAAACACCAAATGTCCTGAGGCCTAAAATTTCTTTTCATTTGACAGCTGAATAGATGAGAAGCTAAGATAATATTGTAGTAGTGGAAAGTTTAAAAGAAAAACCCACTAAAAATTCTCAATAATGGTAAGCTCCCATCCTTTGTTTCTGACACCCACTTAGAATGTCCAGGCTGTACATCTAAGTCAATGGCTCTGTGCTGAGCCTCATAAAATAATTTATTAAAGAATTTTCATGTGAATTTTTTAAACACATTCCTCCATATATTCTGACTTTAAAAGTACATCTCAGGAATGACAGGACCTTAAGCACTTATTAGCTGTGTGATCCTGGGTAAATCACTTAGAATCTTTCCATTTCTTTATCTATAAAATGGAAAAAATACTAGCACCTACCTCATACAGTTTTTGTCAGGATCAAGTAAATTGATTAAGCATTTTGCAAATTTTAAAGCACTACATAAATGCTAGATATTATTGTTATTGCCATTTTTGTTTTCTCTCCATTTTAGTAGATAAATAACAAAAAAACGAGAAAGTTTCTAGTTTGATTTGAGACAAGATTTCATTTTTTAAATCAAATCTACATAGAAGGCCTTGCCTGAGAGTTTAGTTCAATTCAAAGGCAAATTTTAAAATGCTAATAAAAGACATAAGGATTCTCATGCTCCATAAAGCGCAGGTTTGTGTGGTTTATCAGTTTTCTAGTTAACAGAGTTCATCAAAATAACTGCCACAAGATGGCAGCAAAGTAAAACTTTTAGGGGCTCATTTTGTCTTTTGCTGATGGAACTAAATGGGACCATCTTTGCCCTCACATCATCCAAAATGATGCTCATAAAATCTCTTAAACAAGACTAGAGCCTATAATCCCTTCCCCCAAAGTGATATACCACATTTTTCATCCAGGGGAAGCCCTTAATGTATCAAAGTACAAGGTTAAATGGCAAGGTCAAGTACCTTAACAGGTAGGTGGCTCAGTGGATACCGCACCGGACCTGGAGTTAGGAAGAACTGAGTTCAAATAAGACCTCAGATACTTACTAGCTGTGTGATTTTGAGCAAGTCATTTACTCTGTCTGCCTCATCTGTTTTTAAAATGAAGATAATACAAGCACCTAGCTCACAGGATTGTTGTGAAGATAGTATGATGTAATTTTTGTTTAAAAAAAAACTTGCAAACCTTAAAGTGCTATATAAATGCTAGCTATTATTAGATTTAACTTTTATTTAACATTGTAATTAGAGAACAATTCAATAAACACATATTAAGGACCTATGATGTACAAAGTACTGTGGAAGCTTTTGGGGTTTTTTTTGGGGGGGGGGGAGGGAGGGGAGGGTGTCCAGCCAAAGTACCTCTACTATTAAAGATTTGTAATTACTTTCTAATTTATAATTGGGAGAGATGCTTATGCCCCTGAGTACAACAAACTAGCTATATATATATAGGTTGAATTGGAAATAACCAACAGAGAGAAGGCACTAGAATTAAAAAGGTTGAATTCCTTAAATCACTAAGTCAGATCACATCTCCTGTCATAACCCCATGGACTTCCAGTTACCAGTTAACAACCAGGTATAATCCACAAGCTTAAAAACTGCCTCAAATATGGCTTAGGTTTACCTGGCTCTCTTTCACTACTTTGCGGGCTAAATCTGCTGTATTGGGCAGGTGGAGAGGGGATAGCAGCAACTCGCTAGATAAAGGTAGCAATTACTTCTAGGAATTGGCCAAAGTATGAGCAACCAGCTAAAATGCTAGTTCTTCCATGAATCTTATAAAGGAGTGGTGGCACATTTTGCCCACTGTCTGTAACTGCTAGTTTTCTTGAACTTAAAATTCTCAAATTAAAACAATTTTTCTTCCCTTCATAATTATTCTGCTTACCCCAAAAACGCAAATTATAAATGGATATGTGTAATAGTCGTTATATTTATAATTGTATGATGTCAAAAAAAACCTATTAAGCTGTCATATTATTGTCTGATGCACTATATGTTCTAGTCAATCTGGATTACTTGCTATTCCTTAGACATGACATACCATCTCCTTCCTTTACACAGGCTGTCCCCCAAACCTGGCACGCTCTCCCTCTTCATCCAACTCTTAAAACCTTGGCGGCTCTCCCCTCAAGGATCAGCTAAAACGCTTCTTCTTCAACAAGGTCTTTCCTGATGCGACCAGTTAGTATTCTCCCAAGTAAATACTTTTTGTTTATCTAATATCTATTGGAATAACATATCCATCTACCTATGTATATTGCTGTTCTCTGCCATATGACCTCCCACTCTGGAAGGTAGCTCGCTAGATGGCAGATCCTATATCCTTTTAATTTTATATCCCTAGTACTTAGCACAGTACTTAGTACATTGCAAATGCATAATAAATGCTTCCTGGGTGGAAATGAATTCATACAGATAAACCCTAAAATAATATAAAATGGAATAATAGCTATCAAATCAATTCCATAAGCAATTTCAGTTAACATTTAACCTATGTCTCTAAATAAATTTTGGTGTTCTAGAGGGCCTTGTCTTCTGACAGCCTACATTTTAAGACAACTCATATAGTTATCCATCCATCCATCCATCCATCCATCCACCCACCCATCACATTTGCCGACTATAGATAGACAGACAGATAGACAGACAGACAGACAGACAGATAGATAGATAGATAGATAGATAGATAGATAGATAGATAGATAATCATGAAATAGCTACAGTTTGGCAAATGTTCATATTTTAAATTGTATGGGTGGTTTTTTTTAACAGTTCTGTGAGCTAGAATAATTTAAGTAAGCAAAGTGCTTTGCTTCAGTCATTCTGAAGTGTATGGGGGAAAAATCTAGGGGCAAGGTAGAGAGAATCTAGGGGCTTTGTAGGAAAAATGTGCCAAGAGAACAGCAGGAAAGGTAAAGAGCAGTGGAATGCAACACATCACAGGAGAAAAGGGATAAACAAAGTGACATTAAATGCAGTCTGGGTAATGACAGAAATTATCAGGTCACCTGGTATCAAAGGATCAATACAGAAGTCCTTAAACTGAACTCTGTAGGGACTCAAATTCTTTTTGGGGGGGGAGGGAAGGGGAACAGTAGTAAACTCAGTTGACAAAAACTAAGAGGTTGGAAAATGGAAGTAAACAGTTCAGAAAGGCAGCAAAATATAAGATAAAACTCAGTGGACTGAGAGTCCTAAGATTGCAGAGAGGTATGGAAAAATAAAGCACATACTGGGAGAAAGGTGACCTGAGTCCTTATCCCAGCTCTCCCACTAACTAGCTGTGTGGTCTCAGACAAATCACTTAACCTTTCTGGGCCTCACTCTCCCTCCTCTCTGTAAAATGAGGGAGCAAGTAACAGTAGTTGAACTCTAAGGATCATTACATTTCTGACAGCCTACACTGTTATAGAGTTTTACCATGCCTAACGTCCAAAATGACGGTGAGGACTCAAGTATGAACAGTTGTATCAAGGGAACAGAAAGATCAAAGGAGCAAAGTTTCAAGAAAAATCATAGCCTCAGCACTGAAAATAATTACAGAATCTTTGAGATCTGTTCAGTAGAATTAGGAAAGAAAAGATGAAATCAAAACAAACAATTTGAGGTTGAATGCTATTGCTAAGGAGTAATGGCAGTGATGGAGAAAGTGATCAAACCATACAAGTTAGATGTAAGTCAAATTTAAACTATTTAATCTCAAGTGGGTCCTCACTATAGCAAGGTTATCTTTTCTCACAGTAACTTCTAAATTTTCCCTGCTCCCTTTCAAGCCTCCCATAGCACAGCATAGCACACCCCAACCTCGTCAGAAGAGAGGGTTATGGGGCAGCTAGGTGGCACAGTGAATAGAGCACCGGCCCTCGAATCAGGAGGACCTGAGTTTAAATCTGGCCTCAGACACAACACACACACACACACACACACACACACACACACACACACACACGCCTTGTGACCTTGGGCAAGTCACGTAACCCCAACTGCCCTAGCTTCCCCCCTCTGAAAAATAAAAAAAAGAAAAATTTTAAAGATTTTAAAAGAAAAAAAAAAAGGAGAGGGTTATGACTTCTATTTTACTAAGAAGCAGAGACCATTTGTTAGGAGTTCCTTCTTTGCCCTTAACCTACATTTCAAAGCTCCACAAGATTCCCCATTTTCTCTTTATTTCAATCACTGATGAAGTAGTGGTTCTTCTTTCCACCAAGGCCAACCACCTTCACTGTGCTCCTGGTCCCATCCTCCTTCACCTCTTTTGACACACAGTCCTGCAATTGTTTCACCTTGCCTTACCAGCACAAAAGCCTTGTTTCTCCCTTTTCATTTTAGGTGAGACAAGGCTAGCAGGATAAGTGAGGATGCATGGATTGCAATATGCAGCACTGATTTTATTACATTATATTTCTCCAAAAGTCACTCTTCTTCCCAACTTCCTTTTTTTTTTTTTAAATTTAGGGCATCACCTTACTTTTACTCATCCACGTTAATACCTTTGGTGCCACCTTCGGTGTCATCTTCACATCATTCTTTCACCCCACTTAACCAATCAGTTTCCAATTCTTGTCATTTCTCCCTCCACAACATCTCTTACATCCACTTCTCTGTATTCACACAACCATTACTTCAATCATCACTTTTTTCCTTGATCACTGCAACAGCCTCCTCCTAACTGATCTTCCTGCCTCAAGTCCAGTGTATCCTTCCACATTGCTGCCAAAGTCATTTCCTCATTCTTCCTCACCTCACATACTGAATCAGGTGTAATTATTGTCATTTCTATCTCCACAACATCTCTTGAACCTGTCTCCTCTGTACTCACATAACATCCACTCTAGTTCAGTCCTCATCAAAATTCTCACCTGGATTACTTCCTGAATTATTCTCCCTGCCTCAAGTCCCCAGTAGGTCTTCCACACAACTGCCATGTGGTTTTCCTAAAACATAGGACTTGCCATATCAACATCCTATTCAGTAAACGTTAATGGTTCTCTATAGATGTATGGATGAAATGTTTGATCTTTACCATTTTTTAAAAACTTACATTTTTCTGTAAGTTTTAAAATGTACCTTCTTTAAATTACAACAACTGCAGACAATATATAATTTCTAAAGTAAATATACACATATGGAGCAAGCACTCAACAATTTCTTTTACTGATGGGATCCATGACCAAACAGGGTTTAATGTACTTCAAATCATAATACTCAAGCTATTACAGATGGTTGTATTCAGTCACATGAGGCCTTCTCTTCTTTATCATTATAATTTTTTTTAAGTCAAGGAAACAGAAATATAGACAGCTTGAAGTAGATGATTTTTAATTCATTTCACTTCAAGTCTTTGTACCTATTAGTGGCAAGTAGATCATGCTCTCTATTTGATCGTTCCCCTGACCACATTAGCTCAACTGGTGAATCTAAAAGTAGATGACCCAAATTTGTGAGCCTTGGCATCATACCAGGTGCTGTGAATTTTTTTTACTGCTCTATTAAAATATAATAAATAGGACAAATGCTTTAAAAAGGATAAATAGGACAAATGTGGACGTGGTTTTAAAGGGAATAAAACAACGTAGGACTCTGAATGAAAATAATGATTTTTAAACTACTTGATTTTAAAGATTATTCATTAAAAATATTCATTAATTTCAAATGCATAATCAAATTTCCTGCCTTCTTAAGGAAGGGGTAAGAAAGGGAGTAAGAGAATGTGGAACTCAAAATGTTTTTTAAAAGAATGTTTAAAAAATTTTTATGTGTAACTGAGAAATATTTATTGAAACAAAACCAAAATACACTGAGAAATAAGAATACTCATTACATATCTATTAAATGTATAGCTTTCCTTTCTTTCTCAAATGCTTATAACTCCAATTTTTTTTTCTTAACATAGTCAAAATTCAGATAAATTCAATGTTATCTCAATATTATTCTGTTAAGCTTATTTGTGGAATGATGGGGGGAACCTCATTAGAATAGAAAGAACTGTCACTTTTGTTTTAATTGAAGGAATACATAGTTATCTGAAACAGATGTTGTTTATCTGAAAGTAAGAAACGTATTTCTTATGCAAAGTAGCATCCTTTCATAATATATCATCCTTGAAACTGACAGTCTCATCAACATGTGCCATTCATATTTTTTATTTCTTAGCATTACTTATCACTTGTAAACAAAAGAACCTCTTCTCTGGGGTCAACTAAGACAGGTCAAAGATTTTTCCAATGCATCAGTACATGAATTTCTACTTACAAAACTATCTTGAAAATGTAATAGACAGATGATAATAAAAAATAGTATTTTTCTGATATGCTATGTTTTCAGATTTATTGTTCCTTAACCCTTTGCACTCTGAACCATTCTGGACATTGGCTACCAGCTACTCGACGCTACCTTGCAGC
>CM053596.1:116698385-116725281 GCA_028646575.1 Pseudocheirus occidentalis
ACGATATGTCCACCGCGTAATGTTCTCTGGGTAGATTGTAGGTTTGTGTTATAATAGTTGGTGAGCATGGTAATAATTCTTTTATCTTTCCACGCAAGAAGCGTAGTATTATTCTTTCTGTATGCAACTGTTTTAGTGCTTGAGAGGGGACATCCGAATGATATGCTAGAATTCCGATGTCCCCTGACAGGGGACAGCGGAGTGCAAAGGGTTAAATATTTTCTTAAATCCATATAGTCTTTAGTCACCTACAAAGAATAAGGCATTCCAAATTTCTTCAAGGTAAATTATTTGTTCTTAAATCATATACAAAGCGGTTTTCTTCAGGTTAAGATGGTATTATTTGCATGTATTTCATCATCTTAGTGATAATGGGGTATGAAACCCAAGGAGGCAGAGAAATTACAAAATTAGAAATGAGAATGAGACTCAGTTGCCAGAAGTCTTCATTTGGGCCAGACACACTAATGGGAAAATCCAGCAGCCAGGACAGGATTTTGAAAGAAAGAATTTAACATCAATTTCAATTATGAAATCATAAGAAAGGCATGCTTGGACTCAGAAAAACATACAAGTACATTTTACAGGGAGGGAGGGTTTTAAGACGGCTGGTGGGGGAAGAAGCAACAAGTTTCCCCATGATATTCATTTCATAGACTGACTTTGAGGGTAAAGGCAACCGTCATATTTCTAAGAAATATTTTTCCTGTTCTAATGAGGAGATAACAGACAGAAAGTCAACCTCTCTCAATTTCAATTTTCTCACCTGTAAAATGGGGATGTTTAGACTGTCTTTCCTGCTACTGAGAAGTTACTTTATAAACTGTAAATCAATGTATTTTTGTGAGCTGTCACAATATCACAGAATGTTGGACCTGTTATCCTAGAATGCCCTCAGTGGCACTCAATTCCAATACAAACCTCTAAAATGTGAAGGCCTGAAATGAACAAAAATTTCCACAGGGTGTCTGATCAGGTCATGCTTATTCCTGAAAGCAATATTTCTCTTAATAGAACTCTGAATGGCATTAGCTTTTTTTTTTTTGGCTATACTGTTGATCCATGTTGATCTTACAATTAAAAAGAAAAAAACTCTGATCTTTCATCAAAATCTTATCATTATTATATTATATATCATAGCATACTATATTATATATCATCAAACTATTATCATTAAGAACAGAAGCAACCTTTCCCTACACATTTAATTTTCTAACCTTAATCTTTGTTTCCACACTGCAATGATCTTTCTTTATATGAAGATTACTTTACTCTCTCTATGCAATTCTTAATTATTTAGGGATTATCCCCTTTCCTACTGGCAATTCTGTTGCTTTCTATCGCCTCCAGAGAAAGGGTGAGTTAATAGCATTAGCATAAAACTTGAGTATCTTAAAGTAGCATTTTAAAAAATATAAACATTATCTATTTTATTGTATCAAATTTACTATATGTTTCCACTCCTAAAAATCTGTGGTGTGAGAAGAATACAGATTTAATGTCTAAAATAAAGATTTGTGAATTATTTTGCATTTTCATTGTTTATTGCTATTGCTTATCTCATTGAATAAGACAAAACTTCCCCTCTCTCCCTTCTTACTCCATACATTTTCCCCTCCTTCCCACTCTCCTTGTATTCTAAAGGATATATTTAAGAATGTTGAAAGGCAGAGTAGGAGTTCTACTGTATAGATATATATTACACAAACATAGGATTGTAAATATGGCGGAAAACGTTACACATAAACATGTAGAAAAAACCACTTTACCTAGAATTGTCTTAGAAACTGAATTGATGTATAGACCATGAACACTCATAAAAACAAGCAGTGAGATAACACAGTAGAGCACTAGGCCTGGAGTCAAGAAGACCTGGGTTCAAATCTGGCCTGAACCTTGTTTGCCTCAGTTTCCTCATCTGTAAAATGAGCTGAAGAAGGAAATGGCAAACTGCACCAGTATCTTTGATAAGAAAACCTCAAATGGGGACATGAAGAGTCAGATGTAATCAAAATGACTAAACGACAAAACATAAACGAACATTTTATACACACACACGCACACGCAACATAAGTTACATCCTTTATGTATGTATGCATATGCATATGTGCATATATACACACATACACACACATGAATATATGCATACACACAACATAAGCAATCTGTCTTCCATCTAAGTACTTAAAACCCCATCTATGTAAGTTACCTTAGACGACAATTATTCAATTCAATTCAATTCACAGAAACTTAGCTCTAAAGTTTGAAGGAACCTTGAGTCATTTAATACAATCTTCTCATTTTACAGATGATTAAAAAGAAAATAGAGTTTAAGTGACTCTAATGCTCTATAGGCAGTAAGTGACAGAGTGTGGTTTCCATTCAATTCAATTAACAGCTAGTCATCTGGTGCTCATTAAATGCAAGGCAATGTGCTAAGTAATAAGGCTATCAAAAGAGAAAAACTACACTATACCTGACCTCAAGGGGCTTTTAATTTTCAAAGACTGCATTTTGGGAAAAATAATAATTGCCAACTTAAATACAGATTCTATAATAAAGAAGGTGGTCTGGAAATCTTACTGGTTCAACAAATTCAAATTTTTTCTTTTCTTGTACTTCTTGTATCTTAAAGACATATTCAAGTGATGCCTCATAGAAATTTTGATGTTCTCGGTCAATTTGCGTATCTGCCTGTGGAAGAAAACAGAAAAACACAAATAAGGCATCACTAATGGTCATATTCTTATAAGGATGCAGGAAATAGCAAATGAACCAGTCAATCAGAATTCATTACATTATGCATTATGGCATGCAAAAAACCAAACAACAAAAAAGCCACAACCAAACCTGTGATTGTTACTAAGGGTACACAAAGAATAAGAAAAAAACACATCTGTGATCTAGCCAACCTGGCCCTCTCTCTGCTTCTCACAAAGGATCCTTTACCTCCTACCTCTGTACATCTGAACCAACCTGTCTCTGAGGCCTGGAACACACTCCCTCCTTACCTCCACCTCAAATAATCTGTCTCTCCTTCAAGACAAAGCTAACACAATGCCTTCTATATGAAGCCATTCTTGATTCTCCTGACTGCTGGCACCCACCCTCCTTCCCTATGAGACCATTTATCTACTCTGTCCTTTTTCTCTTTATTTTTATGCTGTCTATGCTCATATGTGTACTTGTCTCATATGGGTACTTATATTAGAAGGTAAGCTCCTTGGTAATGGGGATTACAGTGCCCAGAACACAGAAGATGCTTAATAAAATCTCACTGACTGTCTCTTTCTGTAAGAGAAACTCAAGTGTCCTCAAAGCTTAATATCTGGTAGGAGAAAGAAGGCATAAGCATAAATAACTAGATAGAAAGTGAAATCGTAATAAACAAAAAGGTTGTATTTTATTTCAGAGCTTATCTCCAGGTGGGACAAAGGCAAGGTCTATATCTGAAACCCTTAATGATTATGGATCCTAAATGAATCATATTCCAAAAGTGCAGCACATTTTTCTTGTGATTCTAGTGATTTAGAAAGTATTCTTTAGATAACCACTACCTTTCTATCTCTTATTCGTTTATACCATATCTCTTCATCTGACCTCCGAGCTGGTTATCCTCAGATGTCCTCCTGAAAATTGGGAACTCTATTTAAGTAGAGAAATATCCCATTCCATCTCTACACACAGGTTATTAGCAACTGAGGTTAATGGAAGTGGATAAAAACCACCATCTCCTGCTGAGGTCTGAGCATTAAAGCAACAGCAATGCAGAAAGCAAAAACTTGTGAGTCACTTTCCTACGATGCTTTCATAACAAAAACAAAGTAAAATTAGGTATAAAGATTTGAGCATCAAAATAATATTTGACTATACTTAAACTACACTATTGAATTAGAGAATGCACTTAAGGATTTTTTTAAATTATTTTTTCCCCTTATACTATACATGTGCCAAACACATAAAACAATTTGGAAAATAAAAGGGAAAATAAATCAGTACTACTATCATCCCTCTAACCCTTCCATCTCCCTCCCCTAAATGGTTTATGGACTGTATTCCATGAAGAATGACCAGAAGCAACACACTAAAAGAAATCAATATTTTTTCCTATTCAGAGTAATTTTTTGATCACCTTAGCAGAGCAGTTGTTTATAAGACTGAACTATCAAAATGTAAAGTGGAAACAGGTGATAAGTGAATAGTTGATACTATATGAGAATTATTTTAGCTTGTATATGTTACTTTCAATGCTACATTGCATAATATTGCTCTTTGTTCAGAAATGACACTGTGGTCATTGTTACTAACCACACGCGAGCAAGTTATTTGGTTTTTAAAAACATCTTGCACTATTTCTTTAAGTTCAAATGGGCATTATTTGAAAATCATTTGAGTAATTCATTTCCTACTCGGGAGAGAGACAGAGACTTTCTGGGTAACTTAGAACAGCAGTGAATCTTGTCATGCTTCCCAGTTACAGAAGCTTTTGTCACCTCTGGTTTACAGTACTGAAATTTGATGTCACAGACTCCTTTGAAAGGTCATCCAAGAAGCTACAGTACTTATGGATAGCTCAATTTCTCTTTGGCAGAGAATTAAGACTGGAATTCACTTTGAATCCTCTTATAACTAAACATACACAGTTAGCTACTACTACTAATGCTCATACATTAAATCTAGTTCCTTGCTTTAAAAAAAAAAAATCAAGTCACAACCCAACTAGAATGCAAGCACCTTGAGGACAATAATAATACTGTTTTCTAAATAATACTTATTTGTGTGCATGCATGTATGTGTGTATGCATGTGCATACACACAGATATATGTGTATGTGTATACATATATGTAGACACAGTACTTATATGTATGTGCCCATAATATACACACAGGTATAATATGCATAGACATATATGCATATACACATATGTATCTTTAATGTTTACAAAGTATTTTGCATACATCATATCATTTGGACTTCACAACAACCCTGTCTGTAAGTACTATGGGTCTTACACTCATTTTATAGATAAGGAAAAAGGTTCAAAAAGAGTACCTTTTGCCTATAGTCATACAGCCAGTATCCATTCCTAGTGCCCAAGGAATAATAGTTATGCAGTAATAAAAATAACTCATCTTATATAGCAGATTAAGGTTTTTTAAAAAATAACTTTTTATTGATCTTTTTTTTAACCTCATCATAGTTATCCCCATTAACGTCTCCCAGCTCCTCCCAAAGAGGAGCCCTACAACAAATCCTGTACGACAAATGTCATTTTTTCTTTGAAAAGGAAAAAAAAAAATTCAGTGCAGCCTAAGTGACAATGTCAGACTTTAAACTCATGTCTCTCCTGAATCAAGTTCCAAAAGTCAAAATCTTGAAAGAAATATTAAGTAAAAGCTTGTTGCACAAACACACCTCCAGTCTGAAAGCTGAAGTGGTTGACAAGATTTATTTATGATACTTAATACATTTCTCAATGAAGCATAAAGGTGTGCTTTTTTTTTTTAACTGCGTCATTCAATGTCCAAGGTCCTTCTGTGGCACTGAGTGCAGTACACAGGAAATCAGAATGGCAGCATCAGTTATACAGCACAAAGATTTGGGAATCAGGAAGAATTGCTTAAGTGCCCCCTACAGATGACTGCACACAAATCGCGTCTCTTGCTGTTCAGCATCAGGGTACACCTCAGTTCTAGACCAGCAGTCCATACTTGTCTTTTCCTCAATTCTGCATTTGTTCTCTCTTGCTGCTGTCTCTTCCATTTATCTTAAGTTCTTTTCTCAGGACCATAAAGGAAGAAAAATCTCTACCTTCCATCCCCAAAGAAGCACATAACCCCTTTTGAGGCTAAGAGTTTTTACTAAAAAACCAAAAACAACAAAAAAAAGGGATGAAAACAACAATCCTGGGGAAATTAACAGAGTGCTTAAGAAGTCAATTCTAGGCTTTCTTGAAAATGAATTGAGCCAAATCTACTCTTAACTATCTTTCTTAGATTTCTCCACAATTCTTAACATTAATACTCCCACACTGCCTCATCCCTTCCCCTATTCTATAAGGATCAGTAAGTTTATTTACATTTAAGAAAAAGATGTCATCAACACTTCTACATGACCCTTCTTTACACAAGAAAAGCCATTTTGGCAATTTTCCTGATAGAATGGCATCATGAGGGATATAAACATAAGGTTTCTGGACTGAAAAAGCTACCATCTCATTAGGGATAATAACAATACTGTGCACTGCATCTGATCAGAAGTCTTCTGGCTGTTTTTGGCAATCTCCTATCTGGGCTACCCAGCAATATCAGCCTTCTTGCTTACATTCCCAAGGTTGCTAAACGCTACTAGAGAAACTAGGGATCCATTTTATATAATCTAAATGGCAACACAGGAGTCCCTCTATTCATCTCCAATAAGCTCCTTATCATTTTCCCCACAGTGGTTATTCTACATTTTTCCTACCTTCCTTAACCTCCCAATATCTTTTAATAAATGAATTAGGCTTCCAATACTGAGACTGAGGCTATTTGGCCCGAGTTCTTTTAACTCTCCTCAACCACATCTCAAAACTTCTCTATGTTCTTCACTAATTTAGGTTCAGTGTGCCTGAGTTCAAATCCCAGTGGTGCCATTTTATTATATGGGTGCCACTTTCAGCTGGTTACTTTTCCTTTAGGTCTCAGTTTAATAATCTGAAAAATGAGGAAGTTCAATTAGATCACTTCTATAATGATCCTATAATTTCAGAGGAAGCTGTGGCCCTGCTCTTTGTCAAAATTAATCCGACAACACCTATGATCTCTGCCACCTTGTTTTGTCTTCCCAATGAGTCTTATTCTGTCTTGCATCTTCAATGTTTCCCTCTCTGTCATCTTCCTCTCTTCCTCTAAGTATCCTCCCCAACCAAATTTTTAAAAAATCACTTTTATTCAATTAGAGAAATACAAATATCACCCCATCTTTCTCTTCTCTACTGCAATTTTTATAGAGAAAGAGGAGAGTACATATGTCTCTTCCCTCACCAAACTCAGACATTCTGACTTCCGTATCCAGCACAATCTTTTGGGGATGGGGGAGTGGGGAGAGGCAACTGGGGTTAAGTGACTTGCCCAGGGTCACAAAGCTAGTAAGTGGCTGAGGTTACATTTGCACACAGGTCCTCCTGACTCCAGCACCAGTATTCTATTCGCTGTGCTACCTAGCTGCCCCAGCATTTAAGAGGTCTCCAATACCCCGCTATTCACAGAATCAAATACCTTTGTACTCTCTACAGCATGTATCACTTGCTTATCTTCTCCTTCTTGCTGTCTCCTCTATTTGAGTTCTCATAATACCTCCCATAACTGTTATAAACCTATATATTCCTGTAGTCTTCACTTTTAATGTCTACACAGATATATACTTATATACTATAAGCCTGTACTTATTCACTAGACATCCTTCCAGATGTTCTGCCAGTATTTCATATTTAACATGTTGAAAACTATTTTAATCACTATTTTAATCACCCACACATCCATCCTCCCACAAAACCAGATCTTCTTCATGATTTTCCAGTTCAAGTTCACTATTTATGTCACTATTTCTTAGTTAACAATACTTGACTTCTTTATTCTGCTATAGCAGAGTTCTTGGACAAAAATTCTAGTAATTCTTCTCTTGTAAAAAGGCTTCTTGAATCTGACCCTTCCTCTTTATCCCCTTTCCTCTTTATCATTTCTATAACCTTCTTTCATTTCCTAATCAACATACAGAAAGATTACCTGAGTGGCCTCTTAAGTGATCTATCTCAAGCACTTTCCAACTAATCCATCTGGTATACGATGGCATACCATCTGGCAAATCAGATGACTGTTCAGTCATGTTGCTACCTAGCTCCTATATTTTCAAGGTCTACCCAATGGTATATGATAAAGTCCTCCACATTCTCTCTATTCAATTTCTTCTCAATCCCTTACAATCTGACTTCTGACCTTATTATTCCACTGAAACTGCTCTCTCCAAATTTACTAATGATCTCTTAGTTGCCAACTCCAATGGTCTTTTCCCAGCCCACATTCTTCTTCACCTCTCTTCAGCCTCAGACACAGTTACTCTGTTCCTTTATACTCCCTTCTCTCTAGATTACACTCCATTCTCTCTAGGTTTCTGGGATACCACTCTCTCCTGATTATCAGTTCCCATGAATTTAGCTGTCATCTCTAGTCTATGATTCCAACTCTCCGTTGACATCTAATCTCTCATCTCAAACTGCCTTTTAGAGATTCTGAACTGGATGGCCAATAAAGCCCTTGAACTCAACATGTCCAAAACCAAACTCATCATCTTTCCCTTAAACTCTTCCTCCCCACCCCTCCTACCCTCCCTAATACTGTACAGGGCAACACCATCCTCCCAATCTCTTAGGCACCTAGCTTAGGAATCATCCTGGATTCCTCACTATCTCTCACCCCCTAGGTCCAAGCTACTGCCAAGGTCTACTAATTTTATCATTGCAACATCTCGCAAATATGCCACCTTCTCTCTTTGGTCACTGCCACCACTCTAGAGTAGGCTTTCATCACCTTACACTACCTGCCTCAGATCTCTCCTCAATGCAATCCAGCTCCCTTCAGCCAATAAAGTGATTTACGTAAAACCCAAGTCTGACTGTGTCTGTCTGTCTGTCTGTCTCTCTCTCTCTCTCTCACACACACACACACACACACACACACACACACACACACACACACACACACACACACACACACACACACCATAAACTAATTCCTTCCCATTGCCTCCAGGAACAAATACAAAATTATGTTTGATATTCAAAGCCCTTCCTAATCTTGGCCCCTCCTACTTTTCTTATATTCTGGAAGACTGGAGACCTTGGTCTCCAATAGGTACTCTTTGATCCAGTGACACTGGATTTCTGGTTGTCTCACAAACAAAATGCCCACCTCTTAGCTCCAGGTATTTTCTCTGGCTTTCCCTCATGCCTGGTACACTCTTCTTCTTCTGCTCCAATTACTGAACTTCCTGACTACTTTTAAGTCCCAACTAAAATTTCAGGGATTAGGGAATAATAAGACCTGTGATATCTACTTCCCAAGGCTATATGCAACATTACGAACTTTAAAAGTCTAGAAAAGTTACCAATTATCATTAGTAAAGTAGAACAGTACTTCCTCTTTGTGTGTGTTTGTGTGTGTTTACAAAGCAATCTTGTAAATTGTTATGCTTCCCAGTACTTTTTTTGTTTTTGTATTTTCAAGCATGAGTGGAAAAGAGGGAGAAGAAAGTATTTAAAAAAAAAGCGGGGGTAGAGGCATTCAATTTCAAAAACTCCTGCATTAAGGGATAGGATTTCTGGTTTTCATCACCAAGAGCGCAAAGGAAAGATTATGTACAACTATGATAATTAAGAGAAAGACAGGAGGAGGCAAAAGAGGAGAGGAAATGGCTAGAAGATAAAAGGATAGAGAAATTGGCAATAATGATGTCCCAAGTAGTCCGAAGGGACTTAGGGCTGAGATCAGATACTTCACAAGCATATACTTGAATTATATCTCAATAATTTGATTTTTTTAATTCCATTTTGGGCATACAGAATCACTTGTTTTGCAATGGACAGGTAAATATATATTTGGGGAGACACTGCAGAAACTACATTGATTGATCATTTAAATTATATCCTAACAAAAGGATAACATAAATGTTCTATTAGTGATTTTTTTTCCTTAGTGTGAACATACTGATCTCTGAGAATTTAGAAATTAAGGAAGAGTAGATCCAATGGAGTTCAGTAGTCCTGGTAGTATGAATAGAAAAGGCTGGCTAAATTTGTTTCAGAGACTTTTTTTTCTGACAAATAGTCAAAGCTTACCTCTTGTAAATGAGACTCCTTTTTCTTTGCTGACAAATTTAAGTGCTTGTCAAGAATAGAATAGTATTTCTCACTCTCTTTGTCAAACTTCTTCTTTCCATCCTAAGGGGGGAAAACAGGATATAAAGTCAGAAGAAAAACACAGAGACCCAAAATTAAGAATTTAAAAAGCGTGATCATCCAGTAAGGGGGGGGGGGTGGAGGCAGGGAAGGTTGCTTTTAAAAAATTCTTTATTCTGATCATTTTGACTATTTACAAGAAAAGGAACTCTCGTTTAGTCCATGACAGGGATATAGGATTTCCCATATAAGACTTATGAGTGAAAGTATTTGGTAAATATTACTTTTAAGTGACTAACCTTCCATGGTCCTACCCTTTGATGTCTCACAGTAGAAAGAAAGTAAATATAGGTTTGTGAAGACCAGGACAATGGAGGACAAGTTCTGGCAGATCTAACCATGCTGGGGAGACTCCGATGTGGCCCTGACAACAGACTATGTTTGTTTGCTGAGGAACAACCAGGCCAAATGTGGAGAGGCTCAGCACCAGCTGTCTAGTCACACAGTGATTTCATGCTTTGGCCATGGCAACTCATGAAACAAAGACGACAGAAATGGTCCATGGTTCAGTGTGGTGCCCTTCTGCTTCTTCAATGACAGTGGCAGAATGCAGGAGAAGATGGCAGGCAAGCTAGTTTTCAATTGTTTATCTATAAATTTTAACTAGCTCTTAGTATTTTAGATGTGTGGCACTACTCCAACAACTGAGTAGACATAACATACCCTATATAAGAGTAACTTAGTCTTATGAATCTTAACTTCTAGTTATAATTGACATTAGCAGACAAAAGGAAGTTCCAGCCAAATGAAAAGATGGCTCATAGCTTCTTCTAGGAGAATGGCAGCAAGAACCATCATTTCACAAGATACTTTGTCAACCAAAATTGTGACATTCATGATAATAACCATTTGAAAAAAAAGATTAACATAAAGGTAATTACAATCCATGTATTAACAGCTGCAGAGGATGAAGAAGTAGAAATTCTACTTAGGACTAGGTAAGAACCTCCAAGTTAAATAATCACACGTTTTAATGTTTGGTGAATTCTATGCAAAGGTGGGCAAGATGCCCCTCCCAAAATTAAAATAAACAAACCATGATTCAGTAAGAGAGGACAGAGGGTATTTGTGAACTAAGCAGTTACAAGTCTCAAGTTCATATATCACGAATCCTTTCTTAACAAAGAGTAAGGAAACAATGGACAAGAAAAGTATAAAATGAGAAAAAGAGGAAGGAAGAGGAAGAAGAGAAGGAGGAAAAGGAAAAAGAAGAGAAGGAGAAATTTCAGCATAAAGAGTGCTGGATTTGTACCCAGAAGTCCTGTTTTCAAATCATGGCTCTGTGTGACAAGAGGCAAGTCACTCAGGACTTGAGAATCTCTTTTGAAAATGAGGGAGGGGGTGAGCTAGGCTACATGTGGGCATGAGGCCACAGGTTCCCCACTCTCAATAGGGTGTCTTGCAGCTCTGAATCTGTGATGCTGTATGACAATGAACAACTGATGGGCATGGTGAGAGTGATTTCTGACTCAGGTGTTTGTGGACAAGTCAGATTGCTAACTTTGTGCAAAGATCAAAAGGAAAAGTCAGAAGAATAAAAATAAAAATATAAGGTATCTAATGAAAACAGCTCTAGTCTGGTCACTTTTTAGGGAGGCAACTGCCTCTGAAAACAAGAAATGAATAAAAATTGTTTCAAAGGTTCATGACATTATAAAAAAGCTAAACTACATAAATGAACTGCCAGAACAAGGAAACCAAAAATAGCCTAGAAACTACAAACAAACACATTCTCCTTTGGCAAAGAGAAGAGACATGGCAGTCAAAACCAATGATAGTTTAAAATACAAACTTATGTACAAAAGCTTGTGGAATGGGGTTCCATATGATTACGAGTAGCAACACCTCATAAAAAAGAAAGGGTGAAGGAAAAAAGTTTTCAAAAAGCTTAGCCAGAGACCGGATTAAGTCAAATAAACTCAAGGGTATTTAAGGATGAAACTAGAATAAAGACAACAGATGAAAGATGGATATGATCTGTCAATATTTCCAAAACACACCATTTTCTCCAACATTAGTAGTAGCTTCTAATATCTCTGCCCCTGGTGTCCTACATGAGAAACTAGAAGTGGCATTAAAGAAAACAAAGGGAGGAAAATCAACTGTGCCAGACGAAATACAAAGAGAGGATGTCCATGCTGAAGGTGGCATAATTTTGAGGGCACAAAGGGTTGATTCACAAGACATATGAGAAGATAAGTCATTTTAAAACTTCAGATTCAAAAACCACTGACTGATACTTTATGTGCCTGTTTTTCTCTCTCTACAAAACTTTTAGAGAATATATAGATGTGCATTGAGGACATTCTTAATAAACTCTAAGTAAGGAACTTAGATAATATTCTATAGCAGAGAATATTAGATTCTACTGTGCTGTTGTTTGTTAATTGTAAAACTGTGTTTGATCCGATAGGATATGATGCTGCTGCCAAGGCTTTCCTTCATATATATGGCAAAATCATACAAAATTCCTCTAAAGATATAACATAGATAACTTTATTGGGTGACTATTATTAACATCAACCAAAACATAAAGCAGGAAAATGGAAGCCCCCAAAGATGTCTGTCATAATCATGGTGGATATCCAGCCCAGAGTCTGAATGGAAGAGAAGATTTTGCCACAGATGACAGGATCCACTAGACGCCTCTGCTACTTCTACGATGGCATGACGATTCCATCAAGACCTGAAAACGTACAGAACTTCCTACCTGAGATGTACAATTACAAAAGAGTTCAGTCTATCAGTTTATCCACTAAGGAATAAATAAGTGGATGAAAATGCTTAGTATCTAGACAGTACTTCTCAATTGGATAGAATACATAGTTGTTCCATCAGCACATAAATCTTGGCAAAAATAGAGAGAAAAGACAAAGAAGTGGGCTGAGAAGACAACAGGAATTAGATGGTTTTTAAAAAGTAGGTAGAAGACTGTAAGAAGAAATGCACTTGGAAAACCACAATGCGTTAATGACTCTAAGCTTCATCCAGGAATAAAGATGAACTTTTAAAATATGAACATTCATTCTCAAGGTGAGGCTACATGGCTGAAGCATTCAAGTTGTGGGTTTCCCAAAGGCAAATGGAGGGGTATCTGGTAGGCATGGGTAACCTGTAATATATTCCCTATGAAGTGGTGTGCTGGAGATACAGAACAACAAATGTCATTAGACATCTTGGCACTCCCGCCCACCTCTGAAAAGGAATAAGGGGAAGTAGCTTCTCACATCTCTGCAACTGACATTTGTTTGTGATCATTATAGTGTTTCTTCTTTCCATTTACCTTATTATTGCAAACATTGGGTACTTTGTCTTTCTGGTTCTAAGCAAGTCATCTAATCCCTCAGTGGGACAGGCAACTTTCAGAAGCTATAAATTAAAGAGTTACTTGTCTGCACTGGTAGAGGGAGTTTCCTCAGCAAAGGTCCTCTATATCAATGAAATGGCCATTTCCCAGCTATCTCCATGACATTCCAACTGCTCTCTAGTCTCTACATCTAACTTGGACTCAAACTGTCATCTCTGTATCCCTGGACTCTGACTGGTGAGCAGTCAACCTATCTTGTCCAGTCTCAGGACCAATACTCCTTGGTAAAATTTTCTCCACATAATGGTGCCCTAGGACAAATACCCTCTTCCTCATCACCATATCTAATTTTCCAGCATTAGCTCTGAAAACAGTAATGAAATCATCATTACCTTTATTGAAAAGTGCATGTCAACCACTGATTTTAAAACCTGAAATGCAATAGCAGGGGAAAGTTTCTTAGGAGAGATGGGAACTGAGAGACCTATGGGATTTGGAGATCATCTAAAGCAGTGACTCTCAACCTGTGGGTCGCATGTCCTCTTTGGGGGTTGAACAACCCTTTCACAAGGGTCACAGGGGTCGCCTAAGACCATCTGAAAACACATACTTCTTATGGTCTTAGGAACAGAGAGATGGCTCCTCTATCCATCTCCTAGCAGGTCTGCCCACATGTAGACATACCCACATATGAGTATTAAAGGCTCGGGGCATTAGGAAGGTTAAGAACCACTGATCTGAAGGAAAGAGACTAAATAGCAGGGGAATTTTCCACATAAAAATCCTCTGATAAGGGTTGGATATACAAGATATAAAGGCAGCTAACAGATACACAAACGTACATATATATAAGCGTGTATATTCATATATAATGTATACTTCTTATATATAATATATACTTCATATATACATATGTAAATAATATGTCACACACACACACACACACACACAGATATGACAAAGCCATTCCCCAAAAGATAAGTAGTGAATGGATATGAACAAACAGTTCTCTAAGGAAAAAATGTAAACTTGTTAACAACTATATAAAAGATTCCTCCAAATTCCTGGTAAAAGAAATGCAATTCAAAACAACTCTGAGGTTTCACCTCAAACTGCACAAAAGGGAGGGAAAAAAAGACAAATGACAGCAATAATTAACGTTGGAGGGATTGTGGAAGGATAAATACATTACTGTGTTGTTGATGGAGCCATGAATCAGTGTTTTAGAAAGCAATCTGGTATTATGTAAATAAAGTTAACTAAAATGTTCAAATCCTTTGACTCAGAGACTCCATTACTAGGGTCATACGTCAAGAAAGCTGTTGATAAAGATGTCCCCATATATACCAAAATATTTATATCAACACTTTTTTGTGATAGCAAAGACTGGGTGAGTAATGTTGAAAAAGTAGGAATATTCAGAGTGTGTCTGTAAATGGGGGGATATGGAAAACAATGTAATGAATACAATATTTCTTTTAAGAATCAGAAGGTTAAGATGATTATTTTGGGTCTTAAGTCCAAGAAGGAATGAGGAGCATGGGATTGATTTGATAGGCAACATATTTCAGTCAGTGGTTTAAGAAAATGAATCTGACCATGGCACACAAGACAAATGAGAAGGAAAAGAGGCCAAAAAAAAAAAGAAAAAAGAAAAAGAAAAACCAACCTAATTGATAGAAACTTTTGTAGCAGTACTTGGTGAGGATCTGCTCTAGGATGTCAGTGGAAATGGAAAGGACTAATTGTTTTCTTTTCATTTTAAAACAAATATTCCTTCATTATTTTCTCCCATATTATAAAAAAAAAAGGCCATAGATGTAGCAAATCTTGAATAGCTCACATGCAGTTACATTAAACATGTCTTGTTCAACTTTCATTTACTAATAAAGCCGCACATAAATCATGTTTGTTTGTTTTTTCACCCTGCAAGTGGGAGGGAAATGGTTAAGACATGCCCCCCTCCAAGAATGGTAACATACACATGAGCTTTTCATAATTTGCTACTGTATATGGTTCATTCTCTTTTCTTAATAGCAAAAGGTGAGTCAGTACAGTCAAGTAGAAAGGGCTTCCAAACTCATAGTAACAAGATTTGGATTCCATACCAGGTCACATTTCTTAGCACAAGTGACTGGGAAAGTCACAGCTTCTGGGGTCAGAGCCAAGATGCTGGGGGTAAGAACAGGGACTTGCTTGAGTTCTCCCCCAAAACCCCTCTAAATACCTATGAAAATGACTCTAGGGGGCAGCTAGGTGGCTGGAGCACCAACCCTGGAGTCAGGAGGACCCGAGTTCAAACCTGGACTCAGACACTTAACACTTACTAGCTGTATGACCTTTGACAAGTCACTTTAACCCCAATTGCCCTACCTTTTCTCCTCCAAAAAGACCAAAAAAAAAAAAAGACCCTAAGCAAATTCTAGAGCTAGAGAACCCACACAATGACAGAGTGAAGTAAATCTTCAGCCCAAGATAACCTAGAAAGATAATAAGAAGGGTCTATTGCACAGGGCTGGGAGCAGACAACAGTCTGGCATGGGCCATGCCAACACAGAGATGGCTACAGTAGGCCTCACGGGACTGAATCACTGCAATTGTGGTGTTTTCCAGACTTTTCAACTCATGAACACCAAAGACAGCAGAGAAGGTCTGTGGGAAAACTTTGTGGGACCTGGTGAAAGAGAAACAAGGTTCAGCTGGGGTCCAGCACCAGCTCCAGGGCAGCAGCAGGAGCAGCAGCAGTGTTGGCAGCAAAATTTGCTGCTGCTTCCAGAGCTCTGGGCCCACAGATGGTGAGGGATCAAGCTGCTGATACAAAACTCCTGAAGCCTATGACAGTGTATCCACCCTTACTCCCACCTACCTGGAAAATAGATTTAGGAGATATAATTTTAAAATTACTGGACTACCTGAAAGCCATGATAAAAAAAAAAAGATCATAGAAATCATCCTTCAAGAAATTCTCCAGGTAAATTGCCCTGATATTCTAGAACAAGAAGGCAAAATAGAAATGGGAAGAATTCATTGTTCACCTCTTGAAAAAGATCCCCAAAAGAAAACTGCAAATTCCAGAGTTCCCAGGTGTAAGGCCAAGCAAAAGCAACTTCCAGGTTCAGATTATGAGCAAAGCGCTTATTCATGACACATGTCCACTTACTCAGTGACAGATAAGGCAAAACATTCACAGAACAGAAAAAAAAAATCAAAATACAGTGTAACTCATTCATTTAGCCAAGTCCTCAATTCAATTACAAAGTACCAAGGTCCAAGTACCCCACCCCTGGCCAGTACATTAATCAAAGTATTCCACCCCTGGGCAGTACATTCATTTAGTAAGTCACAAAGTCTCACTTCTTAAATGGAGATTAGTTTCCAATCATAAACAAAGTACATTTATTTGGTCAGTCACAGAGCACAAAAAAGTCAAAAGTTTCCCACCCCTGGATCACAACTGAATTACAATACCATCCATTAATGCCAAGAATTTTCTCAAAAGAGGCAGGAGAGCACAAAAGGCCATCCACCCTTAAGCTACAACAAGGCTGATAACATCACAGCACTGAATACCCAAGAAGAGGTCTTTTCTTCATCTTGTCTCAAGGCAAGTTCTCAGCAATCTCTGTTCCTGGGGAGATGAAGCTTAACAAAGCCACAATGTACATTGCCTGTATCCTCATCAACTCACCGTCTGCCTGCAGAACAATCCCAGAACCCCTGAAAACATCAGCAAGACCTCTTCCAGGATTTCTGTTCACATACAACAAGAAAATCCTTCAGGTTCAGGGCTTCTGAACCAACAGCAAGGTTACAGGACCTCTGCAACAACAGCACAGGCCTTCACCAGCAGATGAATCTGGCAAAACAACATCAAAACAGACAAAATACCAGTATCACAGCCATGCCCCCTCAGTTCTCAGCAGGTCCAGGTGGCAGTTCTCAAAAGTCCTGGGCAGCTTCAACTGGTCCTCATCAGACTCTCTTCAACAACTCTGGCCCCCAGCAATCTTCCTCTCTCTCTTTGCCTCCATGATACTGCTCCCCCCAAATTCTTCTGGCCTCCTCTGCTTGGGTCTGTCTCTCTGTTTGGGCCTTCTCTTTAGGGCACCAGCTCCTCCCAGTTCAGCCCTCTCTCTTCACGTCAGCAAGTCCATCCCACAAGTGGGATTCACAAGCTCTGGGTTTCAACATTCAGCCCAAAAACCAAGCCAATTGAAGGGGGTCTTTATATTCCATTACTGTTACACCAAGTCAAGGAGAAAATAGTGCAAGCAGCCAAGAAGAAACAATTTGAGTATTGTGGAAACACAGGGAGGGTAACACAAGATCTAGCAGCTTCTATGTTAAGGGATCAAAGAGCTTAGAATAGGATATTCTGGAGGTCTAAGGAGCTAGGATTAAAACCAAGAAAGAAGCACCTACCCAGCAAAACTGAGTATAATGCTTCAGGGAAAAATATGGTCATTCAATGAAACAGAGGACTTTCAAGCATTCTTGATGAAAAACCAGAGCTGAACAGAAAATCTGACTTTCAAATACAAGAATCAAGAGAAGTATAAGAAGGTAAAACAGAAAAAAGAAATCATAAGGAACTTACTAAAGTTGAACTATTTACATTCCTATATGATAAAATGATAATTGCAACTCATAAGACTTTTCTCAGTATGAAGATAGTTGAAGGGAATATATGTGTGTGTATATATGTATGTATGTATAGGAGGGTATATGTGCATATAAATATAGATGTAAGTCTATATAAATGTGTACATGTACACACAGTCAGGGCACAGGATCAGCTGAATATCAAGAGATTATATCTAAAAAAAAAGTATGAGATGAGAGAGGAATACATTGGGAGGAGAAAGGGAGAGACAGACTAGTGTAAATTATCTTATATAAAAAAGAAAGGAGAAAACTGTTACAATGGAGGGGATGATCAGGTAGGTGAAAGGAAATGGGTCAACCTTACTCTCATTGAATTCAGCTTAAAGAGGGAATAACATATACACTCAACTGGGTATATTACCCTACAGGAAAATATTGGGGAAGGGGATAAGTGGGGAGATGATAGAAGGGGGGAGAGGGTAGTTAGAAGCAAACTTTTTTGAAAAGGGACAGGGTCAAAGTAGAAAAAAGAATAAGTGGGGGGGGTTTGATAGGATGGAGGGAAATAGTTCGTTTTTCACAATATAACTGCTATGGAAATGTTTTGTGTAACTACACATGCACAACATCTATTGAATTGCATGTCTTCCCAGCGGAGGGGGGGTGAAGAGAGAAGAAGGGAAAGAATTTGGAAATCAAAGTTTTAAAACCAAATGTTAAAAAAAAAAAATTTTTTTTTACATGCAACTGGGAAATAAAATATACAGGCACTGGGGTATATAAATTCAACTTGCCCTACAAAATTAGGGGGAAATGGTGGAGGATATATGAGAGAATAGATTGGGGGAAGGGGTATTAAAGTAAGCAAGCTATCTTGGGGTAGGGATACGGGAAAAGACTGGGGTGAAAATTTGTAACTCAAAATCTTGTAGAAATGAATGTTGATAACTAAAAATAAATAAATTGGAAAAAAAAAAACAAAACTAAAACTGAGACCAAACTGGGAAAAAAAAAATTATCAAGGAAAACTGCCCTGATATTCTAGAACCACAGGGCAAAACAGAAACTTAAAGAATCCACCAACCACCTCTGAAAGAAATCCCCAAAGGAAAATTCCTAGGATATTGTAGCCATATCCCAGAGTTCTCAGGTCAAGGAGAAAATACTGCAAGTAGTCAGAAAGAAGCAATTCTAGTATAATGAAAATACAATCAGGGTAACACAAGATCACAGCAGTTCTCAACTTGTGGTTTATGTTCAATTTGTAGCAATGAAAATACATCCAGCATATCAGATAGATTCATAACAGTAGTAAAATTACAGTTATGAAGTAGCAACAAAAATAACTTTATGGTTGGGGGTCACAACAACATGAGGAACTGTATTAAAAGATCCTAATCCCATGGCATTAGGAAGGTTGAGAACTACTGCTTTCTACATTAAGGGATAGAAGGGCTTGGAATACGATATTCCAGAGGTCAGAGGAACTAGGATTAAAACCAAGAATCATATACCCAGGAAAGGAGTATAATACTTTAGGGGGAAAATGGATATTCAATGAAATAGAGGACTTTCAAGCATTCTTGCTGAAAAGACCAGAGCTGAATATAAAATCTGACTTTCAAATACAAGAATCAAGAGAATAATCAAAAGGTAAACAGTTAAGAGAAATCATAAGAGACTTATTAAAGGTGAACTGTTTACACTCCTATACTGAAAGAAGATATTTGTAACTAATCAGACCTTTCTTAATATTAGGGTAATTGGAGGCAATAGACAGATAGAAAGATACATAGACAGGCACAGGGTGAGTTGAATATGAAGGGATAATATCTAGGAAATAAAACTTAGGGATGAGAGAAATATATTGGGAGAAGGAGAAAGGAAGAGATAGAATGAGGTAAATCACCTCACATAAAAGAGGCAAGAAAAAGGTTTCACAATGGAGGGTAAGAGAGGAGAGGTGAGAGGGAATAAGTGAGCCTTACTCTCACTGGATTTGGCTTAAGGAGGGAATAACATACACACTCAAATGGGTATCTTATCCTACAAGAAATTAAGGGAGAAGGGGATAAAGTGTGGGGTGGAAGTATGATAGAAGGGAGGGCAGATTGGGTGATGGGGTAGTCAGAAGCAAACACTTCTGAAAAGGGACTGGATCAAAGGATAAAATAGAATAAGCAGGGGATGGGATAGGATGGAGGGAAATATAGTCAGTCTTTCACAACATGACTGTTACGGAAGTGTTTTGCATAACTACGAAAGTATAAACTACATTGAATCACTTGCCTTCTCAATGAGGGTGGGTGGGGAGGGAAGAAGGGAGAGAATTTGGAACTCAAAAGGTTTAAAAACAAATCCTGAAATGTTTTCATATGCAATTGTGAAATAAGATATACAAGAAATGTGGTATAGAAATCTATCTTTCCCCTACAAGAAAACAATGGGAAAGGAGATGGGGAGAGGGGATGACAGAAGGGAGGGCAGACTGGGGAAAGGGGTAATCAGAATGCATGCCATCTTGGGCTGGGGGGAGGAGGGAGATGGGGAAAAATTTGGAACTCGAAATCTTGTGGAAATGAATGTTGAAAACTAAAAATTAATTAAATTTTTAGAAAATGTATCATGTGTACTGATATGTACACTATAAGGAAAATGCGAAGTTCCTGATTTAGTGCAGAGAAAATCCAATTGCTAAAAATCACTTTTCTTAATACCAAATTTGATCTCCAGGTTCCACAAAAACAACTGACACCATACTTCTTAATCATAGGGATTATACTGCAATTATATAGACTGGTGAGTGTTTTTACACTACGGATCAGAAGTATTCTATTTGCCAGGGCTGCAAAAATTTAAGGGGAAAACTGTAAAATCATTCCATTTGGTTATTGAGAGCTCAATTATTTTTAAGTATTTTACTTTTGTCAAGAATGTTTACTGCATTCTATCTACAATTCATATCACATTAATTTCCAAATACATCTCTTCTTCCCTACCTATTCAACAAGCCATCCCTTTTAACAAAGATTTAAAAAGAAAAAAAAAATTCCACAAATTAAAAAAAAGTCATAGCTTCCTCATCTATAAAAGGGGGAATAATAACACTTGTGTAATCTGCCTCACAGGTTTGTTGTGAAAATAAAATGTGATAATGTATGAAAAGGTACTCTGAATCACAGTGTAAGTGTGAGCTAATACTATTATTAATGTACAGAAATGACTTCCTGGCAACATTAACTGCCCAACACAACAGAATTCCTTGAATAGGTGATAATTTTCTATCAGTTGGCTTTAAAAAAAAAAAAAAAGCAAAGCCCATTAGTATGTACAAATAAAGTGTGATATATAGATGAACTTTTCTTTTCATCTTTCACTTGGGGACTCAAACTTCCTTTCTCACTGTTAAGGAGAAGCAGAGGAAGTAAGTCCCAGAAGAAAGGAGAACACACAGCTGGTATGACTACACTGATATCTTTGTTTTCAGTCAGTGTTTGATGGCAGTTTTGGAGACGCTGCTTCAGTGCCAGCCCATCAGGAATTCTGGCACAAGAATCATTCTCAGAAGTTCTTCCGGGAGGACTGTTAAAATGTTGGTTTCTCACATTACTAGGTCAGAAAAGACCCATCTAGCTAGAGATTCCTATGACTGGGAGACTCAACAATAAAAATATGTTTGTTAGGCTTGCCTGACATAAAACCCTCAAAGTGATTCAGGTACTAAGGACACAGTCAAACTGATGGTCAATCATAAGTCAATCAGTTGTCTTCAGGGTAAGTCCATCATCATTGTTGCAAAAAGGGCCAAGATGGGAGCGCACAAACAACGTATCTACCTTTTTAACTCTTAATAACTGGATAAGCTTCTATGCTGTGAGCCCTCCCTTACTCCTGGTTTCTAATTACATCACCTTTCACTTTTCCCCAATCTGCCAACAGAAATAGATTCAACAATTCTCTCCTTCACTATAGTCCTTGAAAGTAGAAAAAGAGAATAACAAAAGAAATGACTCACATGGAACTAAACTTCAATTTAGTTCATCAATTTATCATATTCAAATAAAAGCCCATACATACCAAAAATAATTGAAAATATAAAAGGCTATAAATTTGTTACTCCACGCCCAAGAACGTCTTCAGTTTAATTTTTCACTTATTTTTACATACATCTGATGCCAAGCCACCAAAAACCCAGGAAGAAGAAATTTACTTCAAACTGGACCACTTACAGAGTTGTATATTGAAATAATTTAGCCACAGTCACACAGAATTCTTAAATGAAAGAAAGTTATTAACAATGATAAACATGCATCAAGGAAAAGGCCTTCAAAATTAATTTCCTCCAACAATAAAGTATTCTGTTTAAGGAAGGATAAGGTGTAGGAGGCATTATAACAGAAAAAGCACCCACCCAGAATTTTAACTCCAGAATAACAGTGTATATATCCTAGGGTAGCTAGGTAGCACAGCTCAGAATGCCAGGCCTAGAGTCAGGAAGACTCTTCCCGAGTTCAAATCTGACTTCAGACCCTTTCTAGCTATGTGACCCTGGATAAGTCACTTACCCCTGTTTGCCTCAGTTTCCTTGTCTGTAAAATTAGCTTGCAGTAAATGGCAAACCTTTCTAGCATCTTTGCCAAGAAAGCCCCAAAATAGGGTCACCAAGAATCAGAACAGGACAGAAAAAAAATTTTTGACTAAACAACAAAACAAGTGTACACTAGGGGAAAGCACTTAACTCCTCAACTACAAAATAAAGGGGTTAGGCGAAACGTTTGCTAAGGACTAGCACTAAATTTTGGTCATTTAAAAATAACATACTTGCCATTTTTTTTAACAGAATGATTTCATACCAAATTAGTAAAGGAACTCAAATAAGGTCTCAGAGCCAACTGAATGGTTACTATGTCTATTCAATGACAGTTTAGGCAAAAGAAACCTTATGCATTAAAGGTTCTGAAGGCGGCCAGAGCCACACAAAATGGCAAAATGCGGATAATTCAGCAGTTAAATAGTAACTAGTTTATAATATTTTTGCAAGTCTTGCTTTTCCAATAGTTTCACACATGCTAATAACAAAAATGAGCATAAGCACAGTGTCCTTCTTACAATACCAGCTTTTCAGATTTTTCTCCATTACTTAAGGGTATACAGCATTAAAGTGATCTTCCCAAAGTACAGGTATGACCATTTCACTCTCCTACTGAAACTCCAATGGTTCCCTATCACCTACAGGATCATATATAATATCCTGATTGGTATTCAAAGCCCTTCATCATCTGGCCTTTCCCTATGTATCTAGACTTTTTCTACACCATTGTACACAATCACCCTTGCTGTTCTTCAAGTAAGACACTCCATCTGTCAGCTCTTGGGAGTTTTTGCTGACAGCCTCCAGTACATGGAATTCTTGCCCACCTTTTCCGTACCCACTGGCTTCCTTAAGCCTTCCTCTCCATCCCACAAAGAAAAATTCCACTTTTGGGAAGTCTTCCCCAATCTCTCTATAGTTCTAGTGCCTTTCCTCTCTTCATTATTTCTAATTCCTCCCGTACATATCTTGGTAGCAGATAGTTGTTTGCATTTTATCTCCCCAATTAGGTTGTAAACTTACTTCCTTTGTTTCATCTCCAGTGCTTAAGCACAGTACTTGGCTGACAGGAAAATATCCAGCTATGCATTTGTTGCTGGTCAGTCACTTTCAGTCTCATCCAATTTTTGTTACCTCAGTTTTGGGGTTTCTTGGCAAAGACACTGGAGGGATTCACCATTTCCTTCTCCAGCTCATTTTACAACTGAGGCTAAAATGTGTTAATTGATCTGTCCAGGGTCTCACAGGTGAGATTTGAACTCAGGACAATGAGTCTTCCTGATTCCAGGCCCAGTGCTTTTATTTCTGTTCTACCTAGCTCTGAATCCAAGTATTCAATTTTAAATAAAGAGGGAAAATTACCTCGTAGAGGAATGCTCTGGCTAAGCTTTCTGAACCTTTGAATTTTTTCTATGTACATGATGCACAAAAATCAATTATTTTCACAAAGAAAACAAATCTATGTGTCTGGCTGAACACTGGAGGGCTCCAAAGACAAGGAAGAGAAAGGATCTATTTCTATAATATTTTTTCATAAAATCAGAGGTCTAGAACTAGAAGTGGTTTTTAAAAAGGCCATATATTCCATTTTTCTGCCTCTCTGAAGGGTACAGTTCTATTTCTAATACCCATTTTAAAATCACCATTTTCTACTATTCAATGAGAAATTTTAAAAGGACATAAATATCATATGTAATTTTTTTCACTAAAAATCAGAAAACATATTTAGAATTTCCATCTCCTACTTCCAAAGAAAAGCTCAGTCTAATTTCCACCAGACAGGATATTGCAAATTTTCCCATGCAACTATTTATGATAGTAATGTGAGAATAGCCTTTATCTAAAAAGTAACACTGAAAATAGTAATGCTCAGAAAATTAAAAAATGTTGTGGGTTAATATTATATTCTTTTTTTAAAAATCATCATATAAGGGAAGTAAAAGTTGATTTTATTTAACTGTACCCAGAATGCTCCAGCTTTTGGTAACTACTTCACACTGAAAAAATGATGATAACTGAATAAGAATACAAAATTTAGTCACTATTAGCACACAAAGAATAAATGAGAAACGGAAATTATAAAAAAGAAACACATAATTTAAAACATTCAGCTAAAGGTATCCACAGCATACTTGCTGGTAAAAGAAATGTGCAGATAATAGGAACATTTTCCTTCAGAGGTTACATGATCCCTAAATGGTCCACGGAATCATTTGTTGTTTTAATTAGGTCTTTCAGGAAATAATTGTGTATCCTTTGTTTTCTTCTTCTTACAAAATGTCATGATGTCAAAAATATAATAGGTTATGTTTATATTCCTTGTTGTAGGATTGCAAAAAACTATTATAAGTATATCCTTTCAAAAATCAGTCTGAAGATCAGATGGAGTGAGAAAGGAAGATCAGCTGCAGAGAGCATCAATAACAACACAGGAACTCATTCTGGGGCACATTAAGGATTACAAAGTTCTCAGAAGATTCTCTGAAGAAGATAAATAGACTGTTGTACTGGCTGACTAGCAAAAGCGTTCTTCTATCAGCCTGGTAGCTGAAGGCGGAGAGGGATGAGTCACTGTCTCTGTTAAATAAGTTTGCCAGGCCACAACACAGTCACAGAGAAAAACAACACATCCAAAAGGAGGGCACCATATACTTGAGACATGGCCTAAGTTATTCCTGATTGGTGGAGATGGCCACAAGAACAATGACTAAATAGGAAACCAATTTGTATTTTATATAAATTGATTAGTTAAAGTGAAGAAACATGGGTAAAGAATTTCAACTCTCCCCACAAAGAAAAGTTGGAGGACATCAAGTTTACTGAATGATATACCTGGATCCAGTACAAATATGAGGTACCTGAGTTAGTGCCTGGAACAAAGGAAAACAGAAAGCAAAGGAGAGCCCTTCCTGAAGCACTAGACAGCCTCAGATACTTGAAGGAGAAAAAAGCTGAAAGGTCTTATACTTAATATGAACAGAACAAGTGATACATCCCAAGCCATCCTAGTGGTCTTAAATTTTGTCTTGTCACTGGACTTCAAAGTCTCTAAAGGAAGAGAGTGAGGCTGATGTCTTTTGCATAGCTCTCCTTCATTTAAATCCAATTCACTCTAAAGTCAAGAAGTCATCCTCCTGATGTCATTGCTCATCTTCACGAACAAAGAATGAACAACAACAAAAGATTGAAAAGAGGAGAAACCACCAGAAATCAACCAGTGGCATATGGCTAATAAAATGTCTTAGAAATTCAATTTTGAATTGGAATCTTATTTTTTTATAAAGTATTTATAGACATGAGTCCATAAATAATTTATTTTGGTTAGGGAAGCAAATTTCTGGTATCTCAATATCTAGAAACCAGCCTTCTGCATATAGGGTTTTCATGACCAATGAGGTAAATATCCTTAATAAAAGAAGGTGGTCTTTTTTGGTAGTTTGGACACCTCTCAGAATAATGTTACTGTTGTTTTTAATTAATTTATTTTCTTGTTTACGTAACTCACACACACACTCAGATATATTTTCATACAAATATATAAACCCTCCTACATAGACATATGTGTATGTACAAGTATATATACATTTGTATTCGCTTCACCTATCCTCATACTGAGAAAAGTTTCATAAGTTACATTTATCGTTTTTCCATGCTTGCATGTAAGTAGTTCAACTTTGATAAGTTCATTATGATTTCTTTTCCATGTTGACCTTCTCATGCTTCTTGTATCTGAGTGGCAAATTGTCTTTTCAGTTCTGTTTTTTTGTTTGTTTGTTTGTTTGTTTTTTTAGCAAGAATGTCTGAAAGTCCTCCACCTCATTGAATTACCATATTTTCCCCTGGAACATTATACTTAATTTTGCTCAGTAGGTGATTCTTGGTTTTAATCCTAGCTCCCTTGATCTCTGAAATATCATATTCCAGGCCCTTCAATCCCTCAATGTAGAAGCTGCCAGATTGTGTTTCTACAGTATTCAAATTGCTTCCTCTTGGCAGCCTGTAATATTTTCTCCTTGACCTGGGGACTCCAGAACCTGGCTATAATAATTGTAGAAGTTTTCTTTGGGGGATCTTTTTCAAGAGGTGATCAGTGAATTTTTTTCAAGTTCTATTTTGTCCTCTAGTTCTAAAATATCAGGGCAATTTTTCTTGAGAATTTCTTGAAGGATGCTTTCTAAGTTCTTTTTGTGATCATGGCTTTCAGGTAGTCCAATAATTTTTAAATTGTCTCTCCTGGATCTATTTTCCAGGTCAGTGGGTTTTTCAAGGAGATATTTAATATTGCCTTCTATTTTTTCATTTGTTTGGATATGTTTAATAGTATCTTGGTTTCTCAAAGTCATTAGCTTCCACTTGCTCCACTCTAATTCTGAAGGAATTATTCTCTTCAGAAAGCTT